>JADDOH010001519.1:0-408783 GCA_016648135.1 Agrypnia vestita
ATTTGAAGTGTTAGTTTGTAAAGACCCTGCGTTACGAAGCGTGTATATTCGGTTTTGTTCCTTCACAAAGGTAATCAATGACTCAAATGTCGGTATATTTTCATGGCGTTTTGCTTGTTCAAAAAGTGTTACAGTTTCTTTATCCAATTTGGATAACGCGATATGTGTAAACGTAAAGTCAGCTAGATCATCTAATTGAAGTTGTTTCAATGAGGAAAATGCGGAATAGAATTTTTCTAAGAACGTGTCTAATGCGTTTTGCGAGGGAGTTTGACTACCCCTGAAATTTAAAATTTGTTCTAGGTATAACGTGGCGAGAGTACGTTTATCTTGATACTTATTTTTTAGCGATTTCCAGAGAATCTCATAATTAGCTGCAATAGGCGGGACACCTGCACATACCAATGAAGCCTTACCAGTAAGTTTTCCGACAAGGTATTGTACCTTTTCCGCGTTTGACAGATGCGGATTCTTAGAATTAGCGAATTAAAATTTTCGTAAAATAAAACCCATTGGTTTGGATTACCATCGAAACCTTTTAATTCTAATGCCGGAAGCTTGCTATTTATTTTTTCGTAATTATTTATTTGCGGTTTTTGATTTTCTAATTTTGTAAGCCCTACTTGTATCGCTTTTATCTGACAATATAACTCGTCGAACGCGCAGAGATCTTTGAAATCGGGTTCATATGTAGAATCACAGCTTAGTATCGTTATATTTAACTGGTCCGTTACTTCAGTGTATTCTCTTCTAGTATTTTCCAATGACTGTATGCGTATGAGAAATAGATCTCGTTTTATTTCTTCATCTACTTGTTTACTTAAGTCATATAAGGACTGCAACATTGAAAATAAACTTTGTTTTTTAGCTTGTAAAATCCGTATCTTGTTTTTTATTTCACTATCTTTGTTTCGCGTAGCCATTTTGAAAATTCACTGAAGAAATGTGTTGATTGTAATTATTTTTAAAAACTGTAGAATTAATCGAAATTTAAATAAATTAAAATATTATTTTTATAATATGAAAAGTTGCAATTAGTTATGACAACCCTGCTTTAGTTTTGAAAAATCTTAAATCTTGATAATTTTTATTAATAATACGCGTTTCTAATAGAAATAAATAACAAATTACTTCGACGTTTGATTTTAAACGTGCTTCGGGTTTTTCCGTCAACCGAGCGGAAATTACCGAGCGTGGTGTGCCTTCGGCAATGTTCGGCGCTCTCCGTGTTTCCGAGCTTGTAATTTGTGTACAATTTGAATAGTTTTCAAACGAGTTTGTAGGTAGTATATTTATTTATTATTCACGCAGTTAAATATATAACGAATGGGAATATATTTTTTCAATATAATAGTAACTACGCCAAGTGATTTTATAAGCGTTATGAGATAAATAAGCGTTTTTAACGAAATGTTTTGAATTGAACAAAGTCGTCGTATGCGGTTGTTTTTTGAGGCGATCACGATAGATATAAGCGGAATGTCGGCGTTATGTATGCGTTTGGTATGCGATCGTAATTATGTTAGATACAAGGGAAGCTAGGAAGCGGGTATATCCGGTGGAAGGACCATATGGTTGGGAGATATTGTGATGGGTAATTGGGAACAAGGCAAGCACTCACCTTTCTTCCTTCGATTTTGCGTTTCTCCTCTTGCCTCTTCTATATCTCCAAACTTCTAGCGGCGAGGTGTTTCACGTTAATTTCAATGCAAAACACTCGCGTCAAGAATTAAATCTTTGATTCAATTTGCGGTAGTTCACAGCGGAAAATTATGCGGTCACTTTTCTATTCCGATATTTTTTCTATTGCGATTGCAGCTGTTTTTCCGTATTGTGGCGGCTTCGATTTTCAAAAGTGGAGCGGCTCTAGTACTTGCTTGGTTTCGGGAATGGGTAGGGACTGGGAGAGAGGGAATACCTGTTTCCTAGTTCACAAATTAATTTATGGCGCTAACATATATAATATGTATTATGTTTGTTATGTCCGCATACAAATACAACATATAACACAAGCATATTTTAGGAAGCTAAAATACTTGTTGCTCATATTAAAATTTATTGGTAAGCTGTATAACAAGACAATAATGATTATTATTTCTAAAAAGATAAAAAATTTAAATATTATTAATAAATAATTATGCATAATAAATGATCATTATGTAAATAGTTACTTGGAAAATTTATTCCGAAATTATTTTTTGTACAACATGTAGGTACTTGTTACATTTTATATCGTATTTTCAGATAAAATAAAAAATCAATTTGTATATTCAGCCCATATTAATCAACAATAAAATATTTTATTCCAGAAAGAAAGCTAATAATTAATGACAAGCGTTTTAGCATTTGCAAATCAAATTTATATAGCACTTCACATAACTGTGGTACAAGGTTTTTTGTCAGTATAAGAGTTGCTAATAATCAAAAATTGACATCTCTAAAATCATCATCAAAAACATCAAAAAGTGTTTGATGCTTAAAAAGTAAGGATGGGTGCCTTCAAAGGTGATTTTGACACATCCAAATTGTCTTTCTACTTTTTTGTACTGTTTTCAATCCTTCTCAATCAATGATTTACCGATTAACATCACTTGACCTGTAAATAAAATTCTGTTACCTCGGGCCCATATATTTCTTTCTGTAGTCTTGCACATGATAAACACAAGCTGTGCAAACCACGCACTGGCCTGCAGCATAGAAATTTTCTCATTTATTTCTAATATTAGGTCTATAATGTATGCAGCAGTTTGCGTAAGAAAAAAATTGTGAAAATTATTTTCCTACATCGGGATATAACAAACTGAATACATATATAATACTATGTGTACATTAAAATAAGACAAAAAGGAAAATATATATTCCCTCTCCAAGCACGAGAGTCAGTCCATTTTTGGAGAAGCTCAGCCAAAAAATTAATGCATTAATTATATCTTTAATAGACTAGAATAAAATAAAATGTATTGTACTATTGTAATATTAAATAAATTAAAAAATGTATATACCAACATTATTGTGTCGATCAAAATCTATGTTTTATTTCAAACTTATCTCATATTTAAAAAATTTCGGATAAATTATACAGGGTACCTCGACATACGAGTGCCCTAACATACGCGTTTTTTGAGATACAGTTTGTGGAACAGGAACACCCGAAAAAGTTGCAACTGGTCATGCATCGGAGCTATTTAATGACACTTACCTAACTCATTTCCGCTACATTCTGAAAGGGAGGAAGACACAAACCTCCTTGGACATGTTTTTTTTAAACGCCTTGCAGGTGAAAGTGAGGAAAGCATGGAGAAAATGAAGCGAAAGTAACACTTTATAAAAGCAGTTTATTTCTTTACATTCTCATTTATTATGTTTTTATACAATTTGTGTAAATATAAATTTCAATAAATACATTTTTAATAATCTATAAATACACTTTTTTATTCAAAAACATGTAAAAAAAAAACAGCTGGGGTAGCATTTTGGGGGCTTGAACATATTAATGGCACTTCAATGTGGAAAATTGCTTTGAGGTACGCGTAAGCTTATGGAACGAATTAAACTCGTATGTCGAGGTACCACTATATTTGTACATATAAGATTAAATTTTCTTACCGATATTAATTAAATTGTAAATTTGATATTCGTTTGTTGAAATCGCACTGATGCAAAGTGGGTAGAAACCTTAAAATCCAATGTGAAGTTCTTACCCAAGCACATTGTTTAATACTTCATTTATATTCTTGCAACATAATGTGAATTATAGAACACATTACAAATTTTTGGTCTACAATGTTTCATATGTTTTTTTAGATAATTATTTTTTTGATAGGTTTATGTTGTTTTCAAAACTCGACATTTAGTTTTTCCATTTCTTGAATCAATTAAAATCACAATATATATTATAAATAGTCTGCTTTTCTGTTAAATATTCTGTTACACAGGCAAACATAAATTTATTCTTTTAAATTGACACAGTATTTTTCTACCAGAATACTTCAATACATTTTTACAAACCAATAGAGGGAATGCCAGTGAGGGTAACAAATTTTTCACGAAATACCATCTCATCTCAGGTAATTTTATATTTGTCTACACAATTCTCGATGAGAATAACTTCTCCCGGATTGATTCTTCAGTGATTTGTTAATAATTTCTAAAGACGACAACCTGATTAATGTTTTATTGCAGCTTAAAGCTACGTCGAAAACTGAACTTCAACAGAAACGTCAGAACACCAATCCAGATGATCGAAAACAGAGGTCTGATTTTACACCAGGAAAAAATATGATGCACAACTCGCACCTTGTTCCCTTGAGTAAATATTTTACACCCAAAATTCATTGGTTTTTCTGTCTTGATACATTTTGTTATAGTGTACTAATATTGCAAAGGAACAATTCGAGCCTTGTAAAAAAATGATGAAATATAGGAGGGCAAATCAAAAATTATCTACACTTTTTATTCTACAATGTATTTACACAAAAGAAGAGGTTCAACATGTACATTATTTTTCTACATAGTCACCTCCCTTGTCAATGCACTTGGTTCAGCAATCCACAAGCTGGTGAATATCTTCCAAGAAGAAGCTTTTCGGTTGGTCGTGAAGCCACTTTTTCACAGTTTGAGCTTGTGTTCTGCAGTAAGCTATCTTGGTACCAATCGCGCACAGACATGTATGCTTGTCGAGGATGATTTGATGGGTAGAACCATGACTGATGTTTAAAGAAGGTGGTAAGTCGCCTATTCGCTAGAACCATCTCTTGAACTTGCTGAATCTTGTTGTTCATGGAGGAGGTTGATGGGTGTCCTACCCCCTCTTCATGTGTCATACTTCTGCAGCCACTTTTAAACTTCTCGATCCACAAAAAACGCTTATGTGATAAAGCACTATCCCCGTATTGTGATAAAACGCTTATGTGATAAAGCACTATCCCTGTATTGTGATAAAAGGCTGTGGTGAATTTCACACCCTCTAACCAAAGAAATTGGATCCCCGCTTGTTGTTGTTGCTTGTTCCTCCTGGTGTACACTGATAGTGAAACAAACATATTTACACTACAATAGGCCGAAAGGCAATTGACGCCATCGGGATCGAAATTTGCACATGTGACCACAGTTGTACCAACACAAAACACACATGCGCAGAAGGCAGTATGACAACATTGAATATATGTTATGGCGGAAGTTTGGATAATTTTTGGCTTAGCCTTGTTTTCAACTTACCTTTTTAGCAATAAAAAGTATGAAAATTATTATTTTTTTAATGTTACCATGGAATTATTGACAGACATTGCTTGATTTTTGTTATGATTACAATAGATATTATATAAATACAAAAATGGTATTTATGCCTTCACCAGCGGTGCAGTGAATTACGTAGCAGGCTCTTGGCTTAGGCTCAGCTGCTGCTGCACATGCTTTCCGTCCATTTGACGAATGTTTTTTGGATAACCTGAAGTATGGTTTATATTTACTAATTGTAATGAATAAAAAAACATAATTTCATTTAATAACTCATGTTGAACAAATTTATCATTTTTAGAGGAAAGACTTTCCATGTATAAGTTGGGTTCTCCTGCCGGAGACTTCTCACCACGCAAACCAAAGAAGAAGAAAATGGCCAAGCCGAAAAAGGCACCAAGAAGGTAGCCTTTACATTAATACATTTTCCATATATCTACCTAACTGTTTTCACAGTAGAATTGCACTACACTTGCACTGTGTTAAGATAGAATTAACTATACTAGCATTGCTGAGAATTCCAGTGTATGTAACTTGTGGGTCAAATTGTTATAACTTATTACAATTTTTCAAATACAGTCCCTATTTTGAAAATTCTATCATGGCCTTATTGCAATTACAGTAGACTCCCGATTACCCGGGGTCACATTACCCGCCCTGCAAATTAACCAGGGCAATCCTGTCAGTCTCAGATAATCTCCGACAAATAATTTTGTCGGAGATTATCCGGGACATTTTTTCCCCTCCGCCCCGGATAATGGAGAGTCTACTGTATATCAAAAATATTCTTGCATTTTTTAAAATCTTTCCAGGTTTAATCTTAAACTGATACCCTCTGTGACAATCCAACTCCCATCCAAATATTACCTGTCTTCCGATGGACGGGACGCGAGAAGGCAATCAATAAATGGAGCCAGTTTGTCAGTTGTCACCACAGAGGAAAATTCAATATTAGAAGTGTTTGAAGATGATATTGAAACCCTGGTCCAAAAATACCATTCTCCATATCTGACCTGACCTATATTATCAAGAGGTTTTACTGAACTGCTGTTTCCAATGTACGTGTCAACTATTTATTATTTTTTTTATTTAATAGGCATATATGTATAGAATTACAAACTTTCACACAGAAACAAATTTTTAAATATGACTTGAAATGTTAAAAAAATATATACGATGGGGTACCTAAAAGAAACTGAAACTATTTATTAATTATCCATATTACTTTTGAATACAAATTATTCATTCACTGACTCTTACAAAAAGGCATAATGTTGCCATGTTTTCCCATTTTATTTGGGGCTGTCAAACTGTATCATTGGACTTGCCTAAACCATTTTTGTTCTATCAATGATGAATCGGTATTTCTACTATTCATTATATACACATTTTTTTGTTGCTTCTCCCAGCTTAATCTGGGGCGACTCACCAGCCATTTTCTTTCTGGGGTTGCCAAGAGGATTCTTTTTGGTATTCGTTCCTCTGGCATTCTTAGCACATGTCCAAGCCACCTGATTTGTGATTTTTCTATGTGTAGGAGAAGGGGCTCCATGGCGAGTGTGTGCTTATGTCAGCACTTCTCACTCTGTCCATCAGTGTGACTCCCGCTACCCCCCTTAGAAAACTCATCTAGGCTTTTTTTTCGGATCTTTCCTGTCACTCTCTCCGTCAGGATCCAAATTCGATGGCCATATATAAGGGTGGGCCTGTACACAGATTTGAAAACAGTCAGTTTTGTCTTGACACTAAGCTCGGATTTTCTTATCACCGCATATCATTATACAGAGAACGTAGAATGCAGCTGCAACTCCGATTCTTCTATCTATTTCACTTTCCTGCCTCCCATCACTAGAAAATTCCACCCCAAGGTATTTGAATTTTTCGACATGCTTCAGCTGGGTCCCCTGTATGCTGATCGAGCACTGCTCTTGGTCTCTTCCTACGACCATAAACTCTGTTTTAATAGTACATACTAATTTTCATTCCAACTTGAGTGCACTCTTTCTTCACTGAAGGAATTTATCCACTCTTGTAGGTCCTCTTGTGTAGGCGCCAGCCTTGCTATATCATCCGCGAAGAGTAAGGAACCTATTTCCACATCTCCAACTCTCATGGCCCTTACTGTTTGGCTTTCCCGGTTAAACTCGTAACATTCCATGTGCCGATTTTCTCAGCATCTCTTTGGGCATGTTGCGCTGTGCCAATTCCTCTGATTTTTAAGATTAGTGGGAAGTAAATCGTTAAATAACCACAATACGCGCGCTTGTCCGGCCACCACGGCGGATGTCTAGGCGTCACTGCGTATTGTTGCGAGTATACTAATTTATGTAAGTTTTTATAATACACATTCAAACTGTTATTGTCATGTTTGTGCATTTTTTTTGCTAAATAATTATATTTATTTGCAAGTAGAAATATTTAAAAAAATAGTAGCCGCAAGGCGATATTATTGCGTGCTGCAGTGAAAAACACCAACCTTTATAGCAAATCTCTGAGATGAGATGAGTCAACACGCACTTAGCACTTGTAGTAATATATTACTTATTATATTATTCCATAAATTGTAAAACCTTCCATTTATCATCTTTTAATGTAATCATAATGAATACATTTCTCTAAGTGCTCGTTCAGACATGCGGGAATCGCGTGGGAGCCGCGCAGTTACATCTGAACAATTACATAAATAAGACCCGAGGTGGATCCCACGCGATTCTGAAACCGCACGGTCCCCGCTGTGTCTGAACGTGCACTAAAGGCGCTAGACAGTCAAATTAATAGGATCGCTTTCAAAATAAAACACAATAATTTTGCATTTTTGGTTTAATAATGTTATATAATTATGATATAGACTCTGAATATAATGTAAACAAGCATGTATAGGATGTATATAAATATAATTGTAAATAAACTCTTTTGTTTCAGAAAATTTCAATTAATGTCATTGGAAATTCAAGGTACATTGACTAGATTGCACTAAAATAATTACAATAATTGTAGAATAATAATTTTTATGTATTTTGAAATGTTTTTAATCTCACATTGTTAACTGTCGCAGTATTTAAATAAAGCATTTTCTGTTAACATGTGTTTTTATTTTAAATTATTCAAGATGACTTGGGAAGCCTATATTAAGGGGTAGTATTGAATCTACTTCTATGTAATATTTAAGTACTTCGTCTTGTTTTTTTGTCAAGTTATTAAAGAGATAATTTGTGAGTACAATCAATATTCTCATGGTTACATACAATAAGTAAAAATCGCATGCATGCGTGTGTACTATGTTAACAGTTCACTGGGAAGACAAGATGGAATGAAATTTTATTACATTTGTTTTAACGTTTTAAAATTTCACTGTACTTTGTGGAGGTAGGAACTAACTTTTCAATTCTAATTTCTAGGCAAGCAGGTACTGAATTGCAAGTTTTTTAGCACAGGATGCGAGAGGGCATATTTTATTTTTTCAACAAGCGAGTGTTGTGACTTTTCGAATATGAGAATTTTCAAAAAGTGTTTAAATGTAAGTTTGAATTGTGATATGAATAAAATATGAAGTCAGCTGTGATGATTTCTTTGGTCTAGTACAAAAGTTTTTAGGGAGACGCAGCTAACATGTTTTCATGTTAAAATAAATATGAATTCAATGGCACCAAAGAGCCTTTACTATATTTTGTCCCCCGTAGCAAACAAAATTTCCGACAAGTGATATATTTTTAAATGAGAAAATGAATAAACTTATTAACTTAGTTTCTTATTAATGAGGCAAACGATGTTTGACAAAATTTAATTGTGTAATTACAAAATAATTGAGGGAAAATAAATTATAAAATTTAAAATATAACTCATATAAGGCTACCAGCACCCTGGTAAACACTACAAAATAATACAATGATATTAATAAAAAAATCATTTTAAAATATGCTGCTAAATCAAAAACATATTTATATAAAAGTGAAGCTAACGAATTGGTAATTTGGTAAGTTTACCCGAGTATGTTAGTATATGAAAAATACTTGGATTTTACAATCTTTGGTTACTGCAATGCACAGCACTGTATCACCATTAAGAAACTGATATTTTAAAACAAAAAAAATAAAAAACAGATACGACTATAAATACCTAAATAAAATAATTATTAAAAATGCAAGATGCGTCACATTTCAATTTAAAGTAACATCATGTGAAATCTAAATACTTTGCAAGTCGCCATTGTGCTAGCAAAGCTTCTTAACTTAATTTTTACTCGTATTTGAGTTAGGGCTCTGCCGGGTATACTTGGGATTATTTTTAATAAGCAAACAATTTAGTCAAATAGAAATCAAGGGGTTCATAGATTTTAACTCAACAGTTTAGTCGCGGCTATAATCGAGTGTACGTGCCGAGCCTAAAGCAGGTTTTACGCCATGTAATAAAAAAAGCTACGATATCTGTCAAAAATCATTTATAATACATTAGGATGACATTTGAGTCTGACAGAAGTCATGCGGTTGATGAACATTGACAGATAATACAAATACCTATACAGTTTTTCTCCAAACTGTAAATCAAGTTACTGAGTTTTCTGAGCGCAAGGACTTACTTTTTTCAATATTTTTTTTTAATACCAACAGCGATTTTCATTTCATTTCAGCGTAAAATTTCATTCATCCAAATAAAAGAAATAAACAATTATTCAGATTGTTAATTAGAAAAATTGATAAAGTCATATAAATACGTAATATTTTTTAAAAATTCAAACTTTTTGAAATTTCTAACCAATTTTCGGCCTTATTTGAAATATGTATAACCTGCACTACACTACTCCCAAAGTTGATCGAAGTTATGCGAATACGACAGTGTAGAGAGGTACTTCTGATCGCTTCGTGCAACCTCGGCTCGCCTCGGACGACTTCCGATAGTTGTCGGTTTTTGCGCCCGACTCAAAGGACTCGAAGCGTCCCGAAGTTCTATTCTATCGGGCAACTGAGTTCTTCGCGAAGTTGCATGAGTGTATAGTCACATACTTCGGACTTCGGTCAATTTCGACTAATACTTCGTCAAAACAACTTTGCGAGTAGCGTTGTGCAGGTTTATGACTACTCTGAAGCAGAAGTGATCTAAGTACATTTTTAAGTACCTACATGTTTTTTTATTTTAATTTTTTTCACACCACCCAAATGTATAATAATGTATTTGTTTTATTAATTGATGTGCATAATAAGATTTGTCATACCTAAAATTTTTCAAAATTTTGGCAACAATCCAGAATTCATGGAAATTAATAAGTGGAAATAAATTCATATGCACATATACTACATACCAATTTATTTCATGTTTATTTATGACATTAGTTAGAAATTTTGGTACTGTACCAGTTTTTAATAAAAAATCACGTATGATGTTTTGGACAAACTCATTCATATAATGAGCGTCTGTATAAGATTAGTGTAAATGCCATTATCTTTTGGAAATATTTATAAAAATGACTATTTAAAATAAATCTAATCTTTCTTGAGTAAATATATAAAATTAATGTTTGTTTATTATTTAAACTATGGCTTAAAATAATTTAGTTTATAAATACTTTATATTTTGGTCGAATAGAACCTGTATGAATTAGGCAATATAGCAAAAGGCGGTTGCATCGAACATCAAAAAGTACATAGTAACTTAAATTTTATCTAGATTGGTGAAAATATACATTGTGAATTCTTTTTTAATACACGTTATCCCTCCCACGATTAATCGGCGTAGCCAGATATTTATGAAATGAAGGTAATAACCCATTTGAATTCTTATAATGATTTGAATTTCAACATAGAACAATAAATATAATATAAATATCAGCAGAAGAAATATAAATATCAGCAGCAGCGTAAATTAATTACCACTACATTTTTATATTTTCATGTTTTTTTAGATATGCCATTGGTTGTCAGAGAAAAGTTTAAATAAAATATAAATGCATTTTTATTTACCCAGTAGAACCTTGTCAATTCGAAATTAAGGATACAATAAAATTGCAATGCGATTGCAAAATTAACCAAAAACTTTTCAATTATGTAAAATAAAATAAAAATCTAATTTTACAACTAAAATATATTGATTTATGGTGCAAGAGACTGAAAATTATTTTGAACGAATTATCGGGGTCATGAAATTAATTAACCTTTCGGGACTTGTGGGTTTGAAAATTATCGAATTACGGCAAATTTCAGATTAACGGGGTTTTACTGTATTATGTATCTAACACATTAACACACTTCATTTGATGGTTTGGAAGCATTTGTTTTAGAAGAGAATGTGCGATTATTTTGACAGCTTCTACTATCACAGATATACAGTACAATATTGATAATCCAGGATTGTCTTTGTCAAATTTCAGAATTGTACATGGACAAAAAACAAAGTAAAAATTAATGAATTAATTATAACAGTTTCAAAATGATTGATCTGATCAGTTTCATTGCCATCCAGCTCTAATCCTAATAAGGGTACTTACTTGAAAGACCACTACTTGCAGAAAAATGACAATGACTTCAATTAAAAAAGCGCTGAATTATCAAATTTGTAATAAATTTTTTATATAAGTATTCCGAAGAAAAACATTTTCCATATTTACATAAATAAATAAAATTAATAGTTTAAAAAAAATATTGAATTATTTGAGGAATTATATAAATAAGGAATAAAATAACATTATGGTATGGTAAGGAATGCATTTTTGTAAATGAAATTAATTTTTAATTTTTCAAATTAGCGATGTTGGATTTACCACCATTTTTCAAACTGGCAATTTGATTACGTACATTAACTGGCAACAGTGGTATTTATGTACATTGCATAAAAAATACATAAATTATGAAATATTTCTTAACGAATCTTATAATAATACTTTGTATAATAAAATTGATCTTTATAAAAATACTTTAGACTCCTTTGAGGAGAATGATTTTGTTCTGGTAACTTTTAAAAAATTCTTTAATTAAATATATTTTTAAATAGAGTTATTGAAATACAAACTTCAGTTTGCATAATTAGGTCACAGTTTATGCTCTACTGTATAGCTTCTCGTCATGTGACGCAGGATAATCAAGATAATTTAACTCTTATATATGTATATATATATCTCTTCCGGTGTACAAGTACAAACATATTTATTTAATTCACAGTTAATTGCACATTTCAATAAAAAATATTATTAAATGTATGTTAGTTAAATCATAAATATGATTAAAATGTATATTGACCTCATGGATATTTTAACAAGAGAAAAGAGTAAGAAAAACTACAATGTATATTGAATAAAAATCATAAATATTTTTCCCAAAAGTCTAGATTGATATGCATTGCAACGATAAAAGTTTTCAAAAATCTTAATTGTAGCAGACACACAGTAAATAGACATGTACATATATGCATAATAACAGATGACCAACAATAATTACCAAGTTTGTTGGTTATTAATGATGAAACATGGTTACTCGCTAATAACCTTTCCCGGATTTGAAATGGCTGTTTATGGGATAGGATCACAATTGCCTATCAACAGCTGATCCAAAAATAAGACAATCCCAGTTGGGAAACAGAACAGAATAACCTTTTTGGTCACCAAGTAACTTTTTATGTTATTTAAATAAAACAAAAATATTATTTAAATAGATTATTATGCTTCATTTATCAATTTGGCAGCCAGAGCAGTATGCATGTTCGATATTTTATAGCTTCCAATATTGTGGTCCATCTTTTAGACTATTCGGTAACCCGTAGCCAAAGTACATTGCGAATCCTGAAAACAGAAAAACAATATGTAAATGTATTATAAAATATTCAATAGAAATTAAACATTATAACAGTCTGAAGCTAATATTACGAAAGTGTTATGTTAATGTCTAAAATTTTAGAGTATTTATATGCTTTTTAACCTAAAAATAAAAACCTAATAAAAGAGTTAAATTTTTATTAATAGGGAGGTAAATAAATACGTATATTATTTTGTACAAAAGTGTTACAAGGTACTTAGTTCATAGTTGTGTATTTGTTTTACATAAAAATTTTAATATATTGCTCATGATAATACAATACTTTGCATACCATACTTTCGTCAAAATCAAGTTTTTTTATGTATTTGTCTTTAAAATGTGTGGATATGTAATCTGGCAAAATCTTGCATCTTAAAAACAATTATTTGTGTCTTTTAATCCATGAAAGCAATTCCTCTTTTTCTATTTATTGTAAATAATCTAGGTATTATACAGTTTCTTGCCTCCCCAGTAAAATATGTATTAAGTGGCTTACAAGGTATTGTTTTATCATGAGCGATATCATTTTCAATGTACGACCAAGTAAATTTTAGAATAACATACATGTATGTATAGGTATAGACACTGGATCGGCTAATTTTAAATTTCATTTCACATTAATCTGACGGCTGTTGAAATTTGTCTTGAAGTATTGATTATTAACAAGACCTAGACAAGTGAGCCCAATAGCAGTTTCATTATTAAATACATATATCATTTGGTTTATGTTATATTTCAATTCATATAAATTTCATGAAAAGCTAAGAAATTGTACGAAGATAATTATAACTTTATATGTAAAATTGTATCATAATTAATAAAAAATAAATATCTTACCTAAAAGTAGGGATTTATATTCCAAATGGTGCAAGATACAAGGCTGAAGATAAGGGAGTGAAGGATTTAGGGATTTAAACTTTGGATTTGAAAATATAAAAATAAGCATTACTATAGAAATGTGCAATACAATATAGTAGAGTTTAACGAAAATATATAACATAAAAACACATAAATAAATAAAATAAAAAATACATTAAATAGTATGTTTGAAGTAGCAGAAAGTCACCTAAGGTGGTATAGATACGTGACCAGGAGAGATGACGAACACGTGGTCCATAAAGCGCTGGCTCTCCCGGACACAAAAAGAGAATGGCCCCCGCCGATATAATGAACGAGCATAGCGAGACAGACACACAAAGCCCCATAACCCGATTCGACAAACCAAGATGGGCCATTTTGGCGCAGAATGATTAGGGCAGCTGACTCCGTTTAAAGTGGGAAGCGGCGAAGACAAACAAGAAGTGTGTTTGAAGTGTAGATCAAAAGAGTTTTTAATTTTTATTTTTAAAAACTTTTTAAAAATTAAGTTAAATTTTATTATTTTATAATTTTTGTTTGTTAATTTAAGGAAAATCATTATTGTTTCGATTCCACTGTTGGATATAACGATGAATCTGACTCTCGTACCACAGACCTGGGTCTAATTATATAAGGAGACAGTGAATATCTTTTACATAAAACTAAAAACAATAATGTTAATCACTGAAAAATTAAACAAATGATATGCAAAAGTATATAATTCTGTACTCACTGTGTATGCTTAAATAAACAAATTAAAATATTGAAAATAATATTTAAAATAAGTTAACGGGCACAACTAGGAGATGTTCTACCGTCTCCCAATAAATTTATTGAACAGTTGTGTGAGAATTCATAATTGTCACTTTAAAATAACCTTGGAGCAAATTATGTACCACATTTATTGATTTAATTTAAAACTAATAAACTTACTAAACAACATTTATTTTAATATTAAAATATTGCTCTTTCTAGTCCACTTATATTTGTAAACAAACTGATATAAATCATAAACAACAAAACCAAGCACACAGACCACAGCAAGACAATAACACTTCTCAGAAGGGACCATCTTTCGTCATTGGCTCAGATTCTCAAAATGAATGAACCGCAAGTGGGTTTGGTTTAATGGTCGGGATGAAACCTCACATATGTTGTCACATCGTCAACTTATTGAAAAATGACTCAAGATTGACTGTTGTAAATATCTCAAACAAATTGAGTCAGCTCAGTAATATGGAGTAAACATGACACGTAGCATGAACCACACAAATATAGAGTAGAACCGCGTTAATTCAAAATTCAAGGGACCTAAAAAAACAATTTTGAATTATGCAGAACCTCATTCAAAATCGCGACATTTCTATTACTAAAGTAACCGATATTTACATATTTGTTGTTCTCGCTCGTGAAAAAAATTGAAATATTTTTTCAATTATGTCAAATTTAAAAAAAAAATCGAATTATGTGACCTGAAATATATTGATTTATGGTTTAAGGGGCAAAAAATTATTTCAGATTATGAATTACCAGGGTTTTTGAAGTATCGGGGTTAATCTACTATAAAATTAAAATTTTGGGACTGAGGGTTTTAAAATTTTTGAATTATGCTGAATTTCGAATTATCGGGGTTCGAATTAACGAGGTATACAGAATAAGGGGTTTAACAGACTCCTGAAAACTACACTACACTAATATTTTAGTGCAAGTACAATATCATTGCTTATTTCATAAATTTTATGTAAACATTTCGTTTGAATAATGCAGAATTTAGAGGTACATATATTAATAGATTAAGAAAAACATAAAGAAAAATAATGTTGAGCAAGCAGTAAGCTATGTTAACATAGAACTTTTGAAGAGTTGAACGATGTTTCAGAGACAGTCACGGTTCAATGATAAATAAAAATATTTTTGAGTTACGCCCACCACCAAATCCCTACTACGAGTGATCAACAGTGATCATATTGTAAGGCCACCGTTTAACCTTGCTCAGCGATGAATATACGAGGCATTTGAAAGCTTTCCGCCACAATCCAGGAACGGATATATTCAGTGTGATGTAATCTCTATCATATCTCAAGCTTCCTTGTACTTTATCTCGGCATTTGTGTGATTTTTCTTCGGCATAAATATAATCACAAACACAAAAACACACTGAATTTCGAATCAAGTACAATTTTTAGTTTGGGTAGTGGTAGTGATAATACTGAAAAATCCAATAGTCCACAACCGCATAAATATTTTTTTTAACATTGAATCTCGCATTGGAACTAAACAACAATGCCCATTCAAGGGGACACGCTCAGACTATACAACTGAGTAAGTAAAGACTTCTTTTGAAACTGAACCAGGGCCGGCCAGGAGGATTGAGGGATGGGTGTAAAGGTATGTACACGCATGGGTAAAAAGCAGACCAAGTGTTGCCTGAATATTTTCAAGCATAAAAGAATAATTTAAAATGCACTTATTTATTTTACTAAAATTATGTCATGAACGAATGTATGCAATAGATTGATTGTGTAATATTACAATGAACGAGCTTTGTCTCGTTTTATTCTCAGTGCATCAGCACAATTATGTAATACCCAAAAAGCATTATACTAAAATACATAAATAACAAGGTTTAAGGGCCCCCTACTTGAATTAGGCTGGAACGAATAAATAACCCCATGTTTTTCTTTATCTGTCTGTAACAAGCGAGGGGTCTCACCCTTTGCACCTGCCTTGGGCCAGCCCTGTGCTGGACTGTACTAAGCTGAGATTCGTCGTGAGGTTTTTGTATTTTAATAAATTGCACACCTTTCATTAAACAATATTCACAGTGACTTAGATCGTCCAGAAATACAAATTCATTTAAACGCTTAATACTAATTTAAAAACTTATATTTAATACTGGTCACAATATAACTTTAAACATTCATAAGAGAATTGAATCGCGTTTTAGAATTTAATAATCATTAATTTAGTTATGGAGGGATATTCAGTCGATCCCGATTTATTAATCCTCGTTAGGAATATCTTTCTAAACAAAATGAATCATTCTTAAACATCATCTGATGTCACTCTTTGCCTTCCATTATGATCTAAGTTTGATTCCACTTCGGAAGTGGTTGAGCCCCGACGGCTATTGTTGAATTGAATTGACTTCAGGACATCGCCAAAGCGAGCTCGCTGCAGCTTCATCGTGTTAGTGTAGTTTTCTTTAGGAATTGGTTTGATAACTTCATTCATTTCATCATCTATAGTATCTTTAATTTGTTCGGATTCTAATTCACTATCGAATTTGGTGATGTCGATATTACTCTCAGCAGTTAATCGTTTACTTGACCGAGGATGAGCTAATGGAGGGCCAAAAGCCAAGATTGATTCTAACTTGAGTCTCAAATCTTTTTTGCTCAATGTTTTGATATCTAGGGGTGTCTTAGGATCTCCGCGGTTTCTTATTTTTGTATTATCGTTTTGATTCGGTATGGTTTCAGTCTTATTTGTTAGGCTAATCTTTCTGCTATTCGGTGGTGAAATATTTTTGGGTAAAGAATCATCTTTATCATTTATATCTATATAAGTACTGGACACGGAGGCAGTATGAGGAGATATTTGAGGTGTTTTTTGTAAAAGTTCCGTTTTCAAAGCTGTGATTAAACTGGGCTCACTTTTGCGCTTTTCCCATATATCCCTGAAAGCCGGCTCTGCTTCGATTTCTACATTTTCTAGTGCATTGCTGGAACTGCTACGTTTAAGTTCTCCGGCCTTGGCAAACTTTGCTCCTGTTTTGTTTTTGAGAAGGATGTTTAATTTATTAATGAAGGTAGCTCGTTGGCTGGTGCCGGCCTTCAGTTGACCAGCAACGTTGTCATCTTCGTCTTTCTGGTTGTTTTTGTCGTCGTCATAATCTGGTTTTGGCTCTGGTTCCCTTACCCTCGACCTAGGGACGTATCGAATAATGGGCAAAGTTCGAGGTTTTACAGAAAAATAGTCCATATTCATGGGGGGAGGTTCAGGAATGAACACTAGTGGTTCCTCGGTAATCGCATTGGGCGTTCTATCATTTGTCAAACTATCTTCTCCGAGATTGACATTTTCGTTTACAGTACTTACATTGTCTTCATCTTCATTGCCGTCAGGTGTAACACCGGAAATACTTAGACTCATCGACATGTGTCTCTTTGCTGGTTGTGGATCGTTTTCCCTGTGAACTAAAACAACAACATTTTGCTCGGACGAAACAACAAGCGACTCGACTCCTTCACCATTGGACAACACACAATCAACCTCGGGATTAGGGTCGTCAGGTTGGGAATTTCGAGGGTGTAATGGAATATTTTGGTAAGGAATGTCGTCTATTTCGTTGACAGGTTCAAACACTGCGAATTGCGAAGCTTCCTCTTCGTCTTTGAGAACTTGGTCCAGCAATTCAATTTCTCTAAATGAATCTCTCAAAATCCTTTTAGCATCAGCAATCTCATCAATATCATCATTAACAACTATTTGATCTTCCTTCTTTTGCACTTCTTGAATTATAATTTGTTGTTCGGGATGTGCATAACCATTTTGCTTGATTTCTTTTGGTTCCTCAATTTTATTCGGATCGCGATTTCCTTCTCGGACCAGCGACGCCTTAGTGTTAGGAGGTGTTGGAGATTGTACAATAATCTTGACATCGGGAATCAATGAGGTGACGCGTTCTTGACATTCTGCCATATTTTCAAAGGCGTAATTTAAGTTACCAGACATGTTGCCGTTAATTGAAGATTTCTGAGTATGCATCAAATAGTTTCCGCCACGTTCGTATACACACAGACTAATAAGATATATCGGAAGTCCTAATGAGAAAAATCAATGAATCATTAGTCTAATTGTGAAAGGATTAACAGTGGTGGAGGATAACAATAAATAGCAATCAAATGTGAAATTTTGTACAATGTGAAAAAGCCTTAAACAGTGTATTTATTATCAACATTAAATTCTTTAAAAATAATAAAATACTATTGCAAAATGAAATCTATTTTTTTTTAAAAGGCTTTGAAGTTGATAAAATATGATAATTACTTAATGAGTATTAGGCTAAATCATATCGATGCAAATCCATCATTGTATATCTCATAGCACCGCATATTCTAGCCATGGCATTTGAAAGACGAAGCAAATACTAGGAAAAGATCATGTCACAGACACAAGACATGCTATTTGTATAAAATTATAATATTTTTAAGAGATTTTTTAAACAAAGTATCATTATCACATCCCAGTGCACGTTTTAATCACAAAGAATGTTTTTTTAATATGACAAACGCAATGATGAACTTGCAAAATATAACTTTGATCATTAGTAAGAGAAGAGGCGTGTGCAGTTCAGTTTGGTGAAGATAAATTTATAGACGCGTACAGTGGAACCTCGGTTTACGAACGACTCTTTTTTCAACTCAACAGTTTTCGAACTGTTCTGTTTAGGAACAAAAATTCTGATGAAAACATGTTTTTGTTTGCGAAAATAATTTCGGCTTACAAACAGACAGGGAGTCACAAATACATACGGGAAAATATTATTTAAAAAAAGTGAATGAATGGAAGATGCTCCCAGGCCCTAGATTCACGATATAGAGTGAGGTTCAAATTTTATGGAAAAATATCATCCTGATAAAACTTTACCAAATGTTTAATGATGATGCCATGCCTCATTTCAAAAACATTATAAAAACCAAGAAGAAAGAAAGTAATAGGTTTTTCGTAAGAGGAATCCTGATTAAATTCAAACACCCAATATTTTCAAGGAAGGAGAGTTCCCTTTTCATCAAATAATTAATTATACATTACTATTTTGTAAGTCTAAGTTAAAATAAAGTTAATTCGTTTTGTTTTTTTACAACTCCTTTTAAGTCCAAATCATATTTTTTTTATTGTTTTTTACAGAATTTCAAACAAGAAAAAAAAATAAAGATGACAAAGCGCCATTTTCTTGGGATCGTAAACAGATTAATACATTTTATATTGATTTGCTTGATTTTGCATGCAATAATTGTTTCGGTTTACAAACAGTTTTATGGATTAAGTTCGTAAACCGAAGTTCCGCTGCATTTAAATTCCTTCAATTTGTATTTATTATGTTCATACCTTAAGGAAATAAAAAAAAACTTTAAAATAAATGTAAGTGGACAGAGTCATTTATAAAATTAAAAAAATACATTTCTAGTTGGCCTAAGGAATAGTTATTTCAAATAAGGTAAAAAATTAATTAAGTATTTAATATTATGGAACTCACCGACAGCCATCCAGATTCCGAAGCGAATCCAGGTGTAGACATCCAGCATCAACATCAGGTAAATATTTACGAAAATACTTATACAAGGAACTAGGGGTACAAGAGGAACCTGTCGAAAAACCAACCCTTTATAAATCTTGGATAACAAAGTATGTATAATAAAATATCAGTTGAATTTTAAATGCCACTTCAATTTGTAATCCCTGTACACCAAAATACTTATCCATAAGTGTGACAAAATATAGGGTGCAACAGAGCTAATCAACAATAATTAACAAGTACGGCAGCGAACACAGAAAGGTGTCCACCCTTTAAAAATGGATAAGAGCGGGCAAAAATAATTGCTTGTGCCCATTATTTTTTCTACCTATGTAGGGAGGGTCTCACTCAAACATTGAGACCAGTTTATTCGTAACTTTCAACTTGTTAGCATCTTGTATTTTTATTATTTGTGGAGGATGGTAAAATTGAAGAAACTATGCTTATTACAGAAGAATTCAATATTTCGTCACTGTATATACATATAATAAATCATATGTGCCGTTTAGTACATTCTGAGATGAATGAATCAATTTGTCATATAAAAAAATGGAGATATACTAAAAAAACATTGCCGTCCATCTGGAACCTGGCCTAGTAATTATTTTTAAAAAAAATTTGTAAATCTAGTCTGTGCAATTATTTTTTAAAACAGTTTTATTTGTGTATCTCAGAATGTACTAAAATGTCGCGTATGACGATTTACTTTAGCAAAATGTGAATTCCAGAGCTATGACATAACAGATTGGATGCTATAAGACTTCAGTGCTTACAGGGAGATTCCTGACTAAATGCTCTCCTGCATGACATAATAGAGGGGACAAATTAAAGGGTGCATCCCCAACGAGAGTATTTGGAACAAGTATGCGAGGATATGATAGCTGAAGAAAGCTGAAGAGGATAGAGCGTAGTGGAGAATGAGATGCAGGACTTTGCTGCAAACCAAGCACTATTATTGAAATTACGAAGAAGATTAAGTTGGCATTTATAATACGTATTCAATATAACAATACAACTAACTTGTATTGTGTACATTATAATGTACTGTTTATCAAGGTCCTATCAGAAAAGTATAATTTAGTTTAATACTTCACCTGTCATGAAAGATTCTGATACTCTCCGTTCATTTTAATGATGATCGTGAATAATCTCTACAATTTCAACACCAAATCCGACAATAATATTTAAAAAAATATTTATTACAATCTTCAACAAGATGAAAAAATTTTAATATTAAAATATATTTTTATCATACTTAGAAATCAATATAAATCTTAACCTCAAACGTCAGCTCGGTCTTGGATTTAGGTTGCAGGGCGATGAAGAGCATGCACAGCAGCATTAGCACTCCAAAAACAGAGGTCACCACCACCACCCAAGTAGTGCCAGCGCAGAGATCATCTATCAGGTATATCAGACTCAAACTAAATGCAATGCAGAAAATACCTAGAAACAAACACATTTCAAGTTAATCGCAAGTACTAGAGTGCAACAATGCATTCAAAATTTGATCCAAGTAGGGAAAACGTTAGATATTTGAAGGAGTGGAGCTATTTTATTTTAACAGGATCCTAGAGTACAACTGAGCAAAATTTGAAATAGATAGGATGCAATGTAATATACAATTATACAGGGGAGGGAGGAGAGTATCTGTGTCTTGTACAGGATCCTAAAGGGTAATGATGTAAAATTTGTTTTAGATTGGTCAAAAGGTGTATGAATGTAAAGGGAATATGAAGACATGTTTTTAAGTTAGATTTAACATATACAGGTGTTCTGGAGAGGAATGAGAAAATAAGGGTGGTTCGCTGGACCTCACTTCTTCTGATCAATGATGTCGGCTTGCTGGAAAGCACTCAGTCTGTGCTCCCGTTGAAGCGGAGATATTTCTCACTTTTTTCCCAAAAGCGGTTTTCAATATATACAAATCAGTCCAGAGGTCGTTGTAATCATCTACTCATTAATTATAAATCAGTCCAAGGGTCAGGCAGGGTCGAAAAACATACACAAACACGTTGAAAAACAAAAGAAAAAAAAACGCAAAGATATATTTAGTCGGGAGATGAGCACAGGGAAATAAGCAATTTCCAGCGTTACACCACCACCACCTGACGGCAAACTTTGATGTGCTCATCTCCGTAACTGACGAAATTTCACCCAAAGTGTAAAGAATATTTTCTAGTTAAAATTTAATGAATAAGACTACTCCAATGTTTTTGTTACTAGCTACGGGACACCCTGTATATTTTTCACACCTAACAGCAGTTACGATGGTCGGAACAATTTTTTAACAATGCATATGGTAAGAATGGTGTTATATGTCTTACAGTAGAGGGTGATCAGGCTGCCCACGATGATGGAAGACAGCCTGGAGGGGTCGGCACTGAGGTGACAGTTGAACAGCTGTTTGACAGTCTTGCTTATGGAGAACTTTTCATTCTGGTTCATCAAGTACGAGGACTCGTGCTGCAGCACTTCTCCTTTAAGAGTCGGCACTTCTCTCTCGAATCTGTTGAAAACATTTCATTTCAATAAGAAATCGAGTGCGGTGGTGAATCTAAAATGTTTGTGCGACAATTGCTCGCTTATTTTTTACCATCAAACTCATCCGTTCCGCATGCAAGCTGACAGTTAAATATTATCACTCAAGCTAAGTAATCGATGGGCAGTGCTAACTAAACAAAAGCATATCTCGCTTATATGGTGGACTGTATTCTAGAGAATCTTTTTTCCACTTGCATACAAAGTCGGGAAACTGCTTATGATATAAGATAAAAACCGCATGACTTTACTTTCGATGAGTATATTAACATTTAGATGGCATTATATAATCATCAATAATTATGATACATAATAAAAATTACACAAGTAAAAAGATTAAACATATTGTCACGAGATGGTAGAACCAGACAGAATAAAGAACTATTGAAATCTCTCGAACGGTCTAGAAGAATCTGGAATCGACTGGGCTATTCTAGTAGATACCGGAAGTATGGAAAAATTACTTGAACATTCGAGGAATTGCGAAATAAATATGTCATGTATAAAGGGCGAAACGAGCGCGACATAGAAGTCCAGACCAGATGACAGACCAAGCGACAACGAAACCGTGCGATGGCGGCTAGCAGTGTGGCCAATGAGTGTGTTTCAGCAACAGTAAATTAACCAGCAAGAGAGAATTTTTCTAGTGCCAATCTGAGCAATTTAAGCAACGTGCATCGTATATGAGAGACAAGTTATTCGGAAGTGATAATCAGTGCAAATTACAAAGTTTAATGTGAATTTAAGAACATAGGTCCATAGACTTTAGGAATTTATGTATTATAATAATTAATGTCCAGTGCGTCCCACAACCACGATACCATGACAGTTTTTTAAAATTGGCAAATTACCAAAATACAACAAGAGAATTACTTTGGGTTAAAAGCATAATATAACAACTAAGCATGGTTGACGTGCACACCAGTTGACTCCAGTGTGGTGATACGTGTCAACATTGTGACATAACTGCCCGTGTCTTTCAACACTAAGGCCCGGTTATTTCAAGTTGGATTAAAATAAAAGTACGTTTAAGGCATAGATTTTACCAAGGCCCGGTTGTTTCAAGTTGGATTAAAATGTAAGTTCGTTTAAAACATAGATTTTATGGAAACGGATTTTCATTGGTGGAAAATGCAAAAATCTATGCTTTAATCGAACTTTTACTTAAATCCAACTTGAAACAAGAAAACCTAAGAATACTAAGTCAATTTTATTTTTACTATGAAGTGCAACATGTCCCTTTGAAATACTCTTATATAATCACTTAGTACTATCTGTAGTATGATATAGCAAAGTAGCATATACCCTGATGAACCGCATGAATTTGAACACTTTATTAGATTTAATAATAAGTTTAGAGATATCTTATGCATCCAGATTTCAGACCCAAATCTACCAAAAATGTAACATGTTATATAAAATACATGCAATTAGAGAGAATTAAATACACTATAACAAGTTATAGATATAAACTATGTATAACAAAAAGAAGAAACAGCTATTGCACAGGATCTTAATTTTTTAAATGAAACTTTTTACTTCAGATTTCCTTTTTCCTTGCCATGCATTTAAGCATAATATTCCTTCACCAACAAACCACCACCCCATAACTGGTGGTATACATACATGTCATTGCAAGCTGCTACTGACAAATCATCTTCATTGTCGGAATATGCTGCATCGAGTAATGAATATGATTCATCTGTGTCTTCGTACATAAACTTTGTATCATATTCATCGTCGTGAACAAACCCACAATTAAACCTTTAAACACATATAACAAACAATGACACACACAAAGCGACGAAATAACAAAAAATGTTGATGACATGCTGATGAAATAACGGTTAAACATTTGAATTCTACACAGATTATTAAAATAGTTCAGATGCAAATCTTTTAAAACTGTTCTGAATAGTTTACCATATATCAGACGCATGCAGTGGGAACATTGAAGCATGACTTTTTTGTAGATGTACATATATTTTGGAAAAAAAAATAGAAATCAAATATTTATGCTACAGATTTTTATGATATATCAAAATATGAATACTATGATAACAATAATTGTGATAGAAATATTACGAAATACATGTTGTATTCCGATTTTCTTTCCAAATAATTGGTTACGTAAAAGTCATGCTGCGATGTCCCACTGCACGACTCTGCCATATTTGTATACTCAAATACAAGTGGGAAAATTTATAGAAAAAAATATTTTAAGAAATTTATAGAAGAAAAAAAAAGAAATTTATATAGAAACAATTAATATTAACATTTAATTCAACAAACAGTCCCAAAATCTGCCGCGTTTCAAGTTTACCATGATTTTAATGGAAGCAGATCGGTAAGGTAATGAAATTATCCAGAGATCCAGAGATTCATGAAAATTCTAACGCCGCGAAAAAGAGTTCAATGTCAACGAAAAATTTGGCAAATTTTTCAATCCGATTAGCCATTTATTTGATAATACATAATAATTTTCTAGGAGAATCTTCCCAATTTTGTAAAAAAGATTTTTTCCAAATTCAATATTTATTTATTTTTATTATTATTTATTAACGTCATTGACAATAAGGTAAAGTGTACATTTGTAGCATGAATACTTTAAATTAAAATTAAATTATTGCTCAAGAAATACAATCAAGATAAAAATATGTAATTACAAAATAATAGTAATTATGCTACATTTAAGATGTTTCATTCCTAAATATGATATGATGCAATGGCATGGATATTAAAAAATTTCCAATAAAATAATATTTTAATACATGTAAAAAATCGCCCAATTTCGGCCTAAATTTCAAGCTAACAATTAACTAAAACTCACTTTTTACATTTGAATTACGAGCACTATGCACATGTCATACCTTTTCAAGACAAAACTAATAGTTAAATTAGTTTCCATGTTGAATATTGAAGTTCATTATTTATGTATTACATAAATCTTAACAGAGAGAAAATTTTTGATGGAAAGGGACTACGATAAAACGGTTGACATCCTCACATTTGAGACAAGCTTTCAAAGCTGTCAGCTTTTTCTAGCTTTATTATAAAAACATGCTTAAATGTGCATAAAACAAATAAGTAAAAATTCATGCCCATGACAGTACATAAATTATAATAAAATTAGTGTAAATCACCCAATTCTATTATTATAAGTATAAACCAAGCAATGTAGCATTTGGGTAGACACTGAAGTATTTACCTGAGTAGCAGGACGCAAGCTGCAACGATGGTATAAGCCATTAGAGTTCCAATTGACATCATGTTCACCAGGTGAGAAAGCTCAAACAATCCGGCCATTGTTCCTGATTAAAAAAATATTGAGTTTGAAAATGATTAATTGAGCACTTTGTGTAACTGTAACTGCTCACTTTCATGTAACAAAACAGCAAATTTGCTTAATGTTGCCATGGGACATGAAAATATTGGAAATTATTTAGCGATTCATTAATTAATTATTGAATGTACAAAGTCAATTAACACAAATTAAACATAATGATATTCTTTAATCTACTCTATTTCACAATATATCGCTTGTATACGAACTCGTTATTATCGCTGGGTAACACGTATTTATCGCTCATAGAATATCCAATTTTCGCACATAGAAGTCGCTCTGGTTTATTTCGCCAATTAAGGACTTTGCTTGATTATTTTACCATATTTATTATTTCAAAAAAAAATAAAGAAAGACGAAGATAAAGAAAACTTACCTGTTAATAAAGAAGCCAAAATTGTACCCATGACCGGGCTCTTGAATCTGGGGCTGATTGTGCCAAAGAACTTGAAGACCAGACCGTCCGATGCCATGGCGTACAGAATGCGGGGCAGGGGGAACATTGAGCCAAAAAGACTAGAAAAAAAAATACATATTTTTATCAATAATGTAGACCAGTACTTTGAACTGGTAAATGTTGATATACCAAGAAAACTTTATTTCACATTAATACACTTTCGGGAACTAATTCTAATGCACAGAATGATTTTTGTTGTCGTATTATAGTAATGCGACGATATTCTAGAAATTAACGGAACAGCACATAATAGAGGATTTTTGAATGGTTCGAAACATTTTAGAAGATTTTGGAAAACCCTGGAAGTCGGTTGAATGCGCGAGTTTATACGGGGAAGTTCAAGAAATCGAGAACCTTATCGAGCGATTCCGTGACAGTAATTTAACATCTGACTTGCATGATGCAATATGATGCCCAAATCAAATCAAGTTTTATTGCCTCTTTTGCAATTAACATAAAGTTTACGTAAAAGGTATTTCACCTTCGCATTCGCTTGACTAGGGTTTAGACACTAGTGCGGTACCTTAGATACTAATCGCTCTTAAAGTGTAATAAATCTTAGACTAGTAATGCAGATTTTTCATAAATATTTTTTGACATTCAAAAGTCAACCAACATAAATATCCATGCCATTAATAAATAGGCGCATGGATCTTTTGTCGTGTGGGCTTTTTGTCACGAGGGCCTCTTGTTGCTGGACCAAATTCCCGTGGAACAGTCAAGACAATGATTTTTAAAATAATATAGCGATGTTGTTTTTCTGAGAAGAGAGAGATTCATTTCATTTGCCGCCAAGGTGGGTCACCGGGGAAAGAAACAAAGAATTTGAGACCAGAAAAATCAACAAAAAAACACTTAAAATATCATTATGTAATTAGATATTAAGAATCCAAAATGAGATTTTTTCCACACTTTTCTTTTCTCACTACTAATTATGTAAATGTTATACATATATGTAATCATAATTTGGCTTAAAAAATAAATGACATACCTCGATAGTAATCCGAAAATCCCTCCGATGGCCACAATCCACTTGGCCCACACCCAGCCCACCTCACCAAACACAAAGGGAATAGGGGCATCCGCATCCTGGAACAGGTATAAGTAGAGGTGTTATACTCATCAAGTGTTATTTCATCTAGTCTTCCAGGGAAATTATTAGATTGATGCATAATTTTATTCACATGTATATAGTTTTTTTTATAAATTTTGATACAAAAACACGGGTAAAAATATTAACCGGTTTATTATTATTAACGGGTGCCAGAGCGCAGATCTGCGCTCCCTAGACACGTATGCGAATTCGGCCTATTTTACCTGCATTTATGGGTTTTTAAAGCTTATCATTAGTTATATCTCAAGTTTTTGAATGAATGAACGAGTTATATTTGTCAAGTAACATCATTTGCCGCGCAAACCGGACAAAAAATCATTCCAAACGTCATCTTCGAACCGCGCTCAATTGTGTTATTCATCTGTTAAAAAAAGTGTTATTTTTAAATAAAGAAGTGTTAAAATTAAGTATATTTATATTCTTTGATATACAGTGAAACTCTCTTAATACGTTTTTCAAGGGACCAGCAAATAAAAACTTATTAGGCGTGAGAACATATTAACAGTGATTTCATTATTTTCACATATGATTTACACTTTCTAATTTTGTGTTTTAATTGAAATTTCGTTTATATAATATGAAAATTTAAGGACATCTATTTAAAAAAAATTAAGTAGGTAAATATATACATTTGTAAAATATTACCTGAGGGTCAGAAAACAATAAAAACCACCAAAACAATAAAAATTTTAGCACTGTCAAAAAATATTTTATTAATAACCATACTAAAAGAAAACCATATAATATCTTATGTATGTATGTCACTACCTATGTGCAATCCTTAATTTTAAAAGAAAATATACAAGTTATCTAAATTACTATTGCAAAAAAAATACCTATCTTAAACTAATAATATTATTAAAGGAAAAATCAATCATAATTTAAATATAAATCGGTGTATATTGACAAAACATAAACCTCACGAATACGAAAAAATAATACGAAAATTACCTGTATCTACTTCCCCTGGCTTGGTAAAGATTGCACATTTGTAAAAAAGAACCATTTGTAAATAGTATTCTACTTGACTTCATTTTAAAAATGTATCCTTTTTGATGATTTCTACATAATTTAGTTGCACATCCAACATATCGCCTTGGGCAAACTCAATGGGGCAAAGTTCAAACAACCTGCCAATTCAGGGGCGAACTCGACGAACTTAACACAATAATACATTAAATAACATTCTTTTGAGATTAATAACGATTTTATTTATTTTAATTACGTTTGATTTCACAATACCTGAATATTTTCCCGGGCGCAAAGAATATTCGTGATATTTTTTACCGTTAAATTAAATTTGATCCGTTTTTTTGTAACTCAATTAGAAAACAATCGGAGATATTACGTAATGAATATTCCCGATTGTTTCCTCGAAGAAATACAACCAAAATGAGAAGAATTTCGTTTAGGCGAATTAATTTTGCACTGACGTTGATTGATTTTGCGATTGCGACTACTTATATAAAAAATTATCATAAATAATCGCCGCGTAAAATTATTTATTAAATATTATTTCACTTGTCAGTATTCAACCGTTCTGTTTTGTTTTACAATTTTTTTAATAGATTTCAAAATATTTTGTTGTTCAAGAGACAAGTTTATTCATGGATAAACGCTAACCGTCGGTCGTTTTATTTTATTTCTCAAGAAACTAATCAAATCAAGCCAATCAAAACTAAACCGGAAGTAATGAATGGCTCCCAATGATATCTATCATTTTGATGAAAATAATTTAAAAACAGATTTATTTTTTAAGAATGAAAAGAGCATGGAGTAAAAATAATCAAAGAAAAATTAGTACAAACAAGTTTAAAGAATTATTTGCGCTGATCAAAGCCGACTATAAACACGTAACTCGCCAGTCGGGTACGCCGACAATCGCGCGAAAATTATTATACGATATATGAGTACTTGAATTATGAATCGAGTAATTTAAGTGATTAATTGTCTTTAAATTTGTTTAATTAACATTGTACGTCCCGCGAATTCACGCGACGCGAGGCCGGCGCCACATTGCGCAGACGTTCCGTCGCAGATCTTCCATTTTACTACATTTTATCTACATTTTTTTCCATTATATAATACGCACTTATCAAACGCACTGCGCGGACATTCGACGAAATGACGCGACCACGACATCCGACATCCCCGCAGTGTGGCGCTGGCCTTTGTTTCACTGAATTTGTCGGCAGTTATTTCACGTGTTTGAAATGATATTGAATGATTTTAATGGAAGAAAGGCAATCCGATAAATAATTAAAAATAAAGAGTATAATTGATATAAATACTTGTGAATTTTAATTAAATTACGGTATATTTTGGACGTTAAATATTGACGAAAATGAAACAAAATATTACAGTAGCACCTACCGAAAGGGCTTCTGGAATTGCAAATTATCAGGTGCACCTGCTAATGCAATTGTGTATTCTCAGAAATGGATTTTTCGGTCAATTAAAAATGTTTGCATAGTAAAGAATGAAAATAATTCAAAAATTAGTATCACAAATGCGGCTCTGCGAGTATTATACGAGTATATTTGAAAGCCAAGCATTCTTTGTTTATATTGGGGATTAAGTTTTATTGTCTCGCCTTTTCAAATAGTACAGTTTTTGTCAAACTACTTTTATGGCTCTGCAAGAATTATCTATTGTAAGCTGCCCATTTTGTGAATTTTGCGATCTATTTGGGTTAATTGTTCTATTAGCCTATTTAAATACTGGAGGGTTTTTTCAGCCGCTAGAACTTTTATGACACCGCCAAATTCGCATTCACGGCGAAATATTCTGCTGCATGCGAGACGCCCGCGCTGTATTTTGTCCGGACCGACGCTAACCTACCTACATTCTCGGCTTCTAGAGCGAACATGGCGGACCGGACCACCCTTACATTTTTTGTTTCTGTGCGTAACATCAACTATTATGAAAAAACAGAAGTAATTTGCCTAAAACTTGTTGATTAATTGCATATATTTATACACACGTAATGATAAACATAATACAATATCTATTCATACAATTAATTACTATGAATAAATTACTTGAAGCATTTGAATATTTGAAATTTCCGAAATTAAGCCGAATTACAGTAATACAAGCGTAGAAATGACAGTGGGAATGTTAATGCACTTTATATATTTTATTCTAGGAAATGAAAGAACTGTCTAAGAAACAATCTGACGGGGTCTTCATTAGTAATTAGTTGCGAATCGGGTTTTTACGGCCTCTTAAGCAATTCCAAGAATTGGATTTTTCAGACACCTATACAATTAAGTAGGTATATTTGTATGAAGTTAAATATGAATGTAAATAATATTTGTATTGCGGGTGCGGCTCTGGTATTGTGAGGATTATCCGGATTATTGTCTTTGCAATATTTGCTTAGATTTACAGCGGCTGTTCTTTGGTTAGAATTTTGACTTTTGTTGTTTTCTTTGAAAAATATTTATTAGGTACCCTATTATAAAATTTTACTACCCTTGTTCACATTTGGGTAATGGAAAAACCCGTAAAAGAAGTGGCTTTTTTTATTGGACTCATTTAATTTTTTCTTTTGAATATCAAACAAAATACCAATATCGTGTTTCGAAAAACGTATTATGAAGATTTATTTGTATGGATAAATTGAGTTCAGCTAAAAATATTTGCACTGCTTAGGCGAGAAACGAAAATAAGCGGGAAACGTATTAAGCCTAATAAAATATGCGATTTGTATGGGACTTTTTCGGGACCGCAAAGTTTAAACTTATTTTGCGGGAGAACTTATTAAAAGTGAATTTATTAAGCGAGTTTCACTGTATGTATTTAGAATGAAAATATTGAAATATAATATCTTTAGTGTTATTGTTTCCATGATTTTATTCGATAAACATGTGCGTACATTTCTGACAGTAAAATTCATTACTTATTTTCATAATCAATGAATCAGTAATTATTGAAGTCTGTATACTGAGAAACCAGAAACTGCAACTTCTTAGCGATTATTGTTGATTTTTACATGAATATAACCATCACAAAAAAGTGTCTAAAAAACAGTAATCGTGCGCGAAATTGTGCGGCATATGACCGGTTAAATATTAATAATAAAGGGTTAAAACATAATAATATGGTTTTATTTTACATTCGTAAAGCCATAAAAAACAAGATTCCTCTAATTAATAATCAAATGAATTTTCCCTGCAATCCTCAGCTTGATTTAAAATTATCAGATTATCCTATACATTACACCCCCTATACACCCCACCTCGTCTCCCGCCCTCCTCTGCTCAAATTCTTAATCCTTTTTGATAAGGAACTTAGTGCATGTTGGCCTTTAGAGTAACACACATGTGAAGAATATTTTGTGAAGGTGTTGGTGTGTAAATAATAATATGGTTGTGGTGTGTAGTGTTATTCACATGCTAGTGTAGTGATTGTCCTGACAATGAGACGGGTTACGTCACGAAACCGGTGGACAAAAAAGTAATTTTTATTGGTTATATATATATATATATATATATATACTAACATAAATAACATTTAAAAAAATAAATTGTAACATAATCAAAAGAAGCATCTCAATTTCACATGCAGAGAGTGAATATGTGCTCTTCTTTGCTATTACATTTCAGGAATTAACCTTTTTTGGACCCAATAGTGACTGGCGGCGAGAAATGAGTTCTTTGTAAAAAATGTCAAGGGCCGAAGACATTGGGTAGGGTAGGAAAGGGAGAAACAACAGCAACCCAGGCAGGTAGGACATGAAAAGTTTGATTTACTTTGAACTTTTAAACCCAAACCGAACGCTAACGAAGGAGGTCTAATGCGAGCAGCTTGAGTCTTAAGTCAATGCTAGAAGAAAAATAACCATCTTTTGTTTCAAGACCATGTTCTTCCATCAGGACAATGCTTGGCCACATACAGCGAGGATGAAATTATAAAGGCTGGAAGAGTTTGAATGGGAAACGATGCCACACCCACCATATTCACCCAATCTTTATAATTAAGCGGGTAAAATATGAATTCTGTAAACGAGCTCACTATAGTATTGGAGGAATATTTTTCACCATGGACAAGCGAATTTTGAAAGAAGGGGTTTGCAAGTCTATCAGATAGATCAAAGAGCATTGTAGAAAATGGAGGAGAGATTATTGTAGATTAAAAAAAAACTTTATTTTAATTTTTTTTAAATTATGAGATATATAACTATTGCAAAAATAAAAATTTACTGACAAATTTATTCCAATATTTACCTGTAGATAGTAAGGCCACATAAGCGTGAGCACTGTCGATATTCCAAAGTAAGCCAGGAAGATGATAGCCAGCGACGTTACAATGGAGATCGGGATTGCCCTCTTGGGATTGTGGACTTCTTCTCCGGTGGTGGCTATGCAGTCAAACCCGACAAAGCCAAAGAAACACGTAGCAGCGCCCTTCAACGTTCCGGCGAAGCCAAATGGAAAGAATCCACCAGCTCCGACGTTTACAGACGGGGCAACATTCTCGGGAGATATGTACCAGTTGTTTACGTCAGCTGGAAATAAAATTGGATTTTATGTTAATATTGAAAGGAAAAGACAAGATAATATGTATTGCAGCCCTTGACATTCTCTCCAGGAATTCATCTATTTGTAATCTATTTAGTCCAGATCCTTGAGAAAGTTGTAAACTGACATATCTGGCAGTACACTCGCCTCCACTGCATAGAAAAAAAGTAAAAATTATTTAAAAACTTCTTACAGTTTCTTAACTTTATTAATAAACATTTCTTTACTATTTTGGTACAGTTTTATCACCATAATGTTAGCTTTACACTCGTAAGAAAACATATTATGCGCACATATAGATTTTCCATAATTAAAGGTGATTTCTAAGACACTGAAAACAAATTTTATGCCCGCTTTCTGTCAATTAATGCTTATATTTTCTTAATTATTGTAAATAACTTTCAGTTTATTACTTTTATATGAGAATGAAGGTTCTATCTAAGTTATAGTCCTAAAAAAATGTAGTCTGGCATTGTACATTCTGATATAAATTAATAATAAATACCCACATTTAAAAAAAAAAACTGAAATATGCATTTGCAGTGAATATAGAGCCTTAAAGGTGTTGTTTTTTGGGATGTACAGGAAAACCCTTTTAAGCGTACTCGAGTATAAGACTATGTCAGGTCTCCGTACTGTAAGCGCACAGTTCTCTTAAGAACATATATTGCCCCTAAGTCGAGTCCATAATTAATCTTCAGTCTTGCGCTCTTTTTATTATTGAAGTGGAGATTTTTGATTTCCTCCTTCTCTCTTACACATATGATACAGTCCTATCAATACAAGGTAAACATCAATACACTAGGAGCATGCAGTGAGAGGATGACTTTCCTGAGCATATATTTTGAAAAAAAAAAAAATCTTTAAATAATCGAAATAAAATATGTATCTTGTAATGTTCCTAACACAATAATCATGTTCAAAATATTTTGAGTTTGTACAAATTTTTCAATGAAGGTGCTGGAATTTTATCCCAGGGGACATCATTAATCAAGGTATATTATAGATGTCTCATAGAGATGAAATTATTTTTTTTATGGGAAAGTTGGTATGGAAGTCTTTGGGTGTTCATTGAGCCCTATGAACACTCAAAGATTCCATACCTACATCTCCATAAAAAATATATATATAATTTCGTCTCTATGAAACATGTATAGTATATCTTGAATAATCATATTATGTATTTAGATTTTAGTATTTCATTATATCCTGTCAGATAAATATTAAATTTTGTTATTTTTTGCTCTATATGTTTACGTAAAAATCTGTTATTGAATAGCAAATGAAAACTCTTGAAATATCTCATGGTCATACAAATATTCACATGTACATACACTTGTACATGTACAATATTCAGGGAACAAATTTTGTGACACATTATATTCTAGAAGCCTATGTACAGCCTACGCCTAGAAAACATATGTTATGTTTAAAATTGAACTGTACATGTTGTCATTCTACTTTAGCTGCCTAAAAATAAAATCTTACCTTTAATGGAACCAGCGATGATCACAAAGAGAACTATGCAGATATTCAGTATGGTAAACACATTGTTTACTCTAGTAGACTCCTTCATTCCAAACGCCAGAAACACTGAAAAGATTATTCAAACAAAATTATAATAAGCCAAGTACATATTCGGCCGTATTCTAAAATAGCAATATTAGGATCTTAAGATTGTTTTCCCAACACTTAATAGACGAGAATAAAAATGAACAATACATTGGTGTTCGTTTCTTTCAGTTTCTACTTGAGAAAGAGGGAGATAACGCGACAATGTGACGGGAGACATGATGGTTATCCGTCAAACGTCAAAATATATATACAAGTCCAACGCAACAATGACAATTTTTCTATAATTTTACAGGATGCTGTGGGAGAAGAAATTAATAAGTGCATATTTTCCTACTTCTACTTTCTAGCATTAGTACTTATTTAAAGTAATTTTAATGGAAACATGAGAATTATGAGATTATATTTACGATAGGTACCTCGGTAATCCGTTTGAAGCTGTCAGACCAGACCGCCTGGATAAGAAGGCACCGGAGAAATTACCTTTCTACAGGGATTGCAGACCTCAGACACCGCAAATAAAAGTATTTAATTTGGGAGATATATGAAAATATATAAATCTCCTTATTTGAGTACGACGAACACCGAACGCATACCTACACCTAGGGAAATATGGCCGATTAAGTGCTTTCAAACTGTAGAAGTTTGCGGCAGATGAAGGGAATGATTTTATCAAAAACGGATTTTGAAAACACCAAATGTACAGGAAGTACATTAAAAATTGTGCATTTTCTAACCGATACAGTATGCTATAGCTAAACCGCATTCAAAAGAATGTGCGCAAAAAATATGTGTGTTGTTGCGATGCAAAAAATGAACACAAAAGAAGTTTTTCTAGTAAGTAACCTTTTTAAAACTAAAATATATATTTATTTGGAATATCATATTGAGGCTTGTAATACGGGCTTGCCAGGCAACTTTCCCCCGCTTTCTTCTTACCATACAGAGCTAGGGAATGGTCTTTTGATTGTGGTCGACCTATACCTAGTGGTGAATTTATGCAGAATTGTGACTAAAATGCATGAAAATTTAATCTAAGACAGCATTTTAATTAATTTCTCTTTCGTCTAAAATCTTGATAGAATGCCATATGTACATTGTTCAACTCGATCATAGATTTTTCTAGCGAGACAAGCGTACTACAATAAGCATTTCATGTACAAAAATTATTGTTATAAAATGAATAAATATGTCATAAATTGTATAAACCTATATGTGTTATTTAAATGTATTGCGCCATTGTCTTATTATTGTTAGAGAACATTGCTCGCTATCCCTGTACAATATTATACTATCCCTAAGCAATAAATAGAACATTCTATTCTGGATAACGGTTATATTGTGAAAATAATTAATTAATTATAACTTTGGTGATAGTACACATATAATGACCATTATTTGAGATTTGTATCTGATTGTATCAATCATTGATGTTATCGATGATGATTAGTAATTAATTTTTCGCAATTCAACGGGCAGTCATAAGTACAAGACAACAGCTTTATTTCAGTTACCAAGCATCAATGCAAACATACTCAAAACATTCTGAATACATAAAATCTGGTCAGAAAGGAATTAAAAATTTTAATACTTTTCAGGCATTGTAGTGTAGTGTTAATAATTCGGAAGAATGTCATATTCATATAAAAAGAATATTGCTTTAAAAAAACTCTAATAAAAAAATAGATATGTATATGGATACGACATCTATACTGGTTTATGGGGATGAAAAATTTCAATCTAAAAATATTGAATTCAGTCATCGAGGATTACTAATTTATAATGTACTGAATTCAAGATTTTATAAGAAACATATCTGATACATTTATAGGAAACATAATTGTGGAAGGGATAGAAACATTAAATCGGTACATTTTAAATTAGTAATCGTCGACGACTGCTTTCTGAACATTTTTTGAATTTTTGGATATTGCTGCCTTTGCTTTTACACCCCACATATATGTATACTTGATCAATACAAATCTCAACCGGTTAAAATAAAGTTTGACCGTCATTAATAGTCTCTGCTGCTCTGTGTCATCTTCACACTATCTTTATTATGGCAGGAATTATTTAATGAGTATTCTTCAATGAACTATGATACAAACAATGAACAATAATCAACATTCCTATACTTATCACTACAATCATCAATAAAAACCAAGTATTAGATGACTGCTTTCTGAACATTTTTTGAATTTTTGGATATTGCTGCCTTTGCTTTTATACCCCACATATATACTTGATCAATACAATCAGATACAAATCTCAACCAGTTAAAATAATGTTTGACCATCACTAATAGACTCTGCTGCTCTGTGTCATCTTCACACTATCTTTATTATGGCAGGAATTATTTGATGAGTATTTTTCAATGAATTATGATACAAAAAATAATCAACATTCCTACGCTTATCACTACTTCTAATCATCAATAAAAACCAAGTATGTATTAGATAAAAACAAAAATTGAATACAACATACGAATGATAAATTAATGTTGGATACAATCATTTATTTTCCATTCAACACCTTTACTCACCGCCGAGAAAAAACGCCAAGGCGAACGCAAAAAGATCGAAATATTCCGACAGAAATGAGACATTGATGGGCGCTATTTCTTTGAAGGTATTCTTGAGTGTGTCGTTCAGCAGGGTGTCTAGATACAGGCTGATTCCCCGGGAGACGCTTGCCGATCCTGGAAGTAAATCAAAGAAAATTTTATGTAACAGAGAACATAAAAACATACCAAAAACTGTATTCAATATAATTAGTCTTCCACAAGTGTCCATCGCTATTTGCGATTTCGGTCAGTTAATAACAGATATAAAATGTCAATTTTAAGATATACAAACAATTCTTAATCTTTTCAAAGGTGTAACAGTCCAAAAATGGACTGTACTGTTTGAGGATTCTAGTAATAATAACATAGGTATTTTGTTTTGAAAAAATATATTTTCATTGAAAACCAACCATACACAAGTTTCTATTTTTTTCATACTTTGGAATGTAACATATTTTTACATGGAGGCTATTCACAGAATTTATTTGGAACAGATCTTGTGTAAACAGTGACATTTTGATAAGGGTGTATCGATAATGATCTTTAAAATTACATAGCCTAATCTGTTCGGACTCTGACAATACAAGTCACAGTGAGAAAGTGCACTGACCTTTCAAAAAAATTCACTGCGCCATAATTATACAAATATTGTAAATAATATATATTGTATTGTATACAAGCGCTATTAGGCAACCAACGGTCCACAATGTCCAATGAGCAGTGAAAAGCATTATTAAACATATTAATTTTTTTATTCAAGAATCTAAACAACATTTAAAAAAAAAATTAAAACATTCGATTTTGAATTTAATTTCAATTTACTTCATTTAAATTAAGTATCATGGACATGACAAACTTACATTCAATTCGTACGTGTTATTACACTTAATTAATGAATTTTTTTAAAGTAGAGATGCGAACATGGAATATGTGTCACATCAATATTCTTACTATTTTCAAACTAAGCTAAACGCTTGGGCTATGAAAATAGGACCAACTTGCTGATTTTAGAGTGAGGTTCGAACCCGCAACCTTTGGATCATGAGGTGAGAGTCCTAACCACAAGACCAACAAGCTACTCATTAAGATAAGAATTCTTATTAATATGCATCAACAAGAATTCTTATCAAAGATGTAGGAGAATCCTGCTTCAGAAAACCCTCTCAGAGATATGGAACAGATCAATGTCCAAAGAGATATCATTCAACAGGCACAACCATCGGTAGGTTGATCCTATATATTGGAATGTGAAACAATCTATGCTGACGCTCTCTAAGGTAATTATCAGGAACAGACAAGCCACTGCTCCGCATAGTTTTAGAATTATCAATCATATCACGGACAATCCATAAAAATGGGTAATCAAATACAAATTCTTTTTAGTGCCTGCAAGTCACCAAAAGTGATCTAATATTGTTGTTGATCAAAAAATGATCATGTTGTTGATCAAAAATATTATTGATGAAAAATGAAGTTACGAAATAATACACACGCATGTCACAGATTTGCCATCTCTGATCTAGGATACAATGACAAATCAGTCACGAGGATTCATTTTATGCATAATAGAGTTGGGTGGAAAATCATGGAAATAGTCTTTATAAATAATAGATCAATTATAAATAACAGAGACAATTACAATTATTTTTAAACAGAAAGAATTACACAAAATCAATTAATGATATCAACGATAGCTCTCGATAGTTAGTGAAATGACATTTCCTATTTGAAGGGCGACGTAACCGCTACCACCCAACAGTTTTATTTTGACAGTTCGGCAATCCCACATAAACAATACCAGCGAAAGTAATTACTAGCAAATTATAAACGGCTAGCGAAATACATTGCGAGAGTACCTACCAAGCATTCGATGTTGAATAAGTGCAACCATAGACATTAAAATATTCTGGAAAGACGAGTGATTAGTGCCAAATTAGTCTGAATCACATAATATTGCTCCAGTTACGTTGGTGTTCAGAGATTATGGTGATTAAATAAATCTTTAATTAATCTTTAAATTTAGTCCCTATTTGTGAGAGGAGTCAATAATCAAGCTGATAACTCCATCCAGAATTATTTTAAAACATTCACTGCAAATGCATATTTCGGTGTTTTTGTTCGTAAACATGGGTTTTTATAATACATTTATATCAGAATGTGTATGCTACATTTTTTTTAGAATGATAACTTAGATAGAACCTTTGTTCTTGTATAAAAGTAATAAAGTAAACATTATTTACAATAATTAAGAAAATATAAGCAAAAATTCGTTTTCCGTGTCTTACAAAAGATTAATAGATTCTGAATATTTATATGTATGCAGAATATGTTTTCTTACGAGTATAAATCTAGCATTATGAAGATAAAACTGTACTAAAATAATTAAGAAATGTTTAATAAATTTTAAATTTGCAACAAATTTTTACGTTTTTTGATGATTTTAAAATGCTTTTTAATCATATATAAAGCAATAATTTTTAAAAATACATATATATATTGAATTTACACATGCACTTTGATTCTTTAACCACTATTTAAAAAAATATTTTTTTTATTAAAAACCTGTTAATTACTGTTTAAAAATAAAAATTCCAAAATATGAAATATATCAAATAATTACTCAGTTTTAAAATCAATCTGTTTTTGAATTCATTAAAAAAATGTAGTCTAGCATATACTTTCTGATATAAAGGAATAATAAAAACCCACATTTTCGAAGAAGAAAAAAAGCCGAAATATGCATTTGCTTTTTATATATAGTGTTAAATGCTGGTGTTGTGTGTTAAATCAAAGACATTGTACAACAATTTTAAAAAATCTTGAAAATATGTCTTTTTCACGCCTCTGACTATACGTAACCCCTTAAGTATGTTTTATTCGTATCCCACCGTCGTGAACCCGTGACAATATTACTACTGCGGATTTGACCATTTACAATTGTAATTCAGATACAACGTACTCAAGTTTTCACCATAATAGATAATCAAATCAAACATCACAGACTAGAATCATGAGAAATTCACCTATCACGTATTCCAGAATGAGATTCCACCCGATGATGAAGGCGATGAATTCACCAACACAGACATAACTGTAGATGTAGGCTGAACCGGCGCGAGGCACTCGGGCACCGAATTCTGCATAGCACAAACCTGCAAGAACACAAATTAAACTGTAATATTAATTATAACCATAGCAACGAAGAAAATAAACAATAAAATTTTAAACGTGTTTAATCTCTGACTGAGACGTGGTCTGAATCGCGATCAACCAAAGAGATGTTTCCCCTTGGTCACATTATCACACAACTATCGCAACTTATCACACAAAACACATTAGATCCTTTTATATTAATCTGAAGGGGAGATTCCCTTTGTCGCAGATATCACCAAAATGATTTACTGAAAGAGATGCATTTCCATTCATCCTTTTATTGTATTGTCAAACCACAGAAGAAAAATATTAACTAAAAAACAAATGCACAAAAAAATGCCACATTATTTCCTTGAGCATAGATGTCGCCCTCGGGCGAACTAATCACAATTACTGACAAACAATGCAAATGGCCGCGACCCAAATAGGTCGCTCAAACAAAATGTAATCATTTTTTAGTAAGAAAATTCTATTATTATTTATAAATAAAGGAGGTTGTTTCAGAGAAACGTAATAAATATTTTTATTTAAAACACAATAGGTTGTAATAATAATATTATTATGGACCATAATTAAATTTCATTTCAACATAACAAATTTCTGATGAGTTTTAGCATTGTTTTTGAAAACATTTTGATATTTCAAGAAAAATTATAGGTTACGGATAGGTTATTTGAAACAATGCACATTTTATAGGTGTAATTTAATAAATGCTTTCCAAATTCACTACAAGCAAAGCAAGGTAAACTTAATAGTAATGAAATTTTGGCTTTCATGTCGTCACTATTCATTTAGAGAAGGAAAAAATATTTCTACTCTTTTATTTTACATAATACATACAGTAAATTATTACTGATGATAATAATTTGAAATTCGTCATAACTTGAAATTTTTAGAACACACGAGTTCTAAGATGTTGATTTCATAGTTAATTAACCCCAATAATACGTAATTCATAATAATTTTCAGACCCTTAATAATTTTTTTTAATAATTTATAAAAAACTGATAATGCGCACGGCTTTTTGATAGCACGCACCTATGTGGGGTGGGGTGTCACCTTTGTACTATGCAAAGCCCTACGGAACCCACTTTATCTATGCATATTATATCACGATCCCTAAAAATGGGGAATCCTATGCGTGATTTCTTCAGTTGGCTGATTGTTTTATTTTGCGCTAATTCTCATATTTGAACGCATTAAAATTGTTAACATTTTAAAATTCCCTTTAGTTGAATTCTTTTTTCTAATAACTGTGTTTGTGTTATTAATATGATTAATTTTCTTTAGAAGAAGTTATCACTGACTTATTTTATTATTTCACGTATTTATGGACGATTGTATTTCTATTAATAATAAAGTAAATAAATGTGCGTTGGTCTGAGTCGGAAAAAAGGTAGGAAAAAATAAGAAGTTATTATCATGTCAGAATATCAATGCCAAATCCAAAACCGGTACCAAGAATGTGCAATTAGCTCCTGCATTTAGTTGTTAGAACTCTTCAATCTTCACAGTTAACCAAAAGTCTCCATTACATAAGAAGATTGTGTAAATATTGAAAAGATTGTTTGATTTAAACATAACCTTTAGTATTGGAAACCCTAGCCAGAACAAATTTTGAAAAAAATAAAAAGGGTCTCTTGTTTTGACAATTCTAATAGATAATTCTGCATAAACTATAAAGGACCATTGAGAATTACACAAACAATAAAGCAGAGTATGAACACACACCCAGAAATGTTAGATTAGATACTTGATTGAGCAAAATCAACCAGAATAATGGATTACACAGTGTGATAATGTTTTAAAAGCAATCAATATAAAAATAATGAAATCTGTGCAATCACACAAGATAATATCACATATTTAACCTTTCGCAAGAAGTCACGAACCTGAAAGCAAAACAAAAGAAAATTTTAAGAATGAATGAAAATGAGAATATACTGTTGTATTTTGCTATTACTTTGAAGGAACGTCGTTTCCGAAACCGATTGGTTTTATCAAATAAATTTTAGTAGTGTAAACTAAGTTAACTAGTTTAATTATATGAAAATGAGAATCATTATCATCCAATAAAACTTTGATACGGGATTCAGATTTAGTCATAATTTAAAATAGATATGTAGGTGAAAATTTGAGGTTATTTATTTTACATGGTAGTTAGGGGGGTGGATGATAATATTTCCCTCAAGATCCTAGAGTGCAACTGAGCAAAATTTAGATGAGATGGCATTCAATGTATGTAATATGCACGCAGGGCGATGGGATTGTCCAAATGGTGTTATTCAAATAATGAGATTGTCAAACTGGACAACAAGACAAAGAAAGAAAAGAAGGTTATATGGGAAGGCAGATGTGTATGATACAACGCAATGGATCATCTTTCCAAAGTCAATGGAGTGTATTTGCATTATTTTTCCATGTTATTATTTAAGTACAGCATATTATTTACGACGAGAATAATGAGTCATTTTGGATAAGTGGGTCAAATTTAAATTATAATTACATTTCAATTTATGCAAATTCAAATTACATTTGCACATTGTCAGTGCGAAATTTGAATATAGTAATACCCCAAAGTTACGCGATAGGTGGGACTGACGAAAATCACTAAAATCGAATTTGCATAAATCGGCGTACTTTTTTTTCATATAAACTATAAACACATGTTTAATAGGACCAAGGTCTATTTAAAACAACTAATTTTGAAGAAAAATATTCAGTAAAACTGCTGTTCTTTGTGAATACATACATGCATATTAATGCAAAATATTAGAAAAATAGATGAGTTATTTCAGTGTCTACATAAAATCTAACAAACTTGTCTGACAACACAATATTTTCTTTTGTCACACAGAAATTCTTTGTAACTAGTTAACATTTTTTTATTCCTTGTTTTGTTGCTATAATGTGTTCTTCGTTGGAGTCTACGTTTTCTAAAAAAATTAAGCCCTTTTAAAATAAGCAGAGATCTCTTGTTAAGCTTGCAATTGTCATATTCAGAAATTTTCATTGTGCTGTCAAAATCATTGATAATGTTATGTTTACATTCGCAAGACATCGTTTTCCTTTTCTTACTAGGTACAGGAGAATAATATTTACTTTGTTTGGACGACATAGTTTTTTTAAGGGTATAGACTAGGGTTGTAATGGAACCTCGCCTCTGCAAATGCGGAACATCCGCAAAAAATCGTACTTCCGCCACCGCATCCGCCTCTGCATGTTTTAACAGAGGTGTATTTGTGTTTTGTCATTGCATGCGACGCCACGCACGCGTCTCTGCCGAGTTCAGCTGACTGTCTGATTTGCAAAGCACTTCCTATATCCTCTTTATCTGACAATGAAGAGGATGTAGGAAATTACAACAATGTCACCAATAGAAAATAAATTAATATAATAATCGAAATCGGCTCCCACTAAATGAAGACCCTTTATTATGGTGGAAATATAATATTAAATTTCAAGCTTCTGTTCCCATCGTGCACACTTATTTATCGTAGTCGCCAGGGTCAGTTCCAAACGAGCAACTGTTTAGTGGAGCCGGTTTAATTTACGAACGTTTAAGAAATCGCTTAGAAAGTGACAAAGCTGCAAAACTGTTATTTGTTAAATGTAATTTACCTCTTATTAATTTTGATTATCAATAAGTACATTTTTTCTTCAAAAAAAGTTGTTTTTTTTCTTTATTAACCCACTTCCGCCTCCGTTAACCTCCGTTTCCGCGGAGGCCAAACTCTGGACTTACGCCTCACCTCCGCTAAAATGGCTCCATTACAACACTAGTTTAGATGTGTAATAAATCTTAATATTCATCAATCATATAAATCGCGTGAAATGCATCCAATGTGTACAGTGTCACAGTAATATAAACACTAAAGGAATCAAGTACCGTGTAACTCGGATTTTGTGTAATTCGGGGGATTACTGTATTATTTATTTTCTCCTATTCTAACTTTTCTGTATTAAAATATACACTGTAGGTGAAACAACATCCAGCAACTTTATTCTAGAATGATGATTAATTTTTTCTCATTATCCTGAATTGTTTATGAAAGAAAAGAATATGAAACTAGGTAGTCTTTAAACTGATATGACAAAATTAGTAAGAATAACATGTGTCATGTAATTTTGTTTATTTGTCACAGTGTAACATTCCTCAGATTTGTCATAAAAGTCAGTTTTATATAAAAAGATTAATAATAGTATTTATAAGACATTTTCAAATTAATAGTAAAAGCTAGTGACTTAAATAATTAACAAGAATTTATTTGAATTTGTTTCTCTATCTACTTGGCATTGACCCAAAAAAATTTAAAATAAAAATAAATTTATACAATGAAACCTATCTCCAATTTTTCTCTTTATATAACTGGATTTTTTAACATGTTTTTTTTATACATTATAGTAACCTGTGGAACCAAAATTTAAAAACAGAATCTTGCGTATTCTTAAACGTGAGCCCACAAATCAAGTGTTACTTCCATGCGAAACCAACTTATTAAATTATTGTAATTATCCCTAAAAGAATATCTGGCAAAGAACGGGGAGAAATTTGATGGATGAATGCAACATTTCCAGGTTATCCGCAACAAGAATATTAAAATGTCGTAAATTTATTGAACGTCACGAAGAATAATATATTTACCTGCAAAAAGCGAAGCCAAAGCAGCGATGAAGAACGACAGTATAACCGAGGGACCAGCGAAATCTTTAGCGACATGTCCTGCCAGCACGTACACCCCGAGCCCCAAGGTGCTTCCGACTCCTAGAGCTATCAGATCCCCTGTTCCCAGCTGACGGGACAGGCGATTGTGCTTCAGGATGTCCGCCGACTCATCTAGCACCTTGCGCCTCGTCAGAACATGCCAGACTCCTCCCATTGCTTTCCCTGGCCTTTACACTAGCGAACAACCTGGCGAAAACATAAAACACTTGCTAACTATTTTATGCACGCAAAATGTAACACTATGTAGACACGATACAACACTTTAAGCAGCATTATTTAACACATACGACATGACTGAAATTAAATAAAACTTCTATTGCAGTATACTTGTGAAGAGATATAGGTCGGTAATTACAGTGAAAAATTGTAATGGTTGAAAAATATTCTTAATTGTACTAAGTAAGATTAAATAGCAAATATCTTGTGAATCATATAAACAAAGATAAGGAACATCTTTAATATTACACTGAGTTCTGTTATTACACATACAGGTAAGAGGAGATAAGATAGTGTTGATTGCTGTTAGTAACATACCTATTGTTCATTCTTTGCTTCATTGGCCATATATTTAATATGATAATGGAAGAAACGAAGAATCTTCATTTAAAACATCATTTATAAATAACTAATGTTTAGAAATAGAAAACCGTCATGGACTTGCTCTGAAATGAACTATTTATATAACATTATATCAATATCAAGGCCAGCAAGAAAAATTAGAAATTTATCAAATAAATTAAAATGTTGTTTAACTTTAACAATGATAGGTTGCATGTACAATCAGAGAACCTAAATTTTTGTCTTGTCCCACCCACGCAAATAATATGAAATGTAACCACAAATTGACTATTCATTATTAATAAATAGTAAAATGCAATTGTGAATATTATAAATTTATTTGAAGCTGATAAGTAATGGCAAAAAAATATGCGATCCATAAATCAAAATTATATAATTGTTAATATGTTTGATTTTTGCTGTAAACAATTTAATTCAAATATGTAATATTAAAACATTATTAAACTCCTTAGTAATGGTACATACAAAAATATTAAAATTAATATGGACAAAACTGAGATGGATGCAAAGGCCACATGCTCTAGTAGTGTTTCCCAAACTATGGGTCGCGGCCCACTGGTGGGTCGCCCACGCGAATAATATTAAATATAACTACAAATTGACTATTCATTATTAATAAATAGTAAAATGCAATTGTGAACACGTCTCGTCCGGGTCGTGTCGTGTTTATTATAGAAAAGTAGTGTCTGCAATTTTCACCCATACGCCTACTTCGAAGAAGAGATGAAAAAGTTCAACAAGATAAACTAGATTTAAAATTCATTTCAAGAAAACATACCAACTGAAATGTCAATAAAAGCAAGTGAAGAGCTTAATGATTCATCAGAAGATATGTCGTTGAAAAATACTTTTAATCGCAAGCAATTTGCAAAATTCTGGCTCTCAGTTGCTGACACTTATCCCTGCTTGTGTGACGAAGCCATGAAAGTCCTCCTCCCCTTGACTACCTCATACTTATGTCAATGTATGAGGTTGTCAATTATGGGATTTTCTGCCATGGTTTCTATTAAGACTAAATACAGAAATAAATTAGATGTATCAAATTCACTGCGATTAAAAGTTACCAAATTTGATGTTGACGCTAATGGTGTTATGACAAGAAATAGGCAAGAAACGCATCCTTCCCATTAAAATATCACATATTCATATTTTTTGTAATCAAAAATTTCGATTACATTTGGACGTTTTTTTTCTTAATTCAACAGTCTCTCGTGTGGTTACAATATGAATCGGGAAAATGTGAGGCAGGGGGTGGGTCCCGAAAATTTTTTTTTTTTGGTGGGTCGCGGTCCTGTCAACTTTGGAACCACTGCTCTAGTAGATAAATAAAGAAAAATGTGTTTTGATCATTTACTCCATTCCAGCTGAACTTAGATTGCTTGTAAATCTCTAATTATATATTTTAAAGCTTTTTGGTTGACATCAAGTTATACTGGCGCATTAGTGTGATAGGTAGGAGACTCAAAATTGAGTTTGTTCATAACTATGATTATAAAAATAATGGCCAAAGTAACTAACCAAATGACCATTAGCTCAACTTTCATACATCTGATCATGCACTTCAATTATTGAAGCTTTCAACAGGGCCTCCAATATTTGATTTATCTGATCACATCAGGTCTTTCAAGAAGCGCCCTCCATTCTTGTTATCTATTGCACACATCAATTCACATCAATATGTTTGAAATAAATTAGTACATTTTAAATGGGTTTTTTGTGTGTAAAAATATTGTGGCAATACCGTCTGCTTTTTGCTCTTACATAGTTCTAAATAAATAAATAAGAAGGCCTCACGCCCAAACTTTGCCCCAAATTTCCCAGGTCAACAAATTATGAGCGGTGGAGGTCAGGGTATGTAAACAGGAACAGTCTGGGCGGTGATTAAGATACTGACTGTTTAATTAAAAGAATACATATAACTGCTTTTTGATTAAAAAATTTAATTGTATATTTGAAACATTAAATTGCTAATTACTAGTATATTAAATTAATGTAAACACTGATTGTGTGATTGATGGAAATAAAACATCTAATTTTATGAGCACTTAGCAATCTGAAGAAACTAAAATTGACGGGATATTATAATAAGGGTAAATTGAAAATGAGTCCATTAAGACTTTTTATAAATTGAGGTGTTGAAATGTAATGAAATTACTAGTAATGAAATTACTTGGTTAAACTAGTCAATTGGTGAAGAATTACATGTGAAATTAAGTTTAATGAATTCGTATATGTACTCTCTTCTTCTTCTTCTTAAAATAAGGCAATCCGTCCTCAAAATATGTACTCTCATGGTGCAAGTAAACAGCTGAGACTTGTCTCAGAGATTAGTCTCAAAAGTTATATAAATAATATAAAGTTAAGTGCAGTGTGAGTTATGATTTTTTCTATTGAATCCTCTCACTAGAATAATATAAATGATACATACCGAAATATTGACAAAATTTTAAGGCCATAAATCAAAAAATATGTTTTATTGAGCTGAAAAATAAATATTTTAAAATTTATTTTTCAAATAAAACTTTAAAATACTTTAATATTTAATTTAAGCATCCATATATTCACTTTTATATAATTATATTATATTCTATGATGTGACGTGTGCTTTTCATCTTGAACATGTTGATATTTTTTTGATTTTTACTTTCTCTGATAGATTACCATATTATTTTCTTCCTTTGTAATATAAACGGTTTTGTTTGTTTCTTTTCTTTCTATTCGGAATTTTTTATTAATGGAAAATTAAACAACCACATGACAAAGTAAATGTAATATGTATATGTATTTTTAATATTGTTATAAATACAAAAGTGCTACATACTTTGAATTATTATTTATTACTGAAACATAATTAATAAGATGACCATTTAAGTATGGAGTATTGGAAATATCTTTATACAATCTTTAATTAAGAGGTGAAGGTAATTCTGATAAGTCAAGTCAAGTCTGAGCTCCAGACGACTTATGCAATCGTTCCAAAAAAGGGATCGCAATACTTTTTATAAAATAATTGAAAAAATATTCGAAAGAAAAAGTTGTTACATATGTATAATTGATTGGAATCAACCATTTAAATTTAGATTTAAACATGTCTCATGAGTACCTAAAAATATGTTGTATAAAAGGTGGCAATATAAAACACACAGTATTTATTTTGGTAGCCTGTGAATATATATAATATTTTGGACAATTAAAAAATCCAAAGCCAGCAAAGAATTATAATACTCAAAAAATAGAGAATATTGGTTAAATTAACTAAATCCGATTTAAATCAAATACACTTCAGATATTGACATAATTCTAAAGGTAAATGATTTTAGGGAGAGATGTATCTGTAAATTAATAATACAAAGTATTCATTATATCAAAGATAACTTATTACAGTAAAACCCTTGTTAATTTGAACCCCGATAATTTAAAATTTGTTATAATTCAAAATTTTTAAAGACACACCACACAACACTTTTTCACAAGACACAACACACAAATCTAGCAAAGCAGCCAGGTGCATTGCGAGATTTATTAATTTCTTGTTCATGTATGATTTTAAGTTGTTTTTAATTTTTAAAAACATGTTTGGGGTACATTATTTGGGCTTTTTTATCCAGGTCATCTACAACAATGGATAAGAGTCTACTATAATAGTAAATGTGGTCAAGATCACTGCTTGAGTCAAGTGGAATGAAATGCATTGATGTGACAAAGATAAGAAACATGTACTTGTAAGAAATTTTAGATAGCGTTATTGGTTGACTGTCTAATGTTCAAGTTTTGTTCAGATATAATATTTAACTTTAAAAAAATGTTTTTCAATAGACTCACACAACACCTTGTATCGCCTTTAATTTTTATCACCTTTTATTAATCAAAAATTTCATCAGATGGTAACAACGCTATACGAAATGGCACTTTTATATAAGAAAGTTGATATACAACTACTTGAAATAGTAATATGATCTAAAATTATCACCTCCATATGTTAGAAGTTTGATTTTCAATTTTATCCGTAACTCGGAGGCGTCAGTTATATGTTCACTGCTGAAGCAAAAATATTTTGCACAAATCTGATTTCTGTTTATAAAGATTATTTCACATAACAAAATACTATTTTATAAAAACAAACACAGCCACCAAAGAAATGTCAATTTCACATTTGACATTTACCAGAAACGAGAATCAGGTGTTTATACCATAGATAAGATACTGTTTACAATGATACACAATGTTTAGCAGAAAACATCTTCACAAACATTAGGTCATCTATGGTACATTTCCATAAACAACTTTTAAAGAATAGCGCGCGGAATTTAATTTTCGTAGTTTTAGAATAAATATATCGACGGTCCCTGCGTAAACTCAGACATCTAACAAAAATTCATTTTTGACTTTTTTGTACCAACACATAGACAATACTCTTCTCCCCAATATAAAATTTTAAAAAGTATATTTCTACTTTTTTCAGAGAAAAAATCTGACGTAAAATCCGACAAATACGCTCATGTTGCAGGAAAAGTCAAACTTCAAACATCTCTCCCGTAAAATTCGATATATAATTGGCAAATTTTCAGTTGGTTTTCTTTCGGTCAACACAGAATTCATTTACATATGAAGACATAGGTTTTGTCCTATGTCTTTTAAAATATGATTCTAATATGAAAGTAATACAGTCGATTTTTTTACGATAACTACTTTTTGTTAAACCATGGTACATAAAACTTGAAATAAAAATATTGTTTTGCTAGTAATCAATGTTATACCTACTCTGACAAATACATTGACTTCATGACTCATTGTTGACAATGGTGGCTTTTAGGTTTCTATTAATTTAATCGGGTTTATTGGTGATTCACTAGATGGCAGTAAACGCGAAAAATTATTACGCGAGATTTAAAAAAATATGACATGTAAATATGTAAACATTTTTAAAGCTGTGAGAAAAGTGCTATCTAGAGTAGCGTAGCGTCTTGATATTATTAATTAGAGAATTATGCTTTTTTGGCTTCTTATATTTCATTATTATTTGAGCCATCTGGTGACGCCAGTAAGGGTCTATCAGAGCTAGCAGCAGAAACTTGGCCTGTACATTCCTGCCTATATTATGGGTCAAAAATGTTCAAGCAACCATGACTTAATATCAAAAGTTATGGAGATATGCAATATCAATATATGCTTTGTCCTTAGATAAAGTGACTCTTATTTATGTCAAAACTAGCTGTAACCCGTCAAAAATGACGGTACTTTTACATGCCGGTTGCAAAAGAATAAGCGCTCGTTCAGACACGCGGGAATCGCACGGTAACTGCGCGGGAATCGCGTGGGAACCGCGCGGTTACGTCTGAACGATTACATAAATACCTACACAAATAAGACCCGCGTGGATCCCACGCGATTCTGTATCCATGAAATAATAACAACGACTTTTATTAGAATATTTGAACATTTTTTAAATTTCCTCTGCCGGCAGTTAATAGTACTATTTTAAGTCCTGCGATTGTGCTGGGCGGAACATGAAATGGTTAGCGTCTTTGCTAAGTCCTAGTGTACAGGGTGCGACTTATGCGAATGAATACTTAAAGCGAATGAATTATTCTTAATCGAGATAAGTTACTGTTATGATAGTTCAATTGCAAAAAATAAGTCAGAAATATTGAAAAAAAATACAAACTTTAATATTGCATATCTCCATAACTTAAATATTGCATATCTCCATAACTTAAATATTGCATATCTCCATAACTTAAATATTGCATATCTCCATAACTTAAATATTAGGTCATGGTTGCTTGAACATTTATGACTCATAACATAGGCAGGAATCTACGGGACAAGTTTCTGCTGCTAGCTCTGGTACACCCTGTATATATATGGTATATTTTTGTCAGTCCACGGAGAGGCGGCGATAGCAACATGCGTTAATCGGCCGGTTCAGGTTTGCTGGTCCGGGGCTCAAGCCTCATCTCTGGCCGTTTAATTTATTTTTTTAATCCGTGAATTCTTAACGAAATTACGGACGTTACACTAAGTTACGGCCACGTACGTACAGGATCAGGCAATAGGCAAGATGATAGATTTTGAAATAACCTTATAATGTAGGTAGTAGGTATACGTCTACTATTACCGAAAATAACATTATTTCAGTAATAAACTAAGTTTTTACGGAAACAATTGCATTTTCATCTACCTATTTTTAATTTCGCGCAAAAACGCCCGCAGGTGTCATGGCGTCTACGTGACGTCAAGACTAAGTAAACATTGCATTGTGTCTATGACAACATATGTAATACTCCTATATTGCTAGGAGCGTCTGGAAATAGGCGAAATCACTACAGTGCAGAAATATAGTCTCTAAGAAAGAAAGTCTCACCCGTACCGGTGTCACTCCGAGTCTTATGCGCATGTCCGAGAATTAGCGGCAATTTTTATCCAATCAGCGCCGCCACATGGGATAAATGAAAGCCATGGCGCTTGCCCACAACAGGTCAAGCGACAGCAATGAGATAAAAGTAGCATTTTCTGCCCCGCTTAGTCCGTGATACCTTATGGGCATTTCATACAATTACATAGGTACTTACATGATGGGTATTAAGACCTGATGTCATTCGTTCTAACCGAAGTTTCAGTTAAAATGGCGGATTGCACAATTTTATGCATTTATTTTATTGAAAATCTTATTATTTTCCTCTCTAAAATCACATCTTTGATTCTTTAATATTGTCATCATGATTTTCAAGATATTTACCTACTCTCAAAAAGATTAATTGTACTTATCATATTCTTGGATTAGGTATGCCAAATTCCTCTCGGTGGTCGTGTGTCGTGTCACACTACGTATGTACTTGCATGTTAATCGTACATTTTTAATTAACGTTACCATCGCAACACCTGTGCATTCATGTGTTAATTGGTGAAAATGAATATCCTGTGACAAATCTACGAGACAAAGAACTAAACGCAGTGGCCCACCTTAATAAAGGCGCAAAGGTCCGCACTATACCGCTAGGTACGTTTCAACATTGAAATAAAGATTAGGAAAAATTTGGTTGTCTGGAGTGTGCTGTTGTATGGCAGCGAAACGTGGACCATCGGCCAGAGCATGTCCGGGAGGCTAGCAACTTTCGAGATGTGGTGATACAGGCGCATGGCGAGGATCCATTTGTCAGAACATATCCGAAACAACGAGGTGTTGAGCAGGGTGGGCAAGAAGAGGCGGCTCCCGAACAGAATTGCCCAACAACGAGCGAATTGATAGACCATAAAATAAGGCATCCGGGCCTGCTTTTTACTAAATATTGAAGGCAATATAATCTGAATAACCGTTGAGGCCGCCCGAGATTAAGCTGCGTAGACCAGGTTATCGGAAATGTGTGCTGTAGCACTTACCTACCAATATGAAGAGGCTGGCAGGTGACAGAGAGGAGTGGAGAGACCGTGTGCTTGGTGCAGACCATTGCTAGAATTGAGACCCAAAAATAAAAAAAAACTTAAAAATGAGTGCGTGTACTTACGCGCGTTAGAAGTTATACTTATTTGGCATACTTAAAAATCATGTGCTGTATTGTATACCTTGCGTTGGGACTAGAGAATGCAATCCCAATCCCGCGAGATCGGGATCCCGCGAGATCTCGAGGCATTGTACGAGATCAATCTCGAACCGAGAAATCGGACGAGATTATCGGGATTGATCAGCATTTTTTATATTTTGTATGTTTAATTGTATATGACTATAGAGATTTTAGTAAGTACTTAAAACTTATGTTCATGTCACATTCATGTAATGAAAATAGCTTTGAATAATATTTGCTGTATTTTATCAACCTAACATAGTAATAAAAACTACTACTAATTGTAGTTTTTACTCAGCTACATTGACTGATTGATGCTACGAAAAATGCCTTCAAAAACTTTAATGCAATGATTTATAATGAACATTTTGTTAAAATTGTCGATATAAAAATGCAAGGCATTGTCTTGAATTGCTATTCGGCTCTATAAACAACAAAAAAACACAAAAGTATTCGGGATCCCGATCCGAGGAATCCTCGAGGGATCCGAAAGGATGCGCATTCTGTCTAGCTATGCCCCAACTTGGGAATGCAATCCCGACTAGGGATCAGAAGATACATCTACGTCTTTAGAGGCGTTGTAGGTAAAATTTTATCTACGCAACGAAATGTCTAGAATCTGTAATCTGCGGATAACTCTTAAGTTGTCAGTTTCGTTCGCGCTTCCTCACGTTAACAGTTCGGCATTTCATTGTATTTTGACGGTTTATACTGTTTATCTACAACTTTTTTTCATGAATGTGTGAATATTGAAGAGAACAATGTGATATCGTGAAAGAGGATGGAAATGCGTAACAGGAAATAAGACGCGCGCAATTTCATTTAACCAATGAGCGCGCGCGGAGCACGCGCGATGGACAAAAAATGATCTTTTATAAACATATCAATATCCAGCAAGTACCATCACAGCGAAAACGCACAATACCAGCCAATGCTTCTGATTTTGTATATATGTTACGAGGCTGGTGTCAATCGTGTGGATGTTGTAACTTTGATATATTTTGGCTTATATCTTAGAAACTATCCAATAAATACTTCATTGTTTTTACATTAATGTAAACAATAATTACCTACCTTAATGATTTACATTCTCAAATTTTATGTAATTTTTGTGATTATTTTTAAATATATTATTTATTCAAAGTTTTCATACAATATGTATGGCGGCACAATACCGCCTTCTATGAAAATAAATTAAAACATATAATTGACCACTTTCTAAACAAAATGCGTATGTAGATATACGGTACCTACCTAGTGCGACAAAATTCATTATCATCATATGCGACTACTGTAAGGCTCGCTCGTTTTTTTCTATTTTCTAAAATTTTGGTCAGGTTAGGTTAAAAAATATTCTTTTTTTCAGTAGGTGCCTATTTTAATTTTGTAGTTTTGTTCTGTGCGCTATGGTAGGCGCGCGTAAGTCCGCACCTGTGTGGAAATGAGACATTCAGCGTAATTTTTCGCGAGGTCCAGCTAAATCAAACACGTGGTTTTACATATTACGAATGCTCTTTGCAGACTTGTGACATGTTATGTTATCATTAGCTGGCATTTTGCAACCGCAAGACTTCACACGCCGCTGTGCTGGCGGGCAGGAACCGCGATGGCTGCAATCTACCGATGCAGCAATTATGTAGGTACTAGGTACCTACTTACCAGTGGCGTGCAGTGGGTATAAACTTAGGTTATGCTGTTACCGACTATATACCTATATTAAAAATATATATACGCATATACCTATAGGGGTATAAACATTTTTTTTTTAAATTTAACCAACTATGATGAACTATTTTGAGTAGCTTCAACCCACAAAAATAACTGCTCTATAAAAAGAAGTATTGTAAACAATATTTCATAAATAAATAAATATTTTATATAGGTATAGATAATACGGCAAAAAATTTCAATATATTTCGAAGACGATTTATATATAATCAAATCGGGAACAATACTTATTTCAGATACCTATACGTTTCATTTCACAAATATAAATCAAACATTTTATGATATCATAATATGACAGAGGACAGATGGTATTTGTAATTACATTCACCATAGACAAATAGAATTTACACCGAAAGTTTTGGGTGGAATTGTAAAAAATAAAATTCCTGCGATGACATGCGCGTAGTTTTCACCTGGCGTAGGATCTTTCGAAGAAGCACGCTAAATTTACTTGTCTATTACACAAAACTGACTATATCTATGGAACAAATTTCTTTGGTGAGATAAATGAAGAATTGACATGAAGTTAAGCACAGAAAAGTAGGAAATAAAACTTCTATAGTCCGTCCAACTTATCTGGAGAATAAAGGAGGGCGTCCCAATCGTTGTGGTACTGCCCATAGTCTAAAAATTATCTCATTTGTAGGGAATTTTATGCAAATTCGTTTTTTCTTAAACAAGTTATTAAGCAGTATACGACACGATAAAAAACAAAAAATGTAAACTAACGTACAAATACATTTATCAAAATATACATTCGTAAAATACACAACGTCACAAAATGGCGTTTTTTCAAAATCAAAGAAAAATACAATTTTCAGGAAAAAAACAAACAATAATAATTCTTTTAGGCCGGCGCCACATTACGCAGATCTTCCGCCGCGTTTTTTCCGTTGCGCCAAATCGGCAAAGCAAATAGATCGACCGATCATCCGCGTAGTGTGTTTAATAAGCGCATATTGTATGGAAAGAAATGTAGCGATGTTCCACGACAGAAGAGACGCGGCGGAAGATCCGCGCAGTGTGGCGCCGGTTTTATTCGGTGTCTCATACCTAATGATCATGACCACCATGTTTAACTCAGTAACACCTAAGGATATCAATCGGTTTAGGGCCGCTGTATCAACTTGGTTTATAGTAATCTTTCGTTCAAAGGATAGATATTTTTCATTTTCCACCGATCAAACAACTCGCTCTCGTAAAAATCTATGCTTTAAATGAACTATTGCTATAAAGTAAGTTGATGCAACCAGTCTTTAATGTGCATAAATAAAAAAGTTTATTTTTGAAAAAAGATGTTTATACGAATGAACTCGTTAATGAATTATGTAATAAAAAGTATAAATAATAAAAATTCTATGTAAAAAATTATCGAATAAAATATGTTCTAAAACTTTTCTCATCTTACGGCTTCTAATTCAATTTTTCCACTTATCCTTGTTCTTTTTTTTCCGGGTGTAGATATTTTAATGCCCATTTCCACGGCCACTTTACCTTCTTTAACTATTTTGTAAATTGCCGATTCAGAAATACCTGAAGAAATTGTATAATAGTAAAATAAAAAACTAAGTATGGGAAAATCATTATAACTGCATGGCAGCACTAACCTAAAGTGGCGGCAATAAGTCTATGAACAAAATCAAACGGTATATTTGGGGCTTTTAGACGTTGTTCCTCTTCAAAAAACGTGTGCATTTTCAAGATTATTTCCCGAACACCGCTTTTAATGGTTTTTGGCATGGTGACAATCTAAAATTTTCTTAAAAAACTATCGAAACAATCGTGAACCTCTCTGTAAATAAAGTCTGTCAAAGGTCTGTCAGCTGTAGACAATCCAATATGGCGTCGTTAGTTCCAAATTTGGCCATTCTTCAGATAAGTTAGACGGACTTTAGCCGAAGAAAGAATTACGGCTAGAATTTTAAATCGGAAAAAAAACAGATACGTCACGTTAAACAGAAACGTCAAAAATAAAACTTCTAGCCGTAGGACGAATTACGGCTAGAATTTTAAATCAACTTTTTCTTTAGATAAGGATTATTCAATTAAATATTTGTTTCTCAGAATCTTTACTAATGCACAGCTTTTTTGCTTGTATGTGCTGCACGGCACTGCTACTTACTATTACGTGTCAACCGTACCTAGACGCTATTTTTGCACACAAAGAAAATAAAAAGAATGTTTGACATTTTTTATGTCACGACTCACGAACATTAAAAACATTGGATTATGTCATTATTCGATTTTAATTTTATATGCAAATTCAATGACTGATGCATATTATTTATTTTCTCTGTACTTAGTTCCATACATATGTTGTATGGGCTAAAGCATAATTTACATTAAAAACATATTCGGCCGTATTCTGAACGAAGACATATTGCTATTTCTGTATCTCGATAGCTATCGTATAATATTTGAAGTTTGAAGTTGCCATTTTGAAGTTTTAAGTTTGACAGGTTTGAAATTAATGAATTCAATCAATTATAAAGTTCATTATTCACAATTGTGAACAATTTAACGTTTGTTTACGTTTTAGAACTTTCTGATTCAGGAAAGAAGAGAAGAAGAACTTTCTGATTGATTGAATTCATTCATTTCAATCCTGACAAACGCAAAACGCCGAAATTGGCGGCATTACAATGTTATACAATAATTGTCAACACAATATTTCTTATTTAAGAAAACGGCCGGTTGCATAAGATAATCATTAGTCATTTAAAAGTTTTCATAATAAACATTTTGCACTCCAGTTTAAACTCCATTATATTCACTGTATCTTGTATTGTTTTCGGTAGGCTATCGAAGATTTTATGGCCTTTGTACCTAAATCAAACAATTTTGTGAAGTGTTTTTCTTTTCCTTCTGAAGCCTTATATGCTGTCGCCTCCTCTTGTATTGTATGAATAAAAATCCTTAACTTTCATCCTTATCTAATCAAAGTTTTTTGGCAATAATCCGTGTCTGAATTTAAATAGTTGTACATTTTTCATTTATTAACTGATTCTAATTTTAGGTTATTCAACATTTTTGTTATTTTCATCTTCTAATTAATCTCAATAATATACGCATTGCATTGTTTTGTACTATTTAGTGTTTCTTTAGCATATTTACCTTCGCTGCTCATAACATCAATGCGCGAGAATCATAGTAGGTATTATATGTATATTATTAATACACTTGTATTTTTTGTTATAGAGTTTCTAATTCTTCCAAGTAAAGATACTTTTTTGCATTTTCTTCACAACATATTCAGTATTTTTTGTAAATGTTAGTTTTGAATTTATAAATGATGGAAACACGTTGAATGATCAAATTAAACTTTTATATTAAATGGAAATATGGATGCTTGCTGAAGTGATGCTAAAACGATTTGAAGAAATTTTCACAAAAAATAAGTCAGAAATATTGAAAAAAAATTGCAATCATTGATTTTGCAAATTTCCATAATTATTGATATTAATTAGGTCATGGTTGCTGGAACATTTTCGACTCGTTATCAAAATTGGAATCCACCCGTAAAATATTTTTTTACTAGCTATAAGATATCCTGTATATATCATAGACGTACTATAAATATAGACTAGTCATTAAAAATCAAATCTGAGACATCTAGTCTCTACTGCCTTCTATTACGTACAAAATGTATTAGTCAGAAAGAGATAGAAAGTCTTTTCATAACCACGTAAGTATAAGAAAGGACAATAAAACATAATTTTATGGAACGAATGCGTATGAAGTTGTAGCTAATCGCTGTGTTTACTCTTTGCTTTTTGGGCTTTTTGCCTTAACAATTTAAAAAATTCTACTTGAAATATGTCTGTTTATTGTGTCAATCGTTGTAATGCTTCATCACATAATAAAGAAGAGGATATATATAACCTTTCATAGGTGAGTTTAATTTCAAAAATTTGTAGAGAAATTCAAACCGATTTCAGAGTACGGAGAATTCTGTATTTTCTTGTATTTCGTTGGTAGTCTATGATGTTTTCTCTTTCTTTCTTATAGCGCAGCTAACCAACTCCCGCGATGTGCGTCTATGTTCACAGTAATTCGTGTTATAGTTCTGTGTAGTGGATATTTTAGTTTGTAACTAGTCTATATTTATAGTACGTCTATGGTGGGTATATACAAACTTTAAAAAAAATTATAATGTGTGGACGTTCTTATAGTGGAATCGGTGAACGTTGCATTGTGTAAAGTGATCACTTTACACAATGCAACGTTTTTTTTTCAACTTTACACAATGCAATTTAAGCCACCTCGCACAGGTCACAAGTCCTTTACCACCCTATAAAGACTTCCATACAAGTTTCTCTTAAACATAGCTGCGTCTCTGCGAGAATTTTATAATTTATCTTAATTAGTAATATTTTCTGCAACTGTGTAAGTAGGTACCTACGCCGTAAAGTTGTATTTACATAAAAGTAATAATATTCATATCGGCTGGGACACGTAGGTAAGTACTAAGGATGTTGTCAGAACGCCTGCCTGTGTTGCCTGTTTAATGTTTATTCTCAGAATCAACTTCAGGAAGGAAACCAGTCGGATGCCCATATCATATTTGGACGTAGACGAAGAAAGGCTGGAGCTGCATAAAGACAGAGATACCTCGTGATAATTACCATAAGAGTATTTTCAGTTTATAGAGCATTTAAGTGTATAGAGGATGTTTTTTGTTTTAAAGGTGTAGAACTAAAAATGAAACAAAACACATAAAAATCGTGGTAATGGCCAAGGTATTAATTAGCTTTATTGGAAACATAATTTTGTGCCACCAATGTTTAAATTTAAAGTACTTTTTAGAGGTTTGTTTCAGAATTGGCAGCACTTTTGACAGCTGACGTCTGATTTATGGTCAGTTTGGTTTGCCATTTCACCATGAATAGACTAGCGCCAGAAAAACGCTTGCAAATCGCGCAAATTTATTTCGAAAATCAAAGTATCGTAATCGTATTTAAACACTAAGGCCTCGGGTACAATACGAGCGGCAAAGCGTCAATGCGCTAGAGTAGCGAGGATCTCCGACCACGATATAACTAAACCCACTACTCTGCCATTAATCCGTCCCTCACTACTCTTGACGCTCTGACGCTCTGCCGCTCGCCGCTCGCATCGTACCCGGGGCCTAATGGCATAAAAATATCTTTCCATTTGTGTGTGTTTTATTTCGTTTTAAAGTTCCGTAACTCTAAAAAAGCACCCCATATAACCAGTTGTGTATTCGGGATGTGGATGGGGTGGATGTGTTTAGCAATCCTTTAAAGATTAAGAAAAACGTCCACAGCAATATACGCACCAATTATTTATTAGCCGCTCCTATTATATTCCGAAACTTGTTTTTATAGTATATATGGTATTAGGTCCTTACCTATGAAATTGCCGTTTTCTAATACTGGCTAGTTTGAAGTTCGATATCTTGCATTTAACTTGGAATTCCAAATTCAAGTTGAAGTCATATTAAAGCTATGACATTACTTTTTCAAAATTAGTTATTTCTTTGTTTTCCCGCCGCAGGGAAAAAATGAAAATTCGCGTTATTTTCGAATACGAATTCCGTCGCGGCACTAATGCTGCGCAGACGGCACGCGATATCAACGACGTGTATGGTAAAGGTACCGCGAATGAACGCACGGTGCGTTTTTGGTTTGATCTCTTGCGTTCTGGAAATTTCGACCTCACCAACGAGCCTTGTGGACGTCCAGAGACAGTCAACATTGACGAATCGAAAGCTTAAGTGGAAGCGGATTCGTCTCAGACCGTTGGACGTCAGACGTCAGAATTAGCAGCAGCCTTCATCGTAAGTGACAAAACAATATTGACTCATTTGCGTCAAATTGGGAAAATAAAGAAGCTCGCAAAATAAGTACTGTATGAACTTACTGAAAGACACCAGCAAACTCGCGTCGAGGTTGAGTTAATTTGTTGAGTCGTCACAAAAATGAAGGTATTCTGAGTAGGATTGTTAGGTACTTGTGATGAAAAGTAAATCCTGTATTATAATCGAAAACATTCGTCGCAATGGCTGGACCTAGGAGAGGTAGCCAAACAATGTCCTAAACTAGGGTTACCAACTTTTATTAGAAGAAATAGTCTGAAATAGAGTATATCTGATTTCAAATGAGGTAAATAGAGAGTAAGGACTTATAAAAAAGAGTATCATTTATTTCAAATTTTTGAAATAATATATGAAATAATAAATGAAATATAAAAAAGAGTATCATTTATTTCAAATTTTTGAAAAGGTATTTTTTGCTACTTTTTGCAGCACATAAAAATATTTTCATTTTTTTTTAAGATTTTAAAAGAATTATACGACTCCAAACATTCTTACTCTAAATTCTCTTTTTCTTATGTCAAAATAAACGTAACCTCAAAACAACTTGTAACATTGACATCACAGATTGACATTAATCGACTTTTTTGGTTACGATAGTAGGTATGCATCATATATGCGTGACTGGCACTAGTATAGTAAACGTTGTGCAAAAAAGAGTATTTTAGCGTCCTCTATTAGTGTTATAGATTATAGAGTACGCCTACACGATATAGAGTACAATACTATATTTTAGTGTACGGCTGGCAACCCTATCCTAAACACAAACGGACTAAAAAAATCTACTTTTATTCTTTACAGCTGATTAAGATCTGACACAACAATTACTGCAGAGGTATACTATCAAGAATTCAAAATGATGATAGGCAAGCTCGCTATCAACAAACAAGACTAGTCAATTGCTCTAATTCACTACTTCTCCACGACAACGCTCGTCCACACACTGCACAACAGACCATCTTTAAATTCAGGAACTTCGGTTGGAAACTCCGTCACCCACCTTACTCGCCAGACCTTGCACCTACTGATTTCCATTTTTTTGGAATTTGGATAACTTTTAAGAATGTTCTTAGGTTTTCACGGCCACTCAGAATCTTCAGGTTTGTGTTTGTGGGGTATTATGCCGTGTTATTACGACCTTTTGGGCCAACGGCTTTTTTCTGGCCTTTCTCTTCTCCTTTCTGGCCCGAAAGGTCGTAATAACACGGCATAATACCCCAGAAAACACAAACCTGAAGATGGATAACTTTTTATTTTTCTTCTTCTTTTTTTTCTTTTAGTAGATCTATTGATCAGTGGTACGGAAAACTACGCCTCCTGAGATGTCGAGGTATAACTACCCTCCATATTTTCGGTGGTCTTCCCAGTGGGCGTTCCCAGAGGGGATTTCATTCGCTGCTGCATGCACGAGTCTGTCACTGCCTGTTCTGGCTACGTGACTCTCCAGAATCTCCTTCTGGATCTACACCATCATGCTATGTCCTCTATTTTTTACAAGTGAAAAAATCCAATTCCGATGAGGCGTTGAATAACGCTTTTAAGGAAATCATCGATCTTCGTCCCCAGGATTTCTATAGCAGAGGCATCAATAAACTTCCATTAAAATGGCAAAAGTGCATCGACAACAATGGTAAATACTTTCCATTAAAAAATGTTTGAATTTTTCTATCTAAAACGGCAGAAGACACTTGTAATTGGGATAGAGAGCAAAGTTTTAAATAAGTATAGGAGGCCATCCAGAGGGGTCTCAACCCCCGCGCGTCTCTCTACCTGCTAGCCACCCCTTTTTAGTGCTGTACACGCCTACATCGATTCCACGTAGTGATTCATACCACTCTCTATAAGTCTTACACTCGCCTTCACTTCGTTGGCTGATTAGAGGTAACGGATTGTTTTTACTCCCTTTCTTTTAACTCGTAGCGTCTGCTTGCTTGTCTGTCGAAAAAACTTTGGATCGATTTTTATCCCTTTTCCCGTGATCCAATCGAGCTGAAACTTTGCAGGCAGACTCGTGGCGACGATAAAAAATATTTAACAAATTTTTCGTTTTAAAAAATTAATAATTATAGTATAATTTTGGATTTTTCGAAATTTTTTATAACTCCCTTGCGCAGCGTCGCCCGAATCTAAGCACTAAACCTGTTTCCACTAGTAAATGAGAAAGGGAGTATAATAAAAACTTGTTTTTTATGGGTTAGTTTTTTATGTGTTTAGTACCGACCCAGTATTCAGTTCGTTAAATAAAAATAAAAAATAGTTAAAATGTAGTTACAATGGCCAAACTGCAGCTGCTGCCTTGTTCATTAGAAGTCTCCTCAGACTGAAGACTCTGAAGAGTAGCAGCTCAGCGGTCATGCAAGCGACGGGCGCCGCAGTGAAAGTGGAATAATACCGCAACACGAGATTCACCCACGGCCGGCTGCCGGCAGCTCTTGGAACTCCATCACTCTTACGACTCTTGTATGACATGACTGATTATATGTAATATATTATTGCACATCGAGAGCGGCGCAAATGAGGGAAGAAAATTCTATGGATTAATTCGTTTCCTAAAATTTTTATTTATTTATTTATTATACATCCCCTGGATTAGGATTTTACATAATTTGAAACATAAAGCACTCAAATAGCATAGCTATTAAAGTACATAAGCAGGAAATTACAAAAATTAAAGAATATCAATAACATGTTTTATTTTTATTTTATTTATTTATTTGGAAATATTAATAGATGTAAGAAAACATAATGTACATATACGAGAGTGTAAATAGATAATAATGAACTTGTTAACTTATATCCTAGCACAGTGGCTCCCAAAATTGAAAGGACCGCGACCCACCTTTTTTATTTATTTTCAATTTTCGGGACCCACCTCCTGCCTCACATTTTCCCAATACATTTTGTAACTATGCGAAAGACTGTTCAATTAAGAAAAAAGAAAAACGTCCAAATATAATCGAAATTTTTCATTACGAAAAATATTAATATGTAATATTTTAATGGGAAAGATATATTTGTTGCCTATTTCTTGTCATAACAGCATTAGCATCGACTTCAATTTTAGTCACTTTTAATCGCAGTGAATTCGATACGTCCAATTTATTTTTGCATTTAGTCCTATTAGAAACTATTGCAGAAAATATCACTTCACATAAGTATGTGGTAGAGAAGGGAAGGAGGACTTCCATGGCTTCCGTCAGAAAAGCAGGTATAAATATCAGCAACTAAAAGCCAGAATTTCGCTAATTGTTTGCAATTAAAAGTACCTACTTGCAGCAACGTATCTTCCGATAAATCAATAAGCTCTTCACTTGCTTTCGTTGACATTTATGTTGGTATGTTGTCTTGAAATGGATCACAAATCCAGTTTGTCCTGTGGAACTTTTTCATATCTTCTTCGAAGTAGGCGTTAAAGTTATTTTTCAATTCTGTTACATGAGTTAAAATTGCAGACACTACCTGCTTGGATATCTGGTTGCACTTTTTCTATAATAATATGACCCGGACGAGACGTTGCGCGGTGTTGTGACCGAGACCCACCTAAAATTTGCTCACGACCCACAGCTTGGGAAACACTATCCTAGCATATTTCACATAAAAATAATTTTGAAGTAGGTAATACATAATAATAATATCAGTAAATTAAAATAAAAGACGTAAGCAGTAACAGTAGTGAATAAAACATAATAAATTAAATAAAAATAATAAATATTACACATTAAGGTAAGTCCAACTTTATTTATATCTTGCATCGCAGCGTTGAATCAATATTTAATTATTAATCAAGTATTAATTCATTGTCGCAATGCAGAATTATGTTCACTTGTGATCTTATGTGTGGTAAAGAGACACATGATAGATGTCAATGTCGGTGAACAAATCGTTGTAGGCTCGGCACATTCCCGCTACGGGTGAGCGTATTCCGGAGTTGGTACGAGCAACAGGAATGTGGAAGAGGCATCGTGTTCTAGTAGCTCTTGCTGGGACGTGCATGTTTATAAGTGATAATTTTGTATTCTATTCTGTGTTTTTTTTCTCTTTTCTAAACTATATACCTATTATGTTAACATGTACACTATACCTATCTATCGTAAAAGCCCTATAGGGCGTTAATTAATAATAAATTAAATAATAAATTAAAATTAAATTAAACAATATGGGTGGATAAATTGAATTGAATTGTATTGAAACGAATGAATTTTTCGTAAACGACATAAGCTACTGTGATGATTGTTCAACGTTTTGTAAAGAAATAAGTGAGAAATATCGAAAAAAAGTGCCAACTTTGGAATTGCATAACTCTATAACTACTGGTTGCTTGAACATTTTAGATTCACAATCAAACAATAAAGGTTGGAGTACATTCCTGCGAATTTATTAATATTGACCAAATAACCATTTATATAGGTAGGTACCTACTTATATACGCACCCACCTTTTACTGATAAAAACGAAAATTTCGCTTTTTTTTAATCAAAGCTTGCGTAGTAGGTATGCGGGTATATTTTTTAAATCGGTTTGACATGTAAATATTCATGTAGACATGTGTAGGTACTTTCCACAATAATGAACACACCCAATGTCACGGCAACCTTGTCGAGCTGAGCACGAGCGTTAGGTGATCGAATTCCGCCTGCCGATTAGGTTATCTCGATTCGAGTTGGCGTCACTTCCCCGCCGCCATTTTGGTTTATCGAATGTGTAGCGGATTATTCCGGGAGCAGATAATGAAGGGAACTGTTTACTCTGAAGGCTGATAACGCTGCTAATGAGTTGAAAAACTGGCGGAGATTAAATGTTTGCATTGCTACTGGGGCATGTTGACATAAAGGTACAGATACACATGCTATTTTGAGCATGCTCATTAGCATGCTAAAAACTAGCATGACCCATTGACGTATTATAAATAGACACGTTATTCCCATACCATCCTGATTTCAAATGTAGCAAATGCAGAAAAATCTGGTAATTTGAAGTCACGGTGACTAAAATAACATACTCATTCTTACAATAGGGTACGATACTCTGTTCCTTTTTCCCCAGGACTCTTTCTTCGGCGTGCCGTCGCGTCCAATCACAAAAAAGGTCCTTTCGATAACGAATGCAAGTAAGGCAATTACCTTATTTTTGACTTGCCACGATTTCACGCTTGTGACGTACAGTAGCCGGCAAACATCTTGAAATTTTTCGGCGTAGTTGGGGGAAGTTTTCGCATGTACCTTTCTTTCCACCAACGAGACCCAAAATTTGTCTTCTGCGCATTCCCCCACTACGCCAAAAAATTTCAAGAAGTTTGCCGGCAACTGTATCTACAGTTTATTATATCATTGGCATGCTATAAGTTTATTATATCATTGACCTAACAACTTTACACACTTGCTCATTATTAGCATGCTTATTTTAAGCAGGCTCATAAATAAGCATGCTCAAAGCTAACAATCAAACACACATGCTTATTAGTGGCATGCTCTTGTCATAGAATAGAGAGGAACTCTAATTCAAAATTAAAACTTTGCACACTGAAATAGAAAATTCAAGTGAACCAAGAAATTAAAATAGTTCCGGGGTTTAATCAAACACACATGCTTATTACTTACATGCTCTTGTCATAGAATAGAGACGCTCTTTTTCAGAATGGAAACTTTGCAAACTGAAATAGAAAATTCAAGTGAACCAATAAATCAAAATAGTTACCGTGTTTCCATCCGCAAATTTTTGATTTTGCTTTTATAATTTTTATTGTAAGATTTGAATCATTCATGTCTTTTAATAAAGTTTCATAAACATTATTTCTTGCTATATTATCTTTACATAGCGGTGACCGAATATTCCACAAACAAAGTAATGTTTTGTCATCTCCCCAACGCGCCATATTTTTTTTCACCTGTAGCGGACTGAGAAGATCGCATTGATAATCGATACTAGCCGCGAATGACATTAGCATGCTCATAAGCAAGCCTGTTCACACATGCTCAAAAGATACCCCTTCTCGTGGTGAATGACATTAGCATGCTCATAAACCGGCGGTTGATTTTTGAGCGTGCCATTAATGGGCATGCTCATTACTAGGAATGTGTGTACACACATGCCACTAATAAGCAAGGGCTAAATAAGGCTATTACTGCGCATGCTCACATGCCCCTAATAAGCATGTATATCAGTACCTTAATGTAAGCAGTCAGTCAACACAAGATTTCGAAAATTGCGTATTGAAAAAAATCGCAAATCTAATTCAATCTATCATATCGAAGATGCGTACAAGATCTGTGTTATCTTTATAAAATCTTGAATTACTTGGTTGACTCACCCTATTTATTAGAGCAAATAGGTTTAAGTTGTCCTACATACTCAACGCGTTCAAATAATTTATTTTACCCAAACTTTGGTAGGACTAACTACTTAAAAAACTGCTTTGTAACTCGTTCCACCTCAAAATACAATCTGTTAAATTCTACAAATAATCTAGACATTTTTAATGACAAATTGCTTTTATTTAAAATGAAACTCCGTAATCTCCTTAATGATTATTGAATTAAATTTGATACTTCTTTAATTGAATCCCATTCCCTCCCTCTTCCCACCCCTCCCATTTTATGCATTATCATAATTGAAATCCTTGAAATATTTATTATTTATCATTGTTTTTTATTTATTTTTTATTTACTAAACGAATATTTTTTTTGATATTATATAAAAAAATTAAATTGTACTGTATGTTTCCCAAAAAATTAAAAATAAAATAAATGATCCCAAAGCCTAAAACCTCTCCCATTGGATGTTTATTTAGTGAACAAGCAATTCATAAAAATAATTGAGGACGCGCTTTTGATGTGTAACATCTTTCCTCTCGCTTTCCTGCAATCTGTGGCAGTGATTTCGTGAAAAAGGACGGAAATGCGTAACAGGAAATAAGACGCGCGCAATTTCATTTAACCAATGAACGCGCGCGGAGCACGCGCGGTGGACAAAAAATCATCGTTTGTAAACAAATCATGTCCAGCAAGTGCCATCACAGCGAAGACGCACACTAGCAGCCAATGCTTTTGATTTTGTATATACGTTGCGAGGCTGGTGTCAAGCGTGCGAATGTTGTAACTTTGATATATTTTGGCTTATATCTTCGAAACTATCCAATAAATGCTTAATTTTTTTACATTAATGTAAACAATAACTACCTACCCTTAATGATTTACATTCTCAAATTTTATGTAATTTATGTGATTATTTTTAAATATTTATTCAAAGTTTTCATACAATATGTATGGCGGCACACTACCGCCATCTATGAAAATAAATAAAAACATATGATTGACCAAACACATTTCTAAACAAAATGCGTATATAGATACACGGTAGGTACCTATCTAGTCCGGCAAAATTCAATAATAAATAAATGCACATACATTTTCTTTACTTGTATTGACTAATTGATAAATACTTATATAGGTATTAGCTTTTTTAAGAAATTGATACTATCAGATACAAATCTCGAATAACGGTATTCGTGTAACCGGTTAAAATAACGGTTCTTAATCATCACCACTCTAAATCCGTCAATGAGTTAAACAAAAGACATTATCATCATGATATCATCATCAAATTACACAATTCTATACGGAACAATGTCCGTCACTAAATCTACCAGACGGCGCTGTATACATGCCGACACAAGCATACTACGATTTCGCCATAATTTTATTCGTCGTTAAAGTTAAATCTCAACTGGCATTTTGTGAAAAACTGAAGCAAATAAATGTTAAACTAATTTATGTAAAGCTGAAAATCTAACATAAAGAGTCCATAATTTTTGACGGGTTATATATAGTTTATTTTAATACCACAAGCACTTCAAGTATTATGATATGTTGTGGTTGGTTGAATGTTACGTTATACTTAGATAATTATTTTCGTTAATGTGCAGCATTTTTAACTTGAGGTTATAAAATGAAATTGTTGTGTAATTTTCAAAGCTAATTTTAGATTACACTCTCTAAAATTCATTATTGTGGTTAAACAGATTTGTTGTTGATGATATCAATCCTTGTTGTTGATGAATCCTATCTTTGTTGTTCAATGTGTTTATACATTTAATATGTTTTGCGTTTACCCAATCTATTTTACAGTATAGAATAGTTGGATGTGGTAGAACCTTTTTAGAACACAATTCAATTTGTTTAAAAGGTCTAGGATAACCCAGTGCTGAGTAATTTAGAAAATTATTGTTCCATGCAAACGCGAAAAATGGCGCGAGACTAAAACAAAAACGATCGCAATTTTTAAACTGGATACGATAAAATAAAATAAAAACAGATTTGAGCTCCCAAAACATAAGGGTACGCACTTACTAAAGAGATGGTCACGTGACCGATTATTTTTTTCCGGATTTAAATTGATTGACTCCATTTTCTCGTCAATAATTTTTCATTTTTTTATTTTTTTATTGTTTATTTTACATTTGTATTAATATAAGTTACTTATAACTGCCACACTAGGTAGAACCTGTTCTGTGACAGTTATTCTCATTTGATATTTATGTAAATGTAACAAATAACAATCGTAAAAAAGTATAAACGTAAAAAAGAAAGCAGAAGGAATTTAGTAATATATACAATCATAAGAATACATAAATCTAAAAGAAAATAAAATAAACATATAAAATTAAGATAATCATTTAAGTATATACAAAAATATATACAAAAGATAACATACAAAAAATAAAAAAATTAAGTAGATACAAAAATAAATGCTATATTAGAGTTTACTTAAAGTTATATAAAGCAGATTTTGCCTATTTAGAGGTCAAGGGCGGATCATTTATTATTCAATATATTATTCGATATACCTTCTATATACCTTCTACCTGATATTTTTATAAAATTAGTGTTTGTTGTGTACGCTTAAAATTTATATTCAATATATCCAAAATGTCTACAAATATATCGTATCATATTAAAAAATAAAACGAATAATCAAAAAGTCAATCTTTACTTCAATCGAATAACGATTTTATTAGCCACAAGTAGAACAAGTACCTACCTACTCAGTATCGTAGACTAAGAAATTTAAAAAAAATGGATTCTTAGAGATCAAAGTCTCATCAGCGAACACATCATATTAATTTTTCACTTCGAACTTTTTCCTCCATGTGACGAGATATTTATAAATATTGGAGATAATTTCGGAACACGTTTAGGTAGGTACTGAAATAGCCGACGATAGCCACCACGCAACCGTGTAGACTTTATCAATGAAACTCTCACGAAAAGTTTTTATCTCTTCGGAAACGCAAATAACACAATGACACACATTGGAATCGCGTCAAGGGGAAAGACGTTCGATTAGATTTTGCTTTGTTCTTGAGACGCGAAATGGATTCTTTCTCTGGTCTTTTTTTTTATTTCTATGGAATGTGAAAATGGAATGTGTGAATTTTGACATCTTGTATTTTCTATGGTTTGAATGCGCTGCTGAAGAAGAGCATGGCATTTAGATTCAACTGATACGTAATGCAATTTAATCAAATAAAAATCTTAAATCAAAAACAATTTAGCGTAATTTTATTTTTGTGTAACATCTTTCCTCTCGCTTTCCTGCAATTTGCGGGAGTGATTTCGTGAAAATGGTGGGAAATGCGTAACAGGAAACTGCGCGAAGCGCGCGCTATTTCGTTTGACCAATGAGCGCGCGCGGTGATAGAGTTAGCCGTCAGATGGTAAATACCAACCCATTTTCCTAGAGGTTGGTACTGTATTAATAAATGTACATGATTATTAAGGAAACACATTATTTTTGTGAAGTTGCAATTTCAGAACCAAGTTCTGTGAATTAAAAAAAAAAGATTAATCAATTAGATAAGACATACAGAAAAATCAATGAATTTTTAATAATAAGTGACTGAGAAAAGTGCAGATCATTGATAAAAAATGCAAGTGAGTATAAATGAATAATTATTGAAATAAATATTTCCACATTTAGCTTTTTTAGATTTTGATATTAATTTCTGTCGCTACTCAATTGATATTTTTAACTTTGAGATGTCAAATATTATGCACATCATATGCGACTACTGTAAGGCTCGCTCGTATTTTTTCATTTATTAAAAAATCATTCGCTTTGATACAAGCAAAATAAAATGACTTAAACTGTGAAGAAATTTGAAACAGATTTTTTCGCAAGGTTTAAATAATTTTATTTGACTTGTAATAAAACGAATGAATTTTTAATATTCCTTATAAGTTACATTCATAATACTCCAACATTTCACAAAAGATAAATCAGAAATATTAATAAAAAAAAATGCAAACATTGACGTCCCTTGTATCCTTAATAGTTCAATTTTCACAAAAGTGTTAATAAAATTTTCTATTCAAAATTAAATGTAGGAGATTCCCCAAAATGTTATTTTACTAGCTGATATATACCTGTATAATACCTGTATAAATCATTTTAAATCAAAATAGATACGTTCATATTTTGTTACACATACATTGATTGTGGCACCGGACCTACACAATGTCTGGGTGTTCTTAAAAAAAAACACTTGTTTATAAATATGATGTCAAAACGACACGGATGTCAAAGTTGTTAGAAACCATTTTTTTCTTCACATATATATCTACCAAGTTCTTCATCCAAAGAGTTCAAATATTATATTAAAACCAATATTTTCATCACTATGATAGATATATTGACATTTGACACATGACAATTTTGGGGTAGCAGTCACCATTATAACAATCGTACTATCTTAAGAATAGGCGGAAAATTCGAAAAGATGCAGAATGGTGATGCAGATTCCCCCTTGAGAGACCATAGCTCAAGAGATAGAGACTTGGAGGATGATTTAGTGGTCGGCAATGTCTTTAGAGCCAATAATAATAAACCACAAGTAATCGACTATCGTCCATTGCCTGCTACTTTTTCATAAGATTCGGGTTTTTTTAACTAGCATTTGAAATGTTGCGCACTGCATGCATCGTTTTTGGATCAATCATAAGATAGATACGTCGCCTTGTATGTGTTTGAGTTTGAAACATCTCCAACCATAAATCCTAACCTAGAAATAAAACGTCAAAAGTTTACTTGCCTGCATAAAAAATAAAATCCATGTAAGAAAATATAAATATCGATTTATTTCTTCTAGAAGATATTCGATCATTAAATAATATATTTATAATATTTCTACGCATTAAATAATATCTAAATGACGGGTCCGCTCTGTACTCACTACTACAATGTATGACTACATTACATTGAAGTGTACACTTCACACCTTTTGAAGTGTAGTGCACACTACAAACTACACACACTTCAAAGTTATTGAAAGTATATACTTCAAATAGTACACTTCATTTCAAAGCGAACACTACAAAGTATACACACTTGTTATCGAAAGTACGAGTATATACTTCAAATAGTACATTGTTTATGTGAAATTTGTAGGAAGTCGATGTAGATAAATGAAGAAATTTTTGGAAATCAAAATAACCCTCCCCCCCCCCATAGTTTGAAAAAAATTTGGGAATACTACAATTACTTCATAAGTACTACAATTTTGTAGTACAATTACTTCATTACTTCACTTCATTAGTACTACAATTTCGTAGTACTACAATTAGTTCACTTCATGTACTTTTTACTACAAATGTAGTGTACCTACACTTTGTAGTCTTCAAACTGGTGAACGTGTGTGTATTGTAGTCTTCATTTTGAAATGTATTTTTAGATAATGTGTTGGTATAACTCAATTTTTTATATTTTTTCATACAGTTTGGGGTTTATTATTCTAAACTGGCAAATTACAATACAGATAATACGAATACAAATATTTACTTTAGACGCCTTGTCGGTTACTGTTCGCATTACGTGATTAGGTATGTTTTATTTATTATCACTTACATTGTTTTACCCCGCAAATGTATAGAATTATCAGTCAGTTGACGAGTCAAGAGTTTATTTTATAAATGCTGCTGTTTTGTAAATACATTAAAGTACTTACTTTCCGTGGGAGCGTGGACTGCAGAGTAAATAGCAGATAAGGAAGAGCATTTCATTGGTGAATCATCATTCTTTTTATTAATAGTCATTTTTATGATCTTAATTTAAAACGAGAAATGCATTTTTTCTCATATCTTCTCTTGCGTTTTTTATCACATTTTTGTAGCGAAATATCACATTTTAAAATTTATTTATCAGGTAACGTATATTTTAAATACGGATTTCTTATTAAAATAACACAAACTAAATTATATAATTGATTAATAAATTATGAAACCTTCGATGTTTTAAAAATGAAGAAAATTGTTCCACTTTGTGGGCATTTGAATGGCCTCGTGAGATGTCTTTTTTATTCAATAATATTACAAAGTAAACGATTATCTTAAATGTATTACAATTATTGCAAAATCTGTTAGTTTGTTTACATGCAATTTATGTTTTAAAAAAACACTGTTGTTTAAATTATTTTTATTTTTTGTGTGTTTTTTCAATCCTTTTTAGATAGTTGATAACTTTTTTCTTTAATAAATTAAAGGAATAGACATTATTTTAAAATTAATACAAAAAAAATAAAAATAAAATTCTCGATCTCAGATTTTAACTATTTAATCAAGGCACTTCGTATTGCGTCATGAATACGTTGCGTGTTAATTAAATATCTAAAATCAGGAATATTGACAAAGATTTTGATTTTTTTTGTTTTTATTATAAAATTATAATATCTATTCTTTTGACTATTGAAGTAAAAAGTTTTCAACCATGAAAAAAGACTTGAAAAAACTCCACAAAAAAATAAAATATTTTTAAAAAACAGTATTTTTTTAAATATAAATTGCAAGTAAACAAACTAAGAGATTTTGCAATAATTGTAATAAATTAAAGATAATCGTTTACTTTGTAATATTACTTAATAAAAAAGACATCTCACTAGGCCATTCAGTCATAAAAGGCCCACAAATTTTCAAAAAAAAAAAATGTAGAAATTTTCTTTATTTTTAAAACATCGAAGGTTTGGTCATTTATTAATCAATTGTATAATTTAGTTTGTGACATTTTAACGAGATATCTGTATTTAAAATATATGTAACCTGATGAATAAATTTTAAAATGAGATATTACGCTACAAAAGTGTGATAAAAAACGCAAGAGAAGATATGAAAAAAAATTGTGAAATTTGCTCACTCTACTGGACGATCGCATAACTTAGTTTATCAGGTAGAAGAAAATTAATTGGATAATTCACCATTCTTATCAATATTCAATATTCAATATTCTTAGTTTATCAGGTAGAAGAAAATTAATTGGATAATTCACCATTCTTTCTTATATGTTCTCTTGCGTTTTGTATTAAATTTTTTTATGGAAAGATATCATATTAAGATTTATTCATCACATTTCGTATATTTTAAATACTGACATCTTCTTAAAATGACACAAACAAATTTTTTCAATCACTTAATAAATTACTAGCTATGTTTTAAAAATGAAGAAAATTGGTCCACTTTGTGAGCCTTATGTAATTGTGAGATGTCTTTCTTTCAATAATATTACAAAATAATCTGAAATCTTACTTTTATTAAAATATATATATAATTTTTATTATAAATTCAATGAAATATCAATTAATAAAATTTTAAACGTCACATTGTTTTTTTGCTAAAATTTTAATAAAACTACGCATTGTATGCACCTACATCAGTGACGGCAGACCCTTTGATTCAGAAAAAATCTCTGCTGGCATATCATTGTACTTAGGTATGCTCTTGAGCTCCAGAGTTAGCGCGACAGGGTAGGTAAGTGTTATATATACTTGTGCATAGCTTTTTGACAAATTGAGTCGTGTCATTTGCTTGATGAATTTATCGATGATTGGTAACTGATTTCTTGCAATTTCGGTACGATACAACAGTTAAATCTCAGTTAGATTCATTGATACAATCAGAAACAAATATCAAACAACGATTAGTTTATAACAGATTAAAATAACGGTTTTGACCTTCACTAGTTTCTTGATATTTGAATATTAAAAATGTTCTTAGGTTTTACGGCCGTTCAGAATCTTCTGTGTGTAGTTTTCTGGGATATTCTGCCGTGTATATCTGACCTCTCTGGCCGTTCCTTCGGATCTCATTGCAGGGTCCATCATCAGGGCTGATGTGACGAGTAAGTGTTGATGTTAAGGTAAATTATTAGTTGTGATGCAACGAATAGGTACGAATACGAATATTCATATTCGCCGAATATCATCACGAATATTAAAACAAACTATTTATAACTGAACGCAACGCAAATTACGGTTTGGCTGTGCACCATGTATCCTACGCACTCTATTATCGGGGATTCCCCTAACATTGAATGGATGGATTTGTTGAGTTCTCAAGTTGTCAATTGTTACTTGTTTCACAGCATAACATGAGTTCTTTCATCTAATTTCGTTGGATTATTAATAACGTTAAGTGCTCATTTCATGTAGATTTTGTTTTGTAATACATATTGTTTGTTCCATGTTATTTCCGTAGTGCGTAAAAGTGTTCACTCATATAAAATAATTTCAAATTAAACATGACCTCTCGTAAGCATGAAAAAAGTGACATTTATTTTTGACTTTCAACGTGCCTAAAGAAGCATAACTTAAAATATATTTTTCGAGGACCATGAATAACCATTCAACATCAGTCATGGCCGAAAAACAAAACAACGCAACACTCTTGTACCGAGAAATGATAAATTTAAATACTAGGTCCCGTGATAAATACCAAGGCTGAAATTGAGACTGACGTCATTAATAAAGTACCTACTGCATTGTAGAAATGGCACTCAATGTTCTTCTGGCTGTTCTTCGCACCCCAAAATGCCAATCAAAACTAAAGGTCAAGTATACGTCTTTTCATATAAGCTTGCAATTGAGTTAGTGTGGGTGCAGTGCGTAATGCGTGTGTTAGGTAATTGTGTTAAACTTAACACAACGAAACAATGCGCGTACAATTGCTTGCCCAACGTAAAATGGCGTGCGGCGACTTTGGAACTATAATCCGCCCCGCTCGCACCCGGCAGTTTTCCCTCGCCCTGTCATTCAGTTCAATTTCGTATTTGCTCGGGAGCTGTGACATCTTGATTACCAATATACATTGAATTACAGTGGCGTGCAGTGGGTATAAACTCAGGTTATGCTGTGACCGACTATACACCTATATTAAAATTTTAAGTATATATAATGAACTATTTTGAGTAGCTTCAATCCACAAAAATAACTGCACTATAAAAGAAGTATTGTAAACAATATTTCCTAAATAAATAAATATTTTATATAGGTATAGCTAATACGGCGAAAAATTTCAATATATTTCGAAGACGATTTATATATAATTAAATCGGGAACAATACTAATTTCAGATATACGTTTCTTTTCACAAAAATAAATCAAACATTTTATGATATCATTATGATATGACAGATAACACATGGTATTTGTCGTCTTCGTATTTAAATTTACCATAGAAAAGACATAATATTTACACCGAAAGTTTTGGGTGGAATTTGTAAAAAATAACATTTCTGCATGACGTGCGCCTGGCAAAGGACCATTCGAAGTAGGACGCTATTGCACAAAGCTCGCAGCATTAAAAATAGACGGTTTTTTTCTCGACGACTATATCTGTGGAACAAATTGATTGGCGAAATAAATGAAGAATTGACACGAAGTTAAGCACAGAAACGTCGGAAATAAAACTTCTAGCCGTAGGCTTACGGCTAGAATTTTAAATCGAAAAAAAAAACAGATACGTAACTTTAAATGGAAACGTCAGAAATAAAACTTCTAGCCGTAGGACGAATTACGGCTAAAATTTTAAATCAACTTTTTCTTAATATAAGGATTATTTCATTAATATTTGTTTCTCAGAATCTTTACTAATGCACAGCTTTTTTGCTTGTATGCGCTGCACGCCACTGCTGAATTATTATGTCCAAAACGTCCTAAACAGTCCGGGATGGTGCAAGAACAATTGCCAATAAAGTATCAAAGTTTAGCGAAGCTGAAACATCAAATAATGGACCGATATTACCGTTTGACAGGTTGACAGATAGAGCGGCCGCCATTACTGGTACGTTTCTTTAGTGTTGCCCGACCAAATGTCTGTTAAAGGCTCTGACACAGGTCACCGGACATTCTGTACTTATGTATTGTGTAATAAATTTACACCCTGGCAACTTCTGTTACGCGACAGGGACGCCCTCCCTCGCACGCCAATTTATACTGGCACGTCTATACGCACTGTACCCACACTAACTCAATTGCAAGCTTATATGTAAATACCTATACACATGACAGCCACGCTTTGTGCCGCTCAAATATTATAATCGGAATATTATCTAAAAGTTCAATTTTTAAGTTGTTCCCTCTCTCTTCGCTTAAACCCTTTCCTCCTCCCCATCTAGTTGACATTCTGTCCCTCCCTAATTTTTTTTCCCTGTATAAATGTCTGTACTTAGATTAGTCTATATTATATATTGTCCTGATGAAGATTGAGACCAAACGAAACTAGTTGACGAATACGAATAAGTTTTATTTTTAAATTTTAATATAATATTATTCATTTTAATTGATTAAAAACTTTGTACGCATAAACTACTTGGAGTAACTTTACGTCTTCGGTTTCGGTTTCGGCAGGTTTTGGTACCACCGTCAGGATGGACGCATTGATATAAAAAGATTTTAATTAATCAATATTAACAATTATATCCAACCACAAAATTAACGCTATAAAAATAGTTTTAAAATATTTTAAAACTTGAATTTAAATCAATCTACAGGCTTGCATTAAAAAAAATACCCTAACATAGCATATTACTGAAAGATGTATATTGGGAATTGCTAAAAGATGCAGAAAAGGTAAACACGTGGACTGGAGGGCAGACCAAGGTGAAGGATGTTGTTGTCTGCTAAATCCGAAAAAGGCAATGGGCGGACGTATCATCTTGCAAGAAGCACAGATATTTAGTGAGTAAGTGATGTCAATGAGACAAAAAATAGACTAGAGGACGACCAAAATTTCGACGTAAACGAAATTATCGGAGCAGGGTCTAACAGGACAGATAATAATGATATAAAAAATATATTTATATATACTGTTAATATTGCATTAGATATTAACGTCCGTTTTTTAAATTAAAATTGCACCCCAAAACTAAAACAAATTGAAGAATTTGTAAAAAAAAATCTGCTCTACAAGATATTGAGTTTATTTTTGCATTACAGTTATCATTTAATTTAATTTAGGGCTTTCAAAATGGCAGACAAAAGAGTAGACAAAAATGGGCATTTTCGACACCTTCTTGGGTTTGCGTTCAATCGAAGGACCAAAGGTAAAAAAATTTATCGCAGAGGCATCGAAAAACTTGTAGAACGTTGGTGAGAAATTGTAAATAAAAATGTAAAATATATTATTGACTAATTTGTCTGATATTTTTTTATTGTGTCCACTTGTAATTGTCATTTGGAAAAAATAGACATAACTTATGTTATGTTACTTATTATAATTAGTAATTATGAAGTTAACTTAACGTTTGTTGCCTTGTAGCATCATAATGATATTGTCCCCCTTTAAACCCTCAGTAAACAGTATGATAGAAAATACCCATATACATCAGAATGATCGAAAAACACCCATTTACAGCACTGTGATAGAAAATACTCACTGCAGTATGATAGGCAATAACCATAATATCCACTCCTATTCTTTCTTTCTCTTATCCACTCCTATTACCGTAAGAAATTAGCTAATATTTTTAACAATAACCATTTAACCAGATCGACCTTATTAATGAAGGAGACGGGCGTTATATTCCTTATTGTTTTTTATCTTTTTTCTGTGAAATTAATATATGATCTCTTTTTGTCTCACTAAATAGTATTTTTTATGGCAGCTTTCGTTTCATAATTTCTTTTTTTTTTTAATAGAGATGCGTACACGGAATGGATTTCGCATCAATATTCTTACTATTTTCAAAATAAGCTAAACGCTTGTGCTATGAAAATAGGACTAACTTGCCGGTGTCCTGGAATGGGGCTTGAATCACCGACCACCAGATCACTAGGCGAGCGTCATGACCACTACACCAACAAGCTTACATCCAACGTATAAATGTTAGCACACAATCACGGGATCGTGGCGGTGGGAGGCAAATGGAACACTAAAAACTATTTACACTTTTATTTAATACGAAAAGTCACTGGACACGAATTTAATTCGAGCATTGTTCTTTAATTCACTCTAAATATTTCTAGAATCTTAGCTGCAATTATCACTCCTGAATAACTTAAGTCTCTGATAAACTGATGCGCGTTACTTAAATCGTTGAGGTTCGCACAAGAAAACTTCTTGCTTGTCGGTACGTACTTTCTCAATTTACTATCGCTGGAATCACACTGTTAATTGTCGCTTTGTCACGTCACTAAGCGCAGTAGCTGGTCGATCCCTTTTTATAGGTGTTTCCAGAGTTTATGAGAATAGCCCAGTCGATTCCAGATTTCTGATACGACCATCTCGTGACAATACGTTGTATCCTGATGAAGGGACCATTGACCTCGAAATATGTTGATAATTCAGTATGGTTGGAAAGGTGTAAAAACTTGTAAAAAATATTTTATTGCTAATTATATTAATTTTACATCGTAATTCCACATTGTAGTTAGATTACCCGTCAAAAATTACGGTACTTTTGCTTGCCGGCTCCTAAAGAATAATTATTTACTTATTTACAGCCGACACCTATGGAATAGTAATAACGACTTTTATCGAAATATTTGAACATTTTTTTATATTTGTGCTGCGCGCAGTTAAATGTACTATTATAAACCCTGGCGATTGGGCGGAACATGAAATGGTTTTCATCTTTGCTCCTCTGTATTTTTGATGGCTCGGCGATAGCAACATCGCTATCGTTGCCGCCTTCGGGTTTGCTAGCCCGGGGTTCAAGCCCCATCTCCTGCCGTTTACTTTCGTTTTTTTATCCGTATCAAACGAAATTATGGACGCTACACGAAGTTACGGGGACAGACAGACGGACGGAACGACGGACAATGAAATAATTGTGTTTGATATTTACGAAAATATTAAAGATTTAATTGAATCGATAGACCTGCATGGCAGGGAAGGGTTAAACTGGAGAAATTTTTTGTATTAAAATGGATATGCGTTAATATGTCTTTCTATGAATAGACCTTGTCATATTTATACTTTAATTGATCTGTAATATTTCGTGCTGTGTACCCTACCTACATTGTTAAAAATAAACAAAATTCTCTAATACATAATATATTGACACCCGTATCACGTATTAAAACAAGGTTGACATTCATGCCTCTTCCCAACTACCTCCAACCGTTTGCGATCTCTTAAAATTCATCATTGGATTGCCATTATATAACATTGAATGTGTCGTTAATTATGACGTGCTCGGATTTAATAGTATTGGTAGCAATTTCGCCGTCGTGCCGACAGAAATGAAACGTTACAAGGACGTTAAGATCTTCGTCCTAGGTATATTTTCGAGCATTTGAATGCATCAATATGACAGCGAAGAAATGAAATCATCCTGAGCTACTATGTCTAAGATGGACGACTACAAAAATAAGGGAAAGGAGCAAAGTTAGCGATGTTTTACTAAAAATAAAAGAAATCAAATGGAACTGGACTGGTTATATTGTAACGAGGCTAAAAGGAGTCGCGCACTCATGTCAAGTGGCAGTTGTTTGAAATGATTACAATACTAACGAAGATTCCAGAACAGCTTAGCATAATCTACGGCTTACGAAAAACATCTCCAAAAGTCTGGAAAACGCGAGGAACTTCTCGAAAATGCGGGAAACGTCTCGGAATTTCTATATATATTCCACAGCATTAACGAATATAAATACGACACACGGGAGTAAGACAAGAGTTTTGTTTCGGGCGCGCGCGTCTGACAACGATAACAGAAGCGAAGGTAACCGCGAGTCGCGAGTTGCCAGGACGGCCAGGCGGGCGCCTTTCGCGGGACAGCGAAGATTCCGGAAAGTTCTTACGTGGCGAGATAAACCGAGCGAAATTAATAAGTGCGGAAATTGATGGAATATTCTGGTGAACAATGAATAAAGTATCAAAGCGAATATAAAGTGTCTATTTACGAGTGATGATTTGCGTTAATTTAAGGAATAGCGTTACATTTAATAGTGATAAGCGACTTTTTACGTTAGTTTAATTAATTAATCGGTATTCAATAAATTTTCATGAATTCCTCCTGCAGCCACGACACGTGAAAATATTATGAGAACAATAGAGAAAAAATGGACGAAAGATGTAATGGAATGGATGGAAAATGATAAAAAGGACGCCAAATCAAGAAATGGGAAGATGACCTACTAGCTCGCGACAGAGATGAGTGGCAGAAACTAGGGGAGGCCTGTGTTAGAGGACAACCTGACCAACAAACTGGTTGCTGAAGAATGTATACTTACCTAATTGAATTAAGTTATTATTATATTTAAGTAGATTAAAGTTACATTCATTTTATAAGTTAAAACTGTACCTACTCTATTTTGTCAGTGAATAAAAGCTTTATTTATTTATTTACAACATAAAGGAGTGAAGAAGAATAGTGACAATCACACCCTTAAGCATTTTTGAATACTGAATTATTTTCAGAATAGGACCGATCAGTGATTGTCAAACCGTTATTTTTATCGGTTATTTGTGGTACAGTTAGTTATATGAGATTTGTATCTGATTATATCGAGATATACTGTTGTCTATTACACATGATTTCCCGTCGAATTCTGTTACGAATCATCATACAACCACTTACAAATCTCAAATAACTGATATTATGGAGCCGGTCGAATACCATCACTAGGACAATACGTCGTCAATAATATTTTTTATATTGAAAAATAATCTATCCAAGTTTCATTAAGAGTTCTGTATTATGGAGAAGTTAACTATTTTTCCAACGAATGGAAATCAAAATTTGAGTAAAATTGAACTAAAGTCTGAAAGTAAATTAAGACATCTCAAAAACTAACGAAGTTATAGAGTTTTACATGAATAATTTTGTTCCGTCCGGTGGAGTCGCGTGACGTCATCTCTCGCACCCTCGTGGTCCGGCGCTTGGCTATGCGAACTAATGTATTTAAATATGTATGTGTTTTTTTCATTTTTAAGAAATGCAGTTGTGAACTTTCGGGAGAATGGGGGAAAATTTTGGATAGTAACCGTGCGGCCCAGCTCTCCTTTGCAACACTGGGTTGCACGGTTTTAGCATTAAAAAATGCCAAACTGGTGGCGAATGAGTAGGACCCATATATGAGTATTTGCTTATAAAACGGTCCCGAGTAAGCAGTGGGTCTGCCCTCATTTCTACACTATTTCTAGTATTCTATTATTAACTCTAAAATTAATTTGTCTCACATCGGAATTAATATTATTTTTTAAATTGTTTTCTGGGCAACAGTTATCATCGCCCCCCCCCCCTCCCCATGCACTTATTCGGTGTTCAATGATTGACTTGACTGATGGCGTAGTAAGGAAATTTTTTTTAAAGTTTAATATTGAGAAAATTTATTGTATTTCTGAAAAAGTTAATTGTTAATTAAATTCTATTGGCACTGTATTCTTTAAGATTAGCATCAATTATGAGACCTAAGTATTTTTAAATGGCAATTATCGTCGTGGGGATTAGACCCACGGTGTATTTTTTTAATATTCCTTGGGAGATTGAGTATTTTTTTTTATACTGGAAAGAAGATATTAATTTTTTGTGTTGAGTGTTATGGTATTTTATCGCGCCATTTTTTAGCAAACCTGATGCGTGTTTGGGCTTTTCACCATGATTCAGCTAAAACAGCATCATCTGCAAAACATACAGGTAACATTGACACTATAGCCAGGTGTAAAGATGTTGTAAACTCTTTGATATAAATTAAAAACAGTATCGGACCTAGTAGGTACGCTACCCTGTGGATGCCCGAAACTAGAAATAAAAGGATTGTTTGTGATATTACTTTAATGCTGACATGTTATTTTCTGTCCGCAATACCTATAGCTTTTGAACGAATCTAGTTCTTTGCCTGAGATATCAATTTTCTCTAACTTGTCAGTTCATTTTGTGTGAGATATTGTATCAAAAATAATAACACGCTTTGAGATGAGTCTCCGAGATGAGTATCATCCGTACTATTAAAAACACTCAATGGTTACATACCGCGCGCGCGAAATCCTCCACTTAAAAAGTACTCTCGTAGAGACCCGTCAAATTGGCTACCACGATTCGCAGCTGTGCAAATGTGAACTTTCGTGATTAGCATTTGTAAACACACAAATCATAAATAAGTTATTAATATTCGAAGTCATTGAATCGCCTGGTGGTGTGCGTGCGACGGCATTACACGCGACCATCCACGCCGGGCCGACCAATGCGCGAAGAGCAAACCTAATGTATTCGGTTTAGTGTGAAAACTGCTTCCGAGCGAGCGCGCGAAAGTCAAAAGCCGCGGAGGACGACGCCATGTTGTGTCGGTTTCGTCGCGAATTCGAATTCAAAAATAATATTACTGCCTTTGCGATTTGTGACCAAGTTGATTATATCGTTTAGTTTCCGCATTGTTTAGTTTCTGCCGTTGTGATAGTGATACATGTGTGTTTGTGATTTGTTTAGAAATTTGTGACATTTTGACACTATGACATTAGAGGATTAACAACATCGAGAGATTTGAATAAGTAAGTGATTACAGAATTATCTAGAATATTTGTTATTGACAACCGCGCAATACAAGTTATCCTTATTTTAAAGCATTTTGTCACAATGCGCACACTTTTATTTTGCATACTTATCACTTATCAGTAATAAAGCATTTTTATGAGAATTGCATTTTGTAGATTGCGCGTCGTGTGCATATTTTTAACAATGAAGCGGTATTGCAAATATTTTTAATTGGAATAATATTAAAGTACATGCAATTATTTGTATTTATTACTTACCTATAAATAATTGCAATGTCTTGGTGTATTTATTAAGCATAATATGGAACAAGGATAAAACAATTCCTTCACACATATCTAATACATATTTTTTGTTACCCAATAGAGGGAAAAATATTATTTGTTTTATAAGACAAGTTACATTGATATGGTTGTGTGTAAGTATTATTGATAATATGGTTGTGTGTATGATAAAATATGAAAGGAGGATGTAATAATACAGGGTGTAACAAAACTAGTCCACAGTACTTAATAACAAGTAGATTCATGCCCTAATATGAGTCGAAAATGTTTATGCAACAATGTCTTGATATAATTAGTTGTGGAGATAAGCGACTTCCTGGCATATTATCTGTTAAACGTTGAACCATCACTAGAGTAACTTACATCGAATATTAAAAACTCATTCGCTTCAATACAAACAAACAAAATTATAGAGGATATTACGTGACTAGTAGCAAAAACGTCGGGGGGTCTTCTTCAATCAAGTTTGAATAGAAAATATTCTAAAAGCGAAATCATAATTTGCATTTTTTCTATATTTCTGATCTGTATGTGATGATCATGGGTGTGAAATAGAGTATCACGAAAGTAACTCAAATCGAATATCAAAAATTCTTCTAAATTAAAAAATTCTACAAAATTAAATAAATGTGTAAAAGCGAATGTATTTTTAATATACAACATAAATCACTGTCATGATAGTGTAACGTTTTACATAAGACATAAGGTAAATCATAAATATTGACAAAAAATGCAAACTTTGATGTCGCTTGCCATTTCACCCAAAGTGTAAAGAGTATTTTCTATAAAGATTTTTCTTTCTTTTAAGACTCCCCCGAAGTTTTTACTATTAGCTATGACACCCTGTATGTCAAATGATCGTTAAATTGGGTGAAAAACATAAACCATGTTATCTCCACTTGAGTTTACATCTGTACAGCGTTATCGCAAATATCAATAATATTGTATTTCAAATTTATTATTAAATTTTAAAATATTCCGTACTATATGTATAAAGATATACGAATACATATACTCTAATATAAATACAATATCTTCTTCTTCTTCTTCAGCCTTCATCTCTCCACTGCTGGATATAGGCCTCTTCCATACCCTTCCATCCTTGTTGTTTGCTAATTGTAGCCATTTCTTCCCTCCACAGCGGCTATATCGTCGGCCCATCTCTTTTGAGGTCTTCCGACGCCTCTTTTATTTTCCCAAGGTCTCCATTTCAGAACTCTGGGAGTCCATCTTGTAGCATCCTACCTTGCAACATGTCTTGCCCATTGCCATTTTAGCTTCGCTACACGATCCATGATATCCACTAGTTCTGCGCCTAATTTCATAATTTCTAATTCTATATTCTTAATAATCTCTTAGGCTTACTTCAAGAATGGATATCAATATCTATATACAATATCATCAATCAAAATATATGATTCTCTATACATATATCCAATGTATGTTCTAATGCTACCAGGATGTCAAGCTCGATGGCGTCGTTTTCACAGCCGTAACTCGCGACCGAAATACGAGTATATTGAATTATCTATACAATAATTATCCGTATAAAGTTTCATTTTCCGAAAACAGTTATAAAAAAACATTTCCGATATATTTTATATAATTTTTTTTTTAAATAGAGACGCGAACACGGAATACGTGTCACATCATATTCTTACTATTTTCAAACTAAGCTTAACGCCTGTGCTAACTTTCTGGTCTGGAGTGAAGTTCGAACCCGCGATCTTTGGATCACGAGGCGAGTGTCCTAACCACAAGACCAACAAGCTACTACTACTACTTAAAAAAATAATATAAAAAAAATTATACTAGAGAACCATGCTGGGACATAACTAACTAATTAACCATCACACCGTTTCTGCGCAGGGACAGGCAGAGAGGATAGAACACCATATCCTTTTACTCGGCGTATCTTTTTTGCTTTGGATACATTCATGCATCCTCCCATGCGTGCTCTATGGTTGTTGAGGCTTTTAACAGATGTCCTCCAATATCTTTAGTATCTGATCGTGTCAGAATTTTGGCGGATGCCCTCTATTCCTGCTGCCTTCAACACTCGCCTCATATATTTTCTTAACTATCCTTTCCACATCACCAAACCATCTCAGCTAACTTTCTTTCTTCTGTCTACCACGCTACAACCAGCATTACGTTCGCTTCTAAGTTGTTCATTCCTTACTTTAGCGACCAGAGATTTTCTTCGACTTCATCTTCGAATTCTTTTTGCCAATTTCAAGCTTCACTTCCTTACATCAGAGTTGGCTCTAGTACGCCATTATGTTCTTGCTTCCTTGCTGGGGTATGATAAATAATTATAAATATAAATCGGAAATTCAAACATGTAAGTGCACGTCGTTTTTGCAGGGTCATAGCTAGTTCATAAGGCATAATTAAAGAATACGGTAGTTACCTATACTAATCCTTTTGAGAGTGAGCATCCACGGTATAGCTGAGTGTCCTTATTTCAAAATAAGGGATAAGTGCACGATGTGGCGTTGGGAGCTGTATTAAATATTAACACATTTTCCGGTACAATTGAGTGTCCTGATTCCAAAAATGTCATAAAATAACCCGGCACGCAAATATTAAACGAGTAATTCCAATTTAAAAATCCTAATGATTTCTTGATTTAGTAGGTAAGTTTGACAGATCAGCCATTGTATCTATACAATAGGCGAACTATACACAATTATTCAATGATTCAATCCATAGATACGTGTAAAAATTCAAAGGAAAGGCTGATTTGTCAAACTTACTAAGAAAATAATCGCGATTTTTAAATTGGAATTACTCGTTTAATATTTGCGTGCCAGGTTACTTTACGACATTTTTGGAATCAGGACACTTACCATCGGCCTTTCGGAATAGACAGATCGATCTGTTCCGGATTCGACGAAGCCGGGAGAATTGGAGATTGAATCCGCACCCGATATACTAGGACAGCTGTGGACGTAGTTAGCTTTGGCCTGGTGTATTTCGGAATACACTAGGCCAAAGCCAACTACCATTGGGTAGGAAAATATTTCTTTTTTAATCCCGACCCGCGTGCGGTGGTGGCCATTCCATCCGTCATCGCTATAAATTAATTTTATTTCGAATCTTGTACTTTGATTTAAAAACCAACGCTAAAAGGCTCGCCCCTAATACTATAATAAGATGGGTACTTTCATTTTTCAGCAATATTTAGGGGATATGTTGAGAGGGGTTGGCTCCTCCCTTCCCGAAAATAAATTAACATGCTACGCCAAATGCGACAATTGACCTTTCAAGCTACATAAAACAGGTCGTAAAATAATAATTTTGAATTGAGTGATATAAAAATTTAGCACTTTGTTTTGTGAAACGAAAAAGGCAGTGTTTTGAAATTTAATAAGAGTAATCAGTCATTTTATAAACGTTCAGTATTTGACAGGGGTGTGCGCTCCGCAGAGTAAAACTATAATCTCTGCGTTATTAATTAGATTTTTATTTGATGTACAAACAAATATGTAATTAATTTACATTTTGTATAAAATTAAGTAAAAAACTAACCCATAAAAACCATGTTTTTATTATACTCCCTTTCTCATTGAGAGAGGTTTCGCGCCTACTCCACGCGTCGGGCTCGAAAATTAAACAATATATAAATCGTTAAAATTTCTAAAAATCCAAAATTATACTTTAATTATTTAAAAAAATTAAACGAAAATTTGTTAATCATTTTTATCATCGCCACGAGTCTGCTTGCAAAGTTTCAGCTCGATTGGATCACGGGAAAGGGGTTAAAAATCGATAAAAAAAATTATCGGCAGACAAGCAGACGCTACGAGTTAAAAGAAAGGGAGTAAAAATGAACAAAATCCATCTTGTGAAATCTCTGATATTCTAAATAGCACTGTACGTATTGGAAATATGGATGGTGGTTTTGTTGAGGTGACCACTTTCACAAAGGTTTAAACATCTTCGATAGCCTGCCAAAAGAAATTCAAAACATAGTTAGTGTAAATGGAGATTTAAACAGAAGTGCACAAATTTTATTGTAAAAACTTTTAAATTACTAGATTGAATGCAATATGTTTATGTGAAATCATGTATTAGCCCACACAACATTATGTGTGGAACTAAATAATTAAGAAAAATAAATAATCGTCTTATTCCATCTACATATTCCGAAGATCATGTTATAAATATTGTCACGTGGCGTGGCTAGGACAACGAATGGAAACACGAGAAATTAATTACCGATTTATTAATTAATTATTCAACGTACAGAGTCACAAGACACGATTCCTTAATCTATACTATTTCGCAATATATCACTCGTAAGTGAACCTTTTTTATCGCTGGGTAACATTTATTTGACGATCGTAGAATATTCAATTCTCGCACATCGAATACGAACTGGTTTATTTCGCCATTTAGGTACTGTTGATTATTTCACTGGTATCTATCGCTTCAATTATCTCACGACTGGCCACCCTGACCTTTCCCATCGCTTCTTGGTTGTTCCAGGCGTTCCCGAATATTGTAGATCATCCTAGATTGCTACAGGCCGTTCTCGATCCTTCGATAGTGTTGTGACATTATAAGGGTTTCGGATAGTGCGCAATTCCTTTTATCATCTCGCTACAATATTATGAATTACAATCGATTATGGATATAAACAAGCACCCAATTTAGATGAGAAACCATTTTGTGTTTAAATTGGGGGACATTGTCACTGTGGTATTTTATTACATATTGCAGAATGGTGTCACATACACAACTGACAATCCGCATTGAATCACCTTATACAGGACTACTTTTTTTTATACACGCATTCACAAACACCGTAATTAGCCTACTCTTGCATTGACGCTAGGGTTGTCACTTTATTTTTACTCCCTTTCTTTTAACTCGTATCGTCTGAGATTTCGACGCATAAGGTAGACACGAAACCCGAAAATTTCTGTAATTAGTATACCTAGTTTCTGCACTTAAATTGCAAGAACGCTGATTAACATCAACATAGACTTTTAAAAACTCACAGTCTTTGTGATAATCAACACACCTTTTTAGTAAAGCACCACAAACATAAAAAAGGCATTTTTTTCAGGAAGCGCATTTTTTTTCTAAAGCGGCGGCTGCGAGCGCGAATGGCACCAAAGGCACGGCCCTTACTGCCGCCGCCTTGTGCCCCCATATTCTATGTCAATGTGTGCGTCACAGTGCGTGCGTACACGGCGCCGAGCACGCACGCACACATTCTAATGGGTAGCGGCCAGTTTGTATGAAGACGTATTACTGTTCTTAGTATACTGTGGTATAACTGCTGTTGATTTAAATCTTGAATAATTCTCTTCATTTAAATTCACGTGGAAGCGTATTAAAAATGTATTGTTCATAGGATGTGTTGCCTTATGCGTCCAAGTATCTTGTGATTATGTGGCAGAGCAAATAGGAGAAACACCAGTAAATAAGCAATAGGAATATTATTCGCGGTATATTGCAGCGATATTTATTATATTTGACTTCACAGGCGTAGCTTCATTTGCAATATGAAATGGTCGAACGATCAAAGGACGACGACTACATATATCTAAGGTCGAAAATTTTTCGTTAACTTACCAGGCTGCCGTGGCGAAATTGGATAACGCGCCATCCCCGGATAGAATGGAGGTCCGTTGGTTCGATTCCCGGTAGCAATTAAAATATTTTTTCGTTAATTTTATTTTTCTGTATGTCTTTTCTAATTGATTAATAAAAATTTGTTTAATAAATCACAGAACTTTGTTCTGAAATTGCAACTTCACAATAATAATATGTTTTCTTTGATATATTGTTAACTTTGCCTGTCTCGACACAGATTTCTCTAGTGAGACAGGCATAGTCCAACCAAAATTTGTATAATTTTAATAAAGAAATAAATAAACATGCTGGATGCCTTCGAGATGCGGCGCTGGAGCTGATGCCATGTATCCCGTGGACCATGAGGAGCATAAATGTCTTTATCCTCCCAAATGTTAAGGATTAACGACAAACTTTCGACAAAGTTTCAAGACAGAGAGAGTGTTCTTGCATATGTTCCCGGAAGAAACCATGAGATTTTCGTGGTCACGAGGACAATTAAGGGGGTCCCCACCAAAAGACCTTTCCCGTGATTCATTTGTTTGGGCGGAAAAGATAATGGTTTGATATTATTTTAACACACTCTGAGTAAATATTTACCTCGTATATTCTCGAGTGACGTCATTTCTCCCGCATACTTTCAGCATTATTTTAATCTAAAAATACTATTAAGACAACGCGGAAAAAATAGTTTCCCCGCTCTTTTACCCTAATGGTTACTTCCCGACATTCTTTATAAAGGCCCGTGTTATCAAAATGGGACACAATGAGATTAAGTCTCATCCGGATTACGCATTACAAATTTTCCTACTAACACATTTACCCCCCCTATTCTAAGGATAGCAATAAATCATAACAATCATCTGTGTATGGTTTTCTGGGATATTCTGCCGTGTATATGTGACCTCTCTGGCCAACGTTTCGGATCCCATTGCAGGGTCCATCATCAGGGATGATGTTCCCTGCATGATGGACCCTGCAATGGGATCCGAAACGTTGGCCAGAGAGGTCACGTATACACGGCAGAATATCCCAGAAAACCATACACAGAAGATTCTGAATGGCCGTGAAAACCTAAGGACATTCATAACAATCATGTATTTATGCATATAACATTGCACAATGCGTCATTTTGACGGTATATCATAGTTTAACAGACATTTTGACTTTTCTCATAGAAACTTTACGCGTACGTTCAGTCAAATTTGTGTGTTACAATATAACAAGTGATCAACTAATCCGTTATTGTTTTATCAGTTTTCATAGTTTTAATCAAACACGTATGAGTCTTTGAGTATCAAACCTACCCATTCACCATTTTGTTTTTTTTTTAGATTTGAATGTCATTCCTACTTTGACATATTAGTTAACTATAATAACAAGTGCCTATCAATACGGAGTTATTGCATGATTGCTTGATATTATTACTTGAGTTTCAAAACATACCTATATCCAAATTCAATAAAATAAAATATGAATATCTTCACTGTTTAACAAAAATTTCAAAAACATTTACTATATATTTTTTTCGCCCCTGATAACGCAATGAATATATTTATTTTCGTGAACTTCAAAATCCACCTACATCCAAATGCTTAAATTTCAAAAGTAACCCAGATCCATTGCCATGGTTTCAAAATGTACTTAAATACATTTTAAATGTTGAAATAACGAAATATACCAATTTCATTTACGTTATATATTATAACATTATATATTATTTTTTATATATTTATTTTATATTATAATAAGAAATAAGAACTGTGGCTCCCTCATCAGACTCAAGAGCTTCTCTTTACTGTTGAGGTCTACCAAATATTTAAAAAAAATGTTTCATCTGATATGTATACATAAGAACTGTATTTGTACCATAAATTAAATAAATAAAAATAAAAAATAAAAAAAACGCTACGTTATTTGAATGTTTTATTTTTAATTCTTTATTCCATTGGTTTTCATTTTATCTTATTCAAGTTATAAACAAAATTTAAAAGAATGTTCTTCAATTTGCTAAAACAAACAATTTATGGCATTAGGTAGGTTTAGATATTCAACTAAGTACTCATGTCTCACAATCACAGTTAACATTCGGTTACCGTGAGATCGAAATTAGATAGGAGACCGGAACGGGGTACAAACGGAACCCCAGTCGAATTTGCGTTTTAATGAAGCATAATGGCCTAAATATGTTTTTTTTAAATTTAATATAAGGTACATAACTTAAATCTCACATATTTACATCTTAAATTGACATTTTTTTTAAACTGTTAGTCAAATAGACCTCATGAGTGAAGAGATACTCTTGATTATGATAAGGGAGCCTCATTTCTTATTTTGTATATAGATACATATGTGAATCATTTAATAATACGGGTGGTAATAGAATATATCTAGATAATGAATAATATTTAAGTATTTTGAAAAAGCTTTAAATTTAGACGATTTATGAATTTAAGTCGGATTTTAAGAAGTTATTAATTTTTTTATTTGTTCTGAAAGGACATACTTCGGATATTGTAACCACACGAAAAAGAATGTCAATTTTCATCAGTCATCAATTTTCAATTTAACAGCCCTTTGTTCAATTTAACTTTCACAAAAGATGTGGTAACACCCGCTTTGGACCCCGCCCCCTCTCACTCTCTCTCTCTCGAAGATTCCTGATTGTTCTGTAGGCTAGTTAGGGCATGCTTGTCTTTGACAAGATTAACACGCAAGAAATAAATATCGGTGAAAAGTCGACAAAACTATGGTTGTGGTGTATAGTGTTGTGAACATAGTAGTGTCGTGTTGGTCCTGACGAAGAGACGGGTACGTCTCGAAACCGGTAGACCTAAAATCGGGTAGCGGTTTATACTAGTTTAAATAACACTCTATTATAATGTCTATTCTTTTTCGTTTGGTTACAATATCCAACAGTACAATATAAAATTTATACAGGTTACAATAAAAAAGACGCCGGCACAACGCATTTCCCAACTGACAACTGATTTATTAAAGTTTTAAATCCTAGCTAGCGGTTGGCGTAGAATACGTCGAATGTCAGTCTCGACCAATCACACTTCATCGTTTCGCGACAGGCCGCCAGCGATCACGAAACACCAGCTCAATATCATCTACAATAAATTATTAAATAGTTTTAATAATAAGATTTTTGGGGTTCCGCCAAATTGGATTGCTCCGCCTCGGATTGAGAGTGTTAAAAAACGCTTAAGCTCGCGAATAAAATACTTAGGTATATTCAAGTTTTTAAGATTATTTACTATAGGTATACGTTGTTTGTTACTACAAACAGAAATACACAGACCGCTAATGGTGGATGCCACCATGATTGTTAGACGACATGGCGGCTTACACAGACATTACTCATTCAAAGTCACGGTGGGGAGTTATGACAAGTTCCTGCAGTGTATGAACGCGTAAGTATACCGTGGAATGTCCCTAAATGACGGCGTCAATTGCCTTCTTCCTGATAAGTATTACGTAATTTGAATATTTAATGAATCGCACGACTATTTATCCGGAAATGAGGATAAGACATCCTTAAATACAAAATCATTGTTATTTACGCACCTTGCCAGCGGCGCAAACGGGAAAAGGTTGCCACATGCAAAAATTAAAATGTCTGAAATCAATTGAAGTGACGTTTAAAAAAATTTATACACTTTTATGGCAAACACTACGCGCCGGTATTAATAAGTACCTACCTAAAGCAAAAGCATAGATTTTTACGATACGGTGAAAACGCAAAAATCTGTGTTTTTTTTCTTCAAATCAAACAACCGGCCTTAAATCGATATAAAAAAGTTTTATATAATCAATATATATTATAGATATCTCACAGAGGAGAAATTATATTTTTATGGGAAGGTAGGTATGGAAGTCTTTGGGTGTTCATAGTGCTCACGACCTATCGTACGGCTGGCTTAAATGATCACTTGACATAATGTAAAAATGTTCACCATTTCTACCCACCATAGAACACCATGTCTTTAAAAAAATGTAATTCTACGACATGTTTCGTATATGTGTAATAATCCTTAGCACGACCGGCATCCAAAGCTTTTTCATTCCCCTTAAATGACCACAGATGTCACTAATCTCTATATCTATTTCTTATGATTTGGAATTTTTTGGCAATATCCTTTATATTATGTGTATTGTGTAGGTAATGAGATTCTTCCAAATTATGAGCAGTACATTAGAATAAGTCTGGAATATCATTTCATTTTTTTTAAACTCCTTTTAAGTTTTAAATATCCTCGCTCGCTGTGCCTGTGCGAGCGTGAAATCAACATAATTGTACGCGTGCGACAAGGATACGTAGCGTAGGGTCAAAGTACGAAAATCTCTCTTTTCGGCGACCGTAGTATAGATACATGTACCTACCATAACACCGATAGATAGTACCTACTTACTTAAATTGCATTAAAGTACAACGTAAAGAAATTAGAAGTAATGTTAAAAAGTTGAGTTATCGTAAATCATAAAAGAAAAAATATGTGTTGTAAACCAGCAAGTTATGTGATATACCGCGCAAGTGTGGAGTTGACCTTGGACGTCAACGCGGTTTATCATGCGACAGTCCTCGACTCCACCAAATATTAATTACCAAGTAAGTTGTTATCATGCAAATTCATCCTTCATGACCGAGGATCGGAAAATTCATGACCTCTTGACATTTTTCTCCATCTTTCACGGCATCTTTTCAGCACTACTTAAAAATTTAACGTGTTTCACATGTCAGCAAAAAATATTTTGTATTGTATCTGTACAACGTTATATAAAAGCGGTCAAGACACGATTGTTACGAAAACGCAAATTAATGAAACCGTTGGGTGGTCGAGACGTTAACCAGTGCAGTTTTAACAATGGAGAAATTTGTAATTTCTAAACGTAGAACTAAAAAACGAATGTTTAATTTCCATATGTGCATATTTCTTGTGAAGAGAAAAACATCGTAAACGACATCGTAAGGACAAAGGTTAACAAATGTATTGCCAAATAGCCGGGCAAAACAACGTAACCGCCATTTATCTCCAAAGCAGTGGGAATTGAACGATTTTTATTATGACAAGCGAAAGATACTAATAAAATAAATACTCGATACAAAATATGGTTCATAAAGTATATACCTTAAAAGTGAGAAGAAAAAATCTTCTTCTGTAAAATTTTATTTTTGTCGGTTACGATCTTTAGGCGATCATGGAACGATATGTTGTAACGTTTGACTAAAATACTGAGCAAAAATATTAAATTGGTGAAAAAAAGGTTGATTTCTGTCAATAAATATCAGAGAAAAAGAATATTAGAGTTAGTGTATTTAGCGCAAAATTATGACCTGCAACTCGCCTGTGACTAGGGAATGCAATCCCGATCCCGCGAGATCTCGAAGCATTTTGCGAGATCAATCCCGAACCGAAAAATCGGACGAAATTATCGGGATTGATTAATATTTTTTATGTTTTGTGTGTTTAAGAGTGTATGTCTATAGAGCTTTTAATACGTACTTAAAACTTATGTTCATGTCACATTCGAATAATGAAAATAGCTTTGAATAATATTTGCTGTATTTTATCAACCTAACATAGTAATAAAAACTACTACTAACTCTACTGCATTGACTGATTGATGCTTGGAAAAACGCCTTTTTATTTAAATTGTTGATATAAAAATGCAAGGCATTGTCGTTAATTGCTATTCAGCTCTATAAACAAAAAAAACACAAAAGTATTCGGGATCCTGATCCCTAGGGATCCCGCGGGATTGGAAATTCTAATCTCGGGGGATCCCGAAAGGGCAATCCCGACTCGGGATTGCATTCCCTACCTGTGACATCACCCGTCCGCACAGCTGGGCGCAGGAGCACGTGAGATGACGTCAGCAAAATTATTAATGCAAAACGCAAATTTAAAATTCTATAACTTTGTTAGTTTTTGAGATATCTTAATTTTACTTTCAGATTTTATTCAATTTTAATAAAATTTTCATTTCCGTTCATTGAAAAAAGTGGCAAACTTCTCCATTGGAAGATTACTTTAATAATAAACCTCTAGCATTTAAAAAAAAAAACATCTAAAGTTTCATAGTAATTTGCGCCACTTTCAACACAGAAAACTGCCCCCAGGCACGCCACTGCTCCTTGCTTAGACACGTACATCCGTCACCAGAACACTTCACACGTCCACACACCAGTCCATCCGTTGGCTCTGATCTATCTATACCACCTTCACATCCTCCTACGCCCAAAGAAAGGCTCGGTATTTATATTGTCACGTGTCGTGACGGCGGGAGGAATAAATGAAAACATTATATTAAAAAAATAAAACACTATAAAAATGAATGGTCAATTCAATGTACTTGATCATAATGTATGACATCCCCAAAGTTATTGCTTCTAGATATGAGACACGTAGTTTGTTGGTGTAGTGGTTATGACTCAGAATATTGATGTGACATGTATTTCGTGTTCGTATCTCAATTTTTATTTTTAAAAATAAATTACTTCCATTAATTTAGAAAATATGGCTTATCAAGTTGTAAGAAAAAATCTTAACTAGAACCTAATTTATCTGAGGTTGATCGTGCGTGCACAGCGTTTCTAGTCCAAGAATTCCAGTTGGTACAAAAGTACGCTAAATTAAACGTCATTACAAAGTTTTAAAACTTTCCTAATTAGTTGAGCTATTCGGCAAAATTACTTATTTTACAACTGGCCTGTTAGTTACGATCACAGTTCAGAAGTTGAAGTTGAAAACTGCCCTAATAATTGTGCTGGTCGTCGTCATCGTCCCCATCTTTAACATAATTATCATCGATATTCAAATCATCATTCATCATAATGTATTTAATGCAATATATCACCGGTAAATGAACACGTTTTTATCGCTGGGTAACACTTTTTTTTTAAATAAAGATGCGAACTCGGAATACGTGTCACATCAATATTCTTACTATTCTCAAACTAAGCTAAACGCTTGTGCTATGAAAATAGGACTAACTCGCTAGTCTGGAGTGAGATTCGAACCCGCAACCTTTGGATCGCGAGACGAGTATCCTAACCACAGGACCAACAAGCTACATTTAACATACAATATGTGATATTCTTGTCTGGTTCTTCTTTGAGCTGGGATTCTTCCAATAAAAGATCTTGTTGTAGACTCGTAATTCATTGGCACAATACGTTTTACAGAGATACGGTGATAACAATGAACAATAGCGATCGGTCTCTATATAATGCAAAAAAGCCATTTCTCTCGCGCTGCCTGCCCTTATATTCATTTACTTTCTCTCTGTCATGCTCTGTCCCTTTCACGCAACGCGAGATACGTTCCGTAGATCCATTACACAACAGAACATTCCATCTAATTCTTGCACGTATTTTTTATTACGCTCGATTATTTCGCTCGATATATGTCGCTTCGCAATTCGCGACTGGCCATCCTGGACGTAATCTCGCTGCTCGCGCGTACTTTGCACTGAATCGAACTGTCAAATATGACTACTCTTGCGCCGCGACCTAATTCCGTATTTATACCAGAAAATGCTGGTATTTCCTAGTTTTACCAGTGTTTACGTTGCTTCTCCGTTGTACCAGGCGTTTCTCGATGTTTATAGCCGTTTCCCGAAAGTTTTAGAATACTCTAGACCATTCTCAATGTTTCCATAGTGACGTTCCGAGTGTACATATTACCGGGGGTTCGGGCAGTGCATAAATTCTTTTTAACATCTCGTTACAATATATTTGTTGGACTTGAATGTTCATCTAGTTCAAGTTTTTAGGTGGAAAACTTTCAAACAAGCGATTCGTCACATTTTCGCAGTGTCATAGGACCGAGCTCAGAGTCAGATGATTTAAATGTTAAGGTACACCTTAAATGCATAATTTTCTGTACAGAATAACACTTTTAAGGCATACCTTAACCTTTAATTCAGTTAAGTATTGACTCTGAATTCGGGCCTTACACTTACTTAAATGTGTAAGAAAATCTTAGTACTTAAGGCGGCACAGCCGATTCACAAAGATGCATAGCTGTCAAATTACATCGATAGATCATGTCCTTTCAAGCCGTGCGCGACATGTCATCTGAGCGCAAATCGAATAAAAATTACACGTTCGTTACATATTTATGGTACATACGTTGCTAAAACAGTAAGGTTTGATAGAAAGAGATGGTCATATATTCTTTGCTTTCGTCCGCGTCAGGCATCCCCACAGAAGTACCTCACGTATCAAAATATTTACTTATTTAACTTTAGACAAATGATCTTATATTATTTGAGTCGACTTATTATTTTCCGTAAATAATTTAAGAATCATAGTAATAATTCTGAACTCCTTTTTAAATCAATGCATATCGTAATATGACAATACAAAACAATCACCTAGCCCCACGTGCGTACTGCGTATATCAAAATGTATTATTTTATCTATCGACAAATTCCCGTATTTTATTTACGTCACTTACTGAATATAATTTAATTTAAAAAACATATTAATAATTCTGAAATACTTTTCATGTCATAATGAATACCTTTAATATTAAACAAGAAATAAATACATGGGAGACGCGAACGCGCATGCGCACAGCGCGTACAGTATGTATCTTGATACCTCAAATGATCTGGAACAATTGTTGAATTAGGATAATACCGAAACTGACATGTGACGCATGTTCAATGTTTAAAAAGGATGAAACCGTTCGAAAATCCATATAAAACCTTAATATATGGGAGATATCAATTGCTTTTGAGCGTATTACATAATAATAATTCATATAAATGTCAAATTTGGCGTAAAAGTACAATGAATAGTGAAATAAATGACGAGAAATATTCGGATACATAAACACGACTGACCTCTGCCGTGGCCAGACGGCATCTAACACGGATTCTGACGATGACGATGTCGTTTTTCATACTTTAGAATTTTTATTTTAAAATAATAATTAACGTGTTTTTTATAAAAAATGTAGCTTTTTAATAGTGAATGAAGACTCAAAGTGCGAATATGGATACAATATATCGTTTAAAAACAACTTTTTATATGAATAAACAACGTTTGAAAATGACCAAAAAACGTATATATTTAAGCATGTTTCAAAAATTATATCTTTTTTAATATTGAATATTTCTTAATTTTCTACGTACGGATTCTAGATAATTAAGTAAACTCTATACGTATAAAAAAACATATTATGCTTACATAGAAATTTTAAACGAACCACTCTACGCCCGGGAACATTAAAAAGGTTTTTTTTGCCGCGGCCTGTGGATTAATGTCTATATTTTTCTTAATTATTGTAAATAATGTTTAGTTTATTACTTTTATATTAGAATAAAGGTTCTATCTAAGTTATCGCCCTAAAAAAATTGCAATCTATCATATACGTTCTGATATAAATGAATAATAAAAACCCACCTTTTCTTAAAAAACGCCGAAATATACATTTGCAGTGAATGTACCGCCTTAAGTAATCGTCATCATGGCATTAATTCAATCCTCCCTACTCTGCGTCTTATTAGTCGCCAATTTTCTGTTGTACCTAAATATAAATATACAGGGTGTAACAGAGATAGATAGTCCACAATACTTTACAGGTGGATTCCTGCCTTGATTACGAATCTTTCATTCTCCAAGCCACCATGATATATATCAATAGTTACGAAGATATGTAATATCAAAATTTTGCATTTTTTTTAATATTCCTGACTTACTTTTTGCAAAACTATCATTACAGTAACTTGTGTAGATTATGAAAAGTTCATCCGTTTCAATACAAGTCAAAAAATTATGTTTTCTATTTCTGCAAAGTTATTATCATTTTATTTATTTAAAAAAAAATTAAAAAGATATTCGAACACGGAATGCATGTCGCATCAATATTCTTAAGTAAATAAAACATTTGTGTTATAAAAACAGGACTGGTGTCCTGTAATGGGGTTAAACCACCGACCACTGGATCACTAAGCAAGAGTCATAACCACTATGCCAACAAGCTACTTTTGATTTGATTTGTATTGAAGTGAATGAATTTTTCATCATCAATATAAGTGACTTTAATGATAATTCAAAGTTATGCAAAAAATAATTCAGAAATATTGAAAAAAAATGAAAACTTTAACATTGCATAACTCCATAACTATTGATATTAGGTAATGGTTGCACGAATATTTTCTACTCATAATCAAGGCTGGAATCTATCTACCTGTAAAGTATTGTGGACTAGCTCTGTTACACCCTTCGTATGTTCCAAATTAGAACCTTCCATATACATATTTGAAGAGTCTATACTAGAGACATCTGTAGTCCTTCTCGTGAAATTTTTATATTTTGCATATATTACTTTACATATATTTCGCAGCTAGTAATGATACCTCTATATTTTAATGTGGAGTATTTAGCAATATTATTTTTATTGTATATATGATATTTTCCCGAATTATTTAACATATACACTAGAATACGCCTGAAAATCAATATTTTCAATTTTTAACTCCATTTATGGTCCATCGTATAAAAGACTTTCACACACGTTTCTCATATAAATAGCTTCGTTTCTGTGAGACTTTTATCTTAATGTTTATTTAAATTTCGTTGATTGGATAGTGTCGGTTTTTTTTTACGCTTCAACAGACCAGGAGGCCCGATTACAGAAGCGAAATACATCGCAGGCTTGAGTAAATCACATATATTAAATTGTGACCTCACCGGGAATCGAACCCGGAACCCTCAGTGTGGGAAGCCAGTGTCATGCCCACTGCGCTACGAGGGCCGCCCATTTTGCAATTGATCCCCGCAATCGCGTTGTATTCAGTTGCATATGTTTCTTCGTTACGTGTGTTTCTTTTTATTTCTATGGATCACGCACATTTCGTGTTTCTTTGCACTCGAGCCCGACGAATCGATTAATCTATTTCATTTTCTACTAAACACAATTCTTGTTTGGCGTTCACGCAAGTGCTGACATAGTTGGCTTGCAATGTTATCTAAAGCAAATAATAATTACGTCATGTTAGATCTAAAAAATACGAAGCACCTAACTAACAATGTCTGTCTGGATGTTCGACCGGATTCTGCAAATAACAAGATGTTATCACAACACTCAAAAATAGAGAAAGGTCAAATCCTCTGTCAAACGTCAATATTTCTACCATAATGACGAAAATATTGGCTTCAATGTAATATGAACTCTTTGAATGAAGAAATAAGTAGATGTGTGTGAATCATACTGATTTCTACCAACTTTTTAAATAATATTAGTACCTACCTACTAGCTTACCCGCACGGCTTCGCACGCGTAGATTTTTAGTAACTCTTAGGCATATTTTATCAATTGGTATAGGTATTAATATACATATAGATATATGTCGTCGCGGACTTTTTATAGAACTTATTGAGTTCTACAACTTCTCTAAAGAAAGTATTTAAATATCTCTTAACGTTAACGTTATACGTTTTTTCGTCGACTTTGGTTGTAAAATAGGTCACCACGAACAGCCCTTTTATTTTAACGGGCTAATATACAGCCTATGTCCACCCTGAAAGTCCATTCTAAATATTGGTGAAAGAATTTTTGAGATTGCATTAGTAGTTTCGGAGATTACCTCCTACATCCAAATATACAAACTTTCCTCTTTATATATTAGGAAAGATTCATCAAAAACTTATATATTAGAAAAAATCCAGTTTGCAATGACTGGTTTGCATGATGATATGAATATTGTTTCGAAATCAAATAAACGGGACTTTTTTTAAGAACACTCAGACATCGTCTACAGTCATATGTGTAACAAAATATTGATGTCCCTATTTTAATTTAAAATGGTTTATATCATTTATATGTCATTACTGCACAACCGATAGGTGTTGAAAAGTTATATTGCACCGTCACCACATTAAAACATGCACTTTCTGCTTCCTGTCTTAGACATGCCAGATATATGGATCAAATCATCAACGCAGAAAGCAGCTGAGATAGCAATTTGATATTCCCCTAATTTTAAATATATCATTAGTGTTCGAATATAATTTTTACCAAGAATAATGATATCTCTATCTCATGTATATCAAATTGTATAGCTCTCCTCTTCCTTATATGTATTACATCTCATTAGTGTTTGAATAGAATTGTTTTTTAGAATAGTGCAGAAATATATGAAATAAACCTACATAAACTCTTAAAATTTTATTTTTAAAAGTTTTCATCAGCGAAGGGAAAGACTTCATTTTCAAAAATGAAGTCTTTCCCTTCACGAAAGACATCATTTGATATTCCCCTAATTTTAAATATATCATTAGTGTTCGAATATAATTTTTACCAAGAATGATGATATCTCTATCTCATGTATATCAAATTGTATAGCTCTCCTCTTCCTTATATGTATTACATCTCATTAGTGTTTGAATAGAATTGTTTTTTAGAATAGTGCAGAAATATATGAAATAAACCTACATAAACTCTTAAAATTTTATTTTTAAAAGTTTTCATCAGCGAAGGGAAAGACTTCATTTCAGAATGAAGACTTCAACACGCACACATTCACCAATTCAAACACTTCAAAGTGTGCGCTTCATATTTTTAGTAAGTACCGAAACATTCGCAGTTTGTCTACTTCAATGCACTACAAAATTGTACATGTAGCTAAAAAATGTCATCTACTTCAATGAATTACATGAAGTACTCCTTCAAAACTATTGCTGAACTACAACTATTGCTGAACTACAGCAAACTAGGGATGGGATTTTTTTTTTCAGCCACCGCAAAATTTTCGTAACCATGGGTGGTCAGAAGATTACATAATTCAGTCTATTGCTGAATACAACAAACTAGGGATGGGATTTTTTTTCAGCCACCGCAAAATTTTCGTAACCATGGATGGTCAGAAGATTACATAATTCAGTCTCACAAAATTTTTAAATGCATGGAAGATTGGGTGCTTTGAGTTTCTAAAATTTTCTTCATTCAACCGCCACATACAATCAGCCATTTTATACAGATCGAATTCTCCAAAAATTATTTCTGGGGTGGAGGGCGATTTCAAAAAGTCGTTATGCCAAAAAATGTTTCTGACGGGAAGGAGGAGATTTAGAAAACTCGTTTTATCCACATCAAATCCGCCAGAAAATTCACATTATTAAAATATTTTTTTTATTTGTTCACAAAAAATATATACAGAATATAATCTGGCGATTTCCCACATAGCCCAGGCTAGTTACAAGTATTCATTTGTTGTACTTCAATGAACGTCACGCTTCAATTTCAAATTTGAAGTATGCAGTTTGATGTTTGATGAGAGTAGTTTGATGTTTGCAGTTCAATTACAAACGTGTGAATAATGGAGTACTTCATTGTAGTATAGAGCGGACCCATAACGAGTCTTTATATAAATACAAGTTGTTGAATGTAGAATATTTAGATTGATAATGTCCTCATAAGGCAAAACGCATCACATAAAAATTAAAAATGTACTACTAAAAAACAAGCGTTTTTTTTCCGTAGACCAGATTGTCTTACATTACACCAGGGTGTCTCATAGCTAGTAGCAAAAACTTTATAGGTGGATTCCTGCCTTGATAATGAGTGGCAAATGTTCAAGCAACCATGATCTAATATCAACACATCAACAGTAATGGAGATACGCAATATCAAAGTTATCATTTGTTTTTAAATATTTCTGACTTATATTTTGCAGAAAGTTGAACTATTATTACGGTAACTTGTAGCGATTATGAAAAACTCCATAACTATCGATATTAGATCATGGTTGCTTGAATATTTTCGACTCATTATCAAGGCAAGAATCCACCTGTAAAGTTTTTTAGGATTGGTAACTTATTTTAGACAATTTTTTTACTCTAATTCTAATATTTTCTGCTAAATTTAATAAAATCTTTGCAATCCCTAGTTTCATTATAATGCCTATGAGCATTATTTTACTCGCGTATAAGTTTAATTAAATCTTTGCTAAACCATAGAGGATGATATGACATATAATATGACAGGTCGTCGTGCCAAAGACCTAAAAAATTCTCACTCGATGTCGGCAGTTCACGACGGGTTTCCAAGAGCTGTTGGAGTCGGGCCAAAATAAGGAAAGCGCATATTTTTAGAAAGTTTGCATTCAAATGTTAATCAATCTTGTCCCCTGGGTATTTTCATACCGATCCACGGAAGATCGCCGCGAAGAATTGTATCTGATCTATCGAAAGTAAATGATTGAGTCAAAAGAAGTTTTTTTTATTTATCAAAAACGATTTTCGGCGAGGATTGAATTCATTACACCGATATCTGATGGTAGCGTGGTGTGCAGCGCATGCAAGCAAAAAAGCTGTGCATTAGTTGTGATGGTATTTTAACCGGTGACAGACTAACCGTTTTCTTTTTTAATTTGTATCTGATTGCATTGATGATTGACAACTTCTTTTTCGCCATTAAACGGGCAACCATCGGCATTATACATCAGTTATATCATAGTTACCAATCACGGGTACAATCAGATACAAATCTCAAATAACTGTACCGAAAATAACCGGTTAAAATAACGGTTTGACCTTTACTACTGTGCATTACTTAAGAATAACAATTAAACATTGGTGCCCGCTACGTGGCCATTTCCTGCTGTTTTTCATACGATTTCGTTATTTTTTGAAACTGACAATGGAAATATTGCGCACTGCGTGGATCATTTTTGTAGCAATTATAATATAGATATCTTTTTTACAATAAATATATTTTTTCATACGATTTCGTTATTTTTTTAAACTGGCAATGGCAAAAACGCGCACTGCAAACTGCGTTTTTGAAGTAATCATATTATAGATCGATCGAGTTTCACACGTTTCCCAGGGTAGGTACATCCTAATATAAAAATAAAATGTCAAAAATATACTTGCCTGCAGAAAAAATAAAATTTTCGTTAGAAAATATAAATGTATTTCTTCATCCGATTGTTAAATAATGTATATACAGGGTGTCTCGTAGCTAGTATCAGAAACTTATTCAGTCAATTTTGAATACAAAATATATTCTTTAAACTGAAATGTTGACAGTTACAGAGATAAGCGACATCTGAGATAATTAAAATTATACTCGTAAATATTATTTTTAAAAACTATATATTCTTACTAATGCAGGGACGTCTACATAAATATTAGAATTTGTTATCGTTGAATTATTTTTCTACGCATCGTCACAACTCTCATGACAAGACATTGTTTTTTATCAAAATTTATTACGAAAATACATTAAACATCCACTAAAAAATTACGATTAGCTTAAGATATTTATGTGGTTCGTGTATAAGTGTACGAAGCGATATGATAATCAATATAACCATTACGTCACCACGATAGCAAAAGGACTTTGTCCTCCAACATCAAGCCGACCTTATGTACAGATCCACAAATTCATTTAACACAAACTATCACCACATTGACATTTTCAACGCAACAATAAGAAACATAAAACAAACAATATCTACACTACCGCACCCAAACTAATTTGTATATTATATCTTCCCTTCTACTCCCGTCCCACATTCCCCTCCACCCTCTCCATTCGCTATTAATGTATGTTAAAGTAAATTTTTAAATTCAGTGGAAAATTTTTAAGATTGTTTTGATTCAAAATAAATAAATAAATAAACACACAAATACACACACTCACACAAACTCACTATTGGACATGTTTTTTCTTATTCTTTTATCGATTGTATATATGTGTTTTCTTGTAATTGGCCCAAAACTCTGTACATCAATTATTGTTTTTTTTCAAGATTGATTAATTATATGGCTGTAAGAAAACCAATAAATGAAAATAAAATAAAATAAAATAAAATAATATGACATCATAGTTTCAGATCATCTGATCAGATCGATGTTGAGTTGAATCGTTTTACTCGCCGTTTTCTCAAATTTCACTCCTGTAATTGAATTGGTCCGTACGTAAACGCGCAAAGTCCAATTTCCATCTCGAGTTTTTCTTTTCCTAGACCAAACTTGACAATCACTTTTGGTTTATAACGTTGTTCATAATCTGAGTAACGGTACGAACCAATATGAAAATTTTGTTATTTACATGTTTTTATTATTTTTATTCACAACCGAAAATTTTATAGATCATTTTTTTGATTCACAGTTCTTAAATTTAAAGTTCTTTAATTTAAGAACTTAATTAAAAAGTTCTTAAATTCGTTTTTAAGTGTTTCAATATGGCGTCCTCTAGCGGCAGAAACGCAACGTAATTTGTGCCCACCGAACCAGAAAAAGTGGATTACTCTAAAAATGGATAATAAAGGTTAATTAATAAATGAGACTTACAGATAAGGTCGACATATTCACGGAAATATACAAGGCCGCTATAGCGTAATTGGAGAACGCGCCTGCCCTGAAAAGGAGGAGATCCGTGTTTCGAAACCCGGTAGTAGCCAAATGTTTTTTCGTGGATTTGATTTTTCTGTATGTCTTTCGAATTGATGAATTAATTTGGTTTTATGTTTCAATAGATTGCGCATAAAATATATATGCTTCATTGAAACTATATTTCTAGTTACAGTAAATTTTCCAACCTTACTATTTATGTTAGGTTACTTCGAACTAACCTAACCTAACATAATAATTAGGTTAGTTGAGTTGAAAAATATACTTTCAATTACAATAAATACCATATTATAATAGAACATAGCGGGTATATAGCACGCAAATAATAGGTATATATACTACAGAAACAAAAAGAATAGATGAACAAATAGGACGCCGGGGAGTCGAGGGAACATGGAGGAGAGCGTTTTCCCTCCGGGTTAAAAGAACGTGAACAAAAACATAATTAACAAATATTCAAATATAAAGTATTAGGTGATTATCCGAATGTTTTGCAATTTATTTATTTAAAATTTCACCATTTTAGCAATTCTAATAAGCGACATCATGTTTGTAAATAGTGTTATGATAATGTCCTATTTTCATAGCACAAGCGTTTAGCTTAGTTTGAAAATAGTAAGAATATTGATGTGACACGTATTCCGTGTTCACATCTCTATTTTTTTTTTTAAATTTAAAAAAATAAAAAATAAAATAAAAAAATGCATATGATTCGGGCGCCATCAAGTTTGAAAATGGCGCTATTAAAATTGTATATATTTGCTCGTTATTTGATACTAGCTGTTCGTACCCGGCGTTGCACGAGTTGAGAACTAAGTTAAAAATAAATTTGTGGTGGAACAAAGGTTCCATTGTTTTGCAAAGCCTCTAATTAAAAAAATGTTTTCATTTAATCTAGGATGTCTAGGGAAGAAATGTGGCCTATTTTTTCCGTCGGGAATATGTATGTAAAATTTAAGTCCGATCGGTCGAACGATACAGACATACATTGAAAATATATCTGGGGGAGGGGAAGGTGTAAAAGTTGAGAGAGAAATATCGCCTATGTTACCCGCGGGGTCCTAAAGAATAAGTTTCCAAATTTTGAGTCCGATTGGTCGAACGGTACAGATTTACATTGAAAATATATCGGGGGGAGGGGAAAGTGTAGAGGAAGAGGGATGAAATGTCACCTATGTTACCCGCCGGATCTTAAAGCATAAGTATGCAAAATTTGAGTTGAATCGGAAAAACGGTGTAGATTTATATAGAGAACGGAGAAGGAGATTCTGAAAGATACCGAAGCCACTAATAACTAATAATTGATTATTTTTTCATGTGTGTATCTTTAAATTTGCTTTTTCTCATAAAATAATTTTTTTAAAGAATAATTTATGTTTTTTTATTAATAATTTCAATTTTCATTTTGTATGACAACCTACCTACCTAGGTTGTCATACAAAATGAAAATTGAAATTATTAGGTTACCTTTAATTAATTAAAAAACAACTAATCATACTAAAATAATTATTAAAATAGCTCAAAGGCGTGTGCTCAAGCGATTTACTTGCTGCGTAGAGGGAGGGAAAAATTGGACAAAAAATTTGGAAAAAAAATTGGACCAACAGGGTTTCTGGCAACGTTCATATTGTTAATCTTTAAGCTATTCATTATATTATCTTATCTATGAGCTATTCTGAAATTGGATCAATTGCCAGAATGGGGTCCTCATATTATGCATACTCAAGTACCTCTAGCGCCTGGACTAGTACGAGATATTAACATATTTTCTATAGAGAAGTTGTAGAACTCAAAAAGTTCTATAAAAAAGGCCGCGATGACACATATCTATATTTTAAGGTTAATACACTGAAAGTAGACTGAATAGAGTCACTAAGACGCTTGTGTGGAAAATCTTTGGTCGATAGAGTGAGGACTGAACAAATTAGAAGCGAATGCAATGCTGGCTGTAGTGTGGTAGATAGAATAAAGAAAGGAGCGCTGAGATGGTTTGGTCATGTGGAACGTAGGAACGGGGAAAGGATGGTTAAGAAAATATATGAGGCGAGTGTTGAAGGCAACAGGAATAGAGGGCGTCCGCGAAAGACCTGGCACGATCAGGTACTACAAGTATTTGAGGATGGCCCTGTTAAAAGCCGCAACAACATGTGGCCGAAGCAAAAGTGGTGAGCCAGAATAGAAGAGTGTGGCGTTCAATACTCTCTGCCTACCCCTGAGCGAAACGGCGTGGTGGTTAGTTAGTTAGTTAGATAATATATTACTAAAAGTAACTAAAAATCTACGCGTGCGAAGGCGCGCGCCCCCAGCTAGTAAATAAATAAATAATCTACATATGTTCAAACATCATGCGAAAAATAACGGTTCCGTTATTTAACCTTTAAAAATGGTTTCGTTTTTTCGCGGGATGTGCGATGTGCGTTTCTGAGACTACCGATTCAACGGAAAAAAGTGAGTTGGCACTAAGAACCAAAGCCCAGGATGACGGATGACTTCGCTAACGATGATTTATGCATGTGGAAGAAGAGAGTGCTGCTTTCTTCCGCTAACAAGCTGTCGGTTCTTTGTGAATAATATTATTTATCGCCTGCAAACAATTGGCGAACAATCCCCGATGGGAAATTTCACAACTCGTCTTTGACCTCAAATAACGAACGCAGCGTCTCATACTTTAATAAATTATTTACCTGCATTGTTCGTATTTATTTTTTATCGCTCCATCAATAACTGTTGCAGTTACACTAATGCATTAATTTCTAAATTAAATAAATGCACGAGCAACATTTTTGACTAGGCTAAGATATTACAGAGTTTTGAAATGGAGACGTTGGGAGAATAAAAGAGGCATCGGAAGACCTCAAAAGAGATGGACCTATGATATAGCCGCTGTGGGGGGAAAGAATTGGCTACAATCAGCAAACAACAAGGAAGGATGGAAGGGTATGGAAGAGGCCTATCCAGCAGTGGAAAGATGAAGACTGACGAAGAAGAATATATGTCATGGTCATGGTTCATTTTTTTGAAATTGTACTTCTTTAGGCACGTTTGAATGAAATTTTAGGATGCAACGAAATATTTCCATTGTTTTTGTATTTGCTTGTAGAACTCCATATTTTTTTAATGAAATTTAAAATAGATTAATTTTTTATAAATGTTATTAAGTTCTGTAGGTTACGTATTATTTTTAATGTGACAGCTGTTTCGGATTGTAAGGCCATTATCAAAAACTGGATATATCACGTATAATCGACTTATTTATGAGGTTTAAGTTACCCCTTCCCCTATGGATACTTAAATGTTTTCGGTGAAGCCCTATATTTAACCAATAACAATTTTTACAAGTGTCGACATCAAGTTGTTTGAAAATGGTGTTATGAATATTGCAAATGCTCCGGGTGCTGTTATTAACTAAATTCTGTTATGAAAATTGCATATGCTCCAGGCGCTGTTATTAACTAAATTCTGTTACGAAAATTGCATATGCTCAAGGTATAGGTACAACAAATCGCATGTTTTTTATGTTTGCCAAAGAAGAATAAATTCTAACGCGACTACTTTAATACACGCACTTATTTATTTATTTAGCTAAAATACAATTTTGTCATTAACAAATATCAACTATGCATATATTATTTTTTATGAGGGTGTAACAGACCTTGTCCACATTACTTTATAGATGGATTCCTGCCTAAATTACGAGTCGAAAATGTTCAAGCAACAATGTCTCTTATATCAATAGTTATGGAGATAACCGACTTCGAAATATTAATAGATATTACAATATGTTGCACGAATGACAAAAAATAGTTGACGTTTAAGAATATAATTACAATTATATTTGAAGTATCTATAATCAGTTCTATTTTAACTATTTTTTTAAATACAATTTCTCTACTACGATAGTTCATTTATTGTAGATTTAATAATCGATATCTAAAAATATTATTCCGCAGTAAGTATGTGGGTTTTTTTAGAGATAATATTTACTGTATATACTGATATCGTTCGCCGAATATTTTTTTTAAATATCATATTATATAAATATATTATAACATATTTAAAAAAATAGTTTACTTTTAGAATTTTATCAGCAAAAAAACTTATTTTTACTCCCTTTATATTAACTCGTGGCGTCTGCTTGCTTGCTTGCCGGCTTGCCGTCAAAAAAAACTGTGGATCGATTTTTGACCCTTTTCCCATGATCCAATCGAGCTGAAACTTGGCAAGTAGACTCTTGGCGACGATCAAGAAGATCTATCAAATTTTCGTTAAAAAAGTAATAATTATAGTATAATTTCGGATTTTTTGAAATTTTATTGGTTTTTTCAAATTGGAATCATTAGAAAATTTTGGCGGTCCGATAACGTCGCGGAATATTTTCTAAATTTGAATTACTCCGTCGATATACATGATAGGTACTTCACTACGAATGTCGAAAATCTAAATTGACTGACAAATGTTTTTAGAATTTAATCTTCAAAGCAAAGTATCTTATCAAAGCTCAAAACATCTGACATTTTAGAAATATATTAAATTACTGTAAGTTTAGTGTTATGTTATGTGTTTTAATTCCTCTTTAATTGTTGTTATATTGTACAAAGAAAGGGAGAATAATAAAAACTTGGTTTTTATGGGTTACTTTTTAAATTAAATTAGGGTTTAAAAAAAATTAATTTGAATTATTCTTGTCAATATTGCCGGGCTATTTCTAATATTATGTATGTATTAAAATTTTCGGATAAAGAATAAAATTTTAGTGATGTTAAAAATACGTGATCCTAACGACATGCGCTGAGCTTATATTATAAATAATAATCTTTTTTATCAGAAATATATTTTTATGAATTGGTCACTGACATCTTTGGAAAACTGATAAAAGCTCTGTATCATTTTTAGATATAATTAATGTCGAAGTCCTATCCAAGTGGTTTCATGTAAATAAACATACAATGTAATATTTAAGGTGGATAATTTAGGATTTTATGAGATATATTTACGTTTACATTATGACAAAATAAGATTGACATGTTAATTATCGATGTAAATTGGTTACAATCATTACCGAAAATTTAAAATGTATAAATAAGATAGCTCAAGATTTAATAGTAGACTTACTAGGTAGGTATACATTCAGAATTTCTACGGATACGACGTATTTTTTTACGGCATAATATTTTAGAAGACCGCCCGCATTATACAGGGTGTCCCGTATCTCGACGTCAAGCTGAAATCGGGTGATAGGCCAAGTCATAATAGTTATCAGAAAAATATTTAAAAATACAAAAAAACAGTCAGTTTGGTCAAAAAGTGACATTTTCTTCCAAGCTGGAGCAGTTAGCTTTGAATTTGACAAAACTTTACAGAAGCATTATTCAGGATTACATAATAATAAAAACATGAATAAAAATAAAGATTTGTAGCAACAGGAGTGAAAAGACCATCACAGGGTGTAGATTTTTTTGATTTTTTTAAATGCTTATAATTTTTAAAACACATGACTATTATGGCCTATCACCCGATTTCGGCTTGACGTCGAGATACGGGACACCCTGTATAATATAAAAAAATTAATGTCCATATTTGGACGTAGCATAAAGTATTTATTATTATTTGATGTGTCGACAATAGTTTTTTTATTTTTCTAAACATCTATAGAATGGATGAAATTGATTATTAAAATTTTAAAAGAAATTGTTACATTAGATAGGTAGGTTCTAAGGATTATTGTTTCAGTTTCCTACATATTAGAATTGAATTGATTATGAAAAATATATTTTTAATATCAGAAATTTGAAAAAAATATCATACCTATCTGAGAACATTAGTCTAGAATTTATAATTGTTTCTGAATTTTAAAACTTCATATTATTATTTTGAACTAAGATAGAGTAGAAAAACCGACTAATAAGATAATCAATGTTACGAGGTCCAATCCTTCCCCGAAATTGTTTTTGAAGCTGGAGCTCCCGTATCGGTTCCGTACAACAAAGCAACCCATTTTTTTTAAAACAAACAAAAAATTGTACTCTGTGATGTACTTTTGTATGAAATGGAGTCATGGACACTCACTGAAACAATGCTGAAGCGACTTGAAGCATTTGAGATGTAGATCTAGAGACGGCTTTTAAAAGTAAGCTGGGCTGACAGGGTTACAAATGAGCGTTCATAAACCACGTGATTCCATTTTATACCCATCTCTACCCCCATATAGCCCTAACGTGGCTTTTGCTTTTACCCCCTCCCCCCACCCCTCGTAAGCCCTGGGCCATCCTACAAAAAGACTTCCATACACGTTATCGTAAAACAATGACGGATGTGCGAAAAATTCCATTTTGACTTTTTTGGACCGTTAAAAAGTGAAAAAAAGAAGCCATCTAATGGTATATAAAAAATGCATTTTTTCTCATTGACTTAACCGTCGTTTTACGAAGTCGGTATAACGACGCTTCTGATTTGCGATCATAGAACAGTGCAGCATGTGTAAAAACTTTCGTTGTACTGCGCTGATTATATTTGAGGTTTTAAAAGTATCCACTTTAAATAACTAACCCAAGTTTCAAAGGAAAATCTTTTGTAGCTATCGAGCTATTATGACATAAAGTGTCTTTATGTAAATAAAACTACAAACTGCTCTCCTGCAAACTTGAGAAAAATCACATGCGTCGTTGTTCTACGATTATGACGGTTTCTCATACAAATAGCTTCGTCTCTGTAAGAATTTTCTAATTTATCTTAATAAATAACTATCCATCGTAATCAATAAGTAGGTACAGTAGCCGGCAAACATCTTGAAATTCTTCGGCGTAGTGGGGGGAAGTTTGCGCATGTACCATTCCACCAACGAGACCCAAATTTCATCTTCTGCGCATTCCCCTACTACGCTAAAGAATTTCAAGAAGTTTGCCGGCAACTGTACCTACCTATACATCAATTTACCTACCTTTATTAATTAATAATTATCTATAAAAATCCGGTAATTGTGTTCTCAGAACACTCGTGTAAAAATAGTTTTATAAAATAATTTGTATAATAATGAGTAACACGAGTTTTCATACGAATATTCACATTCACATTAATCCCCCGACATTCCAACACAGTCAATACCGCGACTTTTGGATATATTTTCGCAAGCGTTTTATCTCCTTGCAGTTAAAATATAATAAAACGATAAACGATTAGATTCATTGTTATCTCCCGTGTCTTCGTTCGATATTGATGTTGTTACGTAAAACTGATTACATTTACTAGAATTAATTCTTACAAAGGAGACGTTCGTTAAGTGGCGACACGGCTCGACCTGTTCCGCCATTTTAAAGTATTTTTGGCCCCTTAGGTAGATTACAGTTTGATTATTATTGTTTCATCTAGATTTTGCATCGTTTAAATTACACACTAATAATAAATCTATTTCATTGTATTTATTGATACGTCAAATAAAATTTAGTGATTCTCTTCAATTAATGTTTAAATCATTGTGAATTATTACTTAAAGTGATCTAAATTAACGAGTGTACAAATGTATTAAGTCGACCATTTTGTTTATTGCAGTTGCTGATTGGATAAATCACCAAGATGGACGAAACGCAACCTCAAAATAAGTAAGTAGTTATACCTATTTATTTATCTTATCTGTCCTACTTACCAACCCTTTAATTGTTTGTTTTTTTAAAAAATCACACTATTTTTATCAACGTCGCGTAATGAAAATTGACTGGATTATAAATATTTATCATTTTGTAGGCCTGTTTAATTATTTGTCAATTGAATAACAGTTTCATATTATGTTTTTCTAGCTATTGAAAAATAACCGCGCAAACCGCTTAAAACCTCGAAAGAATGTTTGGATGTTAATTTGTTAAATTGTATTAGAAAATGATAATTTTGTACAAGTTCATTATTTATTTATAAAGATTTGAACGTTTTCGATGCTAACGCATCATCTTCAGTAAATTATACTAATGTTAAACGTAAAAAGGACGGCGTGAGGGGTGGGTTGGAGATTACAGTCGGGTGGGTATGTGGGCGTGGTCATTAAGTGCAGAAGAGGGGACGTTATAAAAGGTGTTTGAACATTAATTACATTTTTGTTACAATTAATCACTAACTTTTCTAAAATATCTAGTTTCTTTCCTTTTTTGCACGCATTAGCATCGAAAACGTTCTAATCTTTATAAATATATAGTAAAAGTAAAAAAATTAATCACAAAATTATAATTTTTTAATATATTTTAAATTGGCCTTTCACAAGAAAAGTTACACAAGTTACACAAAGTTACACAAGAAAAATGGTTTCAAATTTATTGAGATTTCAACATTCTTTTATTACTTAGATAATAATGTAGGTACATGATAACATTGTACGTATGAAAAATACCGGGTATAATACGCTATCTTGATATTTTTATAAGTAATTTAATCGAACTTTTATCGCACATGAATTTCGCGCAATAACACATTATTTTCATTTACTTAAATGAAAATAATGTATTATAGTACTTACCTGTGTAAATTTTATCACCTACAGTAATAAAAGGATGAGTTTCAGAGTTCTTTTGTCAAATTTTACTATATCAACAAAAATTTGCAGCGAATTGTATATTTTTAGGAATTCGTTTGAAGTTATGACGCCTATTCTTATCGTTACCCGTTGTTCGATTGCGTCTACGTGTTTATATGTATGATAAAATATAACCATGCAAAATGCATTAAAAATTCAATTATAAAATACAAAATCGCCAACGGCATTACGCTGTTATGACGCCATTGTACATGCAGACATGTATGTGAGGTTCTCTTACATATCTATAGAGTTCTCTTAGAAAAAAGTTTTGCTATTCAAAAGCACAAAAATTTATAATAATATTTATTAAAAATAATGACAATTTATAATAATTTTAATTATAAAAATTACGGAATATCCGCTTACGTGTTTTTACAACAATTCTCTCTATCGTAAAAATAAGTAATGCGCCCAAAAAATTGTTGATATCCTTTCACAAAAACAATTTCACTAGCAAATCTGTGAGCGAACGTAGCAACCTAGTGAATAAAAAAAAGGAGGTTTTCAAAAGAGCCAAAACAAATTTGAGAATTTCCTTTTTTTAGGGAAATATCTCTTAAAAGTCTTTATTACTACTCCCTTTCTTTTAACTGCAGCGTCTGCTTGTCTGCCGAAAAAACTTTGGATCGAATTTTAACCTTTTTCCCGTATTCCAATCGAGCTGAAACTTTGCAGGCAGACTCGTGGCGACGTTAAAAATGATGTGATACATTTTCGTTTAAAATTTTTGAATAATTATAGTATAATTTTGGATTTTTCGAAATTTTTACGATTTATGTATTGTTTAATTTTCGAGCCCGATCCGTGGAGTAGGCGCGATACCTGTTTCAATGAGAAAGGGAGTATGATAAAAACTTTATATGTATTAGTTTTTTATTTTTATCTAATTTTTGTACCAGTAGTTTTGTTTCTTGCCGAAATTTTCAAATAATTAATCATGTCATCTGTCCTTTTAAAAAATTAAAAAACAGTCGCATTTTATTTTATTTTCTGACTCAACTAATTTTTCCTTGCTAGATATGCATCTTAAGATCAACTCTGCATACTTGACTCAAAACTCGATTTTATTGACTTATTCCGTTATTCCTTTCGTCCAAATAAATACCTACTCGTAAAAATTAGGTAGGTTCATCATGTCCAGTGTCGATAAAATGACTAAATAGCCCGTGGCCGCAAGATTTTTATGAGATTTTCCAATCGAGACAAATTATTCTCAAACTTTGGAGACAACTCTAGCTTTCATAGTCTCCCTGTACATACCGAGTCTGAGAAATTCATCATAGGTCTCACTTCAAGCTTATCGTATGTCAAATGTCGAGATCGATAGCTGCATCTCGACGTACTCGATGTTGCTTCTATTGTGTCGGTGTACAAAGCGCATCACAAGGAGCCAAACAAACGCCATTAAGGCCCGGTTGTTTCAAGTTCGATCAAAGTAAGCGGTCGATCAAAGCATAGATTTTTACGAAAACGGATCGTCTGATTGGTGGAGACCGTAAAAATCTATGCTTTAAAAGAACGATTACTTTAACCAAACTTGAAACAACCGGCCCTAAGGCCAGCAACGGCCGGGAACTCCCAATATTTAATACAAAATTCCCAAAAATCATTAAGGCCAATAATGACCACAGTACCCAAATTTAGACTTTGACTTACCAGACCTCACTTGGTAATAAGCTTCCGATACGAACGGACGTGCTCGCACTGCCTCTCGTGACGGAAATTTATTAACAAGATAACCTAAAGATGCCTGTTGTGATTCAGGCGAAACGGTTGACGAATGGTCCTTCTGAGGACCAGATTTTGACGCGGGTTACCCCCAAAGAAATTAATACTAATCATTATATAGATATATATATATATATATATATATATATATAATATATCTTTTACACGTATGCTGCGCTATAAGAAAGAAAGAGAAAAGACCGTAGAATAAATACCGCAATTCGCTACTAACTTCATATGCATTCGTTGTTAAAAATTATGTTTTTTTGTCCTTTCTTATACTTGGTTATGAAAATAATTTCTATCTCTTTCTGACTGATACATTTAGTACGCAATAGAAGACAGCAGAAGATTTGTTTTTCAGTGACTAGTCTATATTTATAGTACGTCTATGTTTCATATTAATTCTCAATGATTTCTTAATACAAAAATATTTATTGCATGAAATATTATTACACTAATATTATTACAATTTTATTAACTTTCCATTTTAGAAGTCGAGAGCCGTGAAACAAATTTTGAGTTGACAAATGAATATCAACATAGATTTGGCGGTAAATATCGTGATTTTCATGCTGTATCACAAACATGATCCATGTTTACAGTTTTATGCACTGACAGATTTATAATTAATTTGAGAAGACCGACGATTACTTATATCCTCGTATTTCATAAAAAATGTCACACGTAAATGTTTACTTGATAGGTATTGCACACAATTAACCTATTAGACCCGTCTTAAACAGCGCGATCAAATTGGAGAATCCTTCGAATTTCAAACTTATGTGCATTTCTAATCTAAACTACGAAATTCAACGAAATAAAAGAAGTATATCGTTGTATTCCTATCACATTTATTGTTATATGTGGGGTATAAAAGCAAAGGCAGCAATATACAAAAAAAAATAGTGCAGTCATCGAGGATTATTAATTTATATTTAATGTACTGTATTCGAGATTTTATAGGAAACATAGCCTACAAATTTATAGGAAATATGATTGTGGAAGGTACATAAAATCTAGAATTCAGTACATTTTGAATTTGTAAACCTCGGTGACTGCATTCAAAACATTTTTTTTATTTTTGTATATTGTTGCCTTTGCTTTTATACCCACCAATATTTATTTTTCAGATTTTAACATTTAATAACATAGTGTATGAAATGTTTAACTTTTTCAATAAATATATTTTAGAACTATTGAAGTTCGCTTTTTTCCAAAATTTATGTTTAAGCTCGATTCACGCTTCAATGTACTAACGCTCTGGATATCTATACCTATAAAACTCAATGTCTGTCTGTCTGTCTGTTCTCTATACAAATCTACACCGTTTGTTAGATTCGATTCAAATTTTACATACTTAGGTATGCTTTAGGATTCGGCGGGTAACATGGGTGACATTCCCCCTCTTCCCTTTTACCCCTTCCCACCCCTTGATATATTTTCAATGCAAATCTGTACCGTTCGACCGATCGGACTCAAAATTTGCATACTTATTCTTTAGCACCAGTCGGGTAATATAGGCGACATTTCCCCTTCCTCCTCTAACCCATCCTCTCCTCATATATATTTTCTGTACAAATCTTCACCGATTCACCGCTTAGACCCACACACTTAGCTTCACACACCGCTTCACCGATTAGACCCAAATTTTGCATACACATTCCCGACGAAAAAAATATGCCATATTTCTTCCCTAGACATCCTATCCACCCTAGCCTTGATTAAACGAAAACATTGTTTTAATTAGAGGCTTTGCAAGGCAATGGTATCTTTGTTTCCTCCCCCACAAATTTATTTTCAACTTAATCCTTAACCCGTGCATTCCCAGGTACGAATAGCTAGTATTTTTTTTTTTTTTTTTTTTTTTTATTTCAGTATATATACGCCCATCAGAGCATTTACATAAACATTGGGTAATACATGTCGGTAATGAGAAATATAAAAAGAAAATAAAAAAAGTCATATAAAGAAATATAAAATGACATAATAACAGAAATATAAAAAGAGCTCTACAACTAAACTTAAACACAGAATCCATAATTTCATAAATCTATAAATACATCATATTTTTATAGGATTAGCGATAATTACAGAAATATAAATTAAGAATTTTTTTTTTTATAGGATAAGAATACAAGAAAAGAGTGATAATTACATATATTTGAGGATTATTTTTAGACATAGAGGAAAGTTCATTGTTGATTAAGAATATTGCGAATTGTATGTTTGAATTTATTTAAATTTGTGGAAAAAACGTCTAACTGTTCAAATCTGTTAACAAGTCTGGGAAGCCTTTGAAGTGGTGAATTAAAAAAGTAATTAGTTGTCGCAGCTTCCAAGGCAAACCCTGCGTAATTTCTGGTTACTCGGGATGGAACTCGAAAACAGATTCGTTCCAACAGTTGTGGACAGTCGATGTTCCCGTTAATTATTTTGTGAAAAAAGACGAGATCAGCTACAATTCTTCTTATTTCCAATTTATCAAGAGAGCAAAATGATCTTAAAAAGTTATAATCAATATGTGTTGATGGTAAATTAAGTTTATAATTGATAAAACGGAGAAATTTATTTTGTGTTCTCTCTAAATGTGACACATGAACAGCATATTGAGGGCTCCATACAACTGAATTGTTTCTAATACTGGTCTAACCAGACTCTTAAATAATAGTTTAAAAGTTCCAATATTTTTGAAATCTTTACTTAATCTGAGTACGAAACCTAGGGTTCTTAAGCCTCTATCAACTGTGCAATTGATATGTGACACAAGAGAAAACTTATTGTCTACAATTACGCCCAGATCTCTAATTTCATCAACGACACTCAAAGTTATACCATTAATTTTGTAGTCATAGTTTACTATTGTCCGGGTACGGCAGAATCTCAGCATTTGACATTTGGAGATGTTTAAAGAAAGTTTATTTTCTTCACACCATTTCTGTAAAATATCCAGTGCATTCTGCAGAAGTTTGCAGTCGTGTTCCGTATTTATTACTCTATAGAGTTTCATATCATCTGCAAATAGCAAACACCTCACACCGGATAACAAAAGCATGGGGATTACATCATTAATGAATATAATGAACAAAATAGGACCCAGGTGGGAGCCTTGTGGTACCCCGCTTACTGCACAAAAGTAGTCAGACTCTAACTCAGCTATTCTAACAATCATTTGTCTGTTATGTAAATAACTCTCGAGCCAAGCTTTAATGTTACCCGAAACTCCCAAGGCATTCATTCATATTCAATATACATTTCTAGTTGGTCAATCTAATTTGTATTACATACGAGTACACGAGTAAAAATGATTTTGTCTTGATTTCCCAATAAATATTCTCAATAAAAATTAGTTTAACAGTGTGCCCCGATGTATTTACTTCAGTCTGTCAGCTATCAGTGCGGAATGTGATATCCAAGATAACGTCACTTACATTTTGGCTATCCATATCGTAAATTGATGAATGTTTACATTGTAGAATGTACCTATCTACGTAAGCTGGATTACATGCCGGAGATACAAGCCACAAGCTGTACCTCAATTTCACCATTGTGAATAATCCAGCGGCAGATTTATAATAGCAGCACAAGTCGTATTTGTGAAAAATGCGAAAAATTCCTAATCAAAGAGAAAAAGAAAACAAAACCAAGAACAAGCACCAAATAACGCTTTTAAAAATGAAGACCATAGATAAGATAATATAAATAAAACCTAGAAACACTGTTTAGCTCCAAAGCAGCTACGATTGTGCTCGTCTGTTCAATATTATCCCCTCGCTTGCCCCGAATTTTAACATAGTCAGGATTGGGGGTACATAATGTTATTTTACTTAATTTTTATAGATTTATATCGAATGTTGTTAGTAAGTTTAAAGTGATTTGATCATTGGAAGATAAGAGGGTTGGGATGTTAATGGAATGGAATATTGTAATAAGAAAGATCTTGAATAAAATTTGAGCAACAGTCATTGATGGGGCATCCAAAAAATATGTCATCTAAATGTTCGTCGTCCATCTGGCATTCACACGTAGGAGAGTCCCGAATGCGGATTTTAAAAAGATGGCTATTCATGCAACAGTGTCCTATTCGCATACGGCAGATAGAGGAAGCCTCGAACTTATTCACTTTCATTTCTGAAAACCATGGCCTGGCAGGAATTTCTGGTTGTATTGCGGAATACCATTTTCCTTTTAAAGATTTTGAGGTCTCCCATTGAGACTTCCAAGTAAAATTCATTTTTTCCTTAAGTAACGGCAGTAAATCTGATATTGTAGCATGATTATGAGAGGAAATGCCGGAAGTGAAGCTTCTTTAGCTAAAGCATCTTGCCTTTTCATTTCCTGGGATTCCGCAATGGCTAAGAATCCATGCTAAAGCAATGTCAGTTTTTTTGCTGAATGTGAAATATAAGGTTAAATAAAGGTTTTTAATAATTTATTGACAATGATCATGAGAATATTACGGATGACCAAAGTGAAAACAATTAGGAACGTGCAATAATCAAGCAGGGTTGCCATCACTCAGAAATGTGAGACGTGGTGTAGTGTGTCGTGGCGCGTGTGTAACTCTTCCTTTATATAGTGCTTCATTATCTGTCAGCCGGAAAATGTATATCGGAATACCTCTCTTTACCTTTGTACCTTGTACACAACGTTATTTTTGTACTGATTGGTAACAGAGTGTGTTTTATTACTTAAAACTACCTGTAACCTGTCAAAAATGACGGTACCTTTACATGCCGGTTCCTAAAGAATGTGTATTTACTTATTTATAGCCGACACCCATGAAATAGTAATAGCGACTTTTATCAAAATATTTGAACATTTTTTTTATATTCCCCTGCCGGCAGTTAATGATACTATTTTTAAACCCTGGCGATTGTGCGTAAAACTAAACGTGATGTTGTCATTTGATGACAATATCACTCTATCGACAACATAAGTAAATAATTAATATAAATAAAATAGACAGCAAAACCTAAAATCAAAAATAAAATGAGAAAAATATATTCCGATGCCCGGAACCGAACCGAAACCTCCTTTGTGAGAGCCAGGCATCCTAGCCACTACACCATATCGGAGATCAAGCCAGTGTACCTAAAGAAAATATATTTTAGAAAATATATTGTGCGTCCTATAATCTTTTTATAGGTATAAATATATATGTACTATATTTTTGACGGGTCATTTTGGCCAGGATCGGCGGTAGCAACATCGTTAGATTGCGGCCGTTTCGGGTCTGCTGGCCCGGGGTTCAAGCCCCATGTCCCGCCATTTAATTTCGGTTTTTAGCCAGAGATATTTATATTTTTCAATTGATTCAGCAACTTTGTAGATTGACATTTTTAAAATTTTGATTGTATTATTTGTAGGTATATGGAAAAACCTTTCCGAAACATTTAGGCGTAATTAATAAATAATATAAGTAGATACATACAAATAATACAACCAATATTTGAGATATTTATTGGTTAACTTTCTTTATAGGAAATATAAATGGACAAACCATTTTGCAATCATGTTCGTTATTGGGACTATTTACAGCTGCCCGAAAGAAAGACTCAGATGTATAGACGTACCATTATAACTAGGCGTGCGAGGCAGGGCTATCGCTATGCGAGGAAGTTCCTATCGCGTAACAGAAGTTGTCAGGGTGTAAATTTATTACACAATACAGAATGTCCGGTGACCGGTGTCGTATTAAATACAGAAATTTGGCAGCACTAAAGAAACCATGCAGTAATGGCGGCCGTTCTATCTGTTAAACTGTCAGACGGTAATATCAGTCCATTATTCGCTTCTTCAGCTTCGCAAAACTTTAATACTTCATTGACAATTGTTCTTGCACCATCCCGGACTGTTTAGGATGTTTTGGACACAATAATTCAGTGTATATTGGTAATCAAGATGACACAGCTCGCGCTCAAGGACGAGAATGAACTGAATGACCGGGCGAGGGGTTACCGCCGGGCGCGGGCGGGGCGGATTTTATTTAAAAATTCGCCGCACGCCAAGTTACGTTGGGCAAGCAATACGTCCGAACCCTTTTTAAAAATTTATTTATATACTTAAGATGTATAGTAGCTAGCAGAAAGAACTTCGAGACTTCCTGTATATCTATTTATCTATACAAATTGTCTACGTGTTACTTATTGTACTATGTTATATGAAACTGCAGCTACTAACTATCTCTTTAATTTCCCACTGCAAAGGCTTCCTAGACTAGCAAACAGATACGAGCAACTGGACGACTTTGCCAATAACTGTATATAATTCAAACATATATTAAAAGGTGTATTGGAAGATTACTAGTATTTGTCGAATTGAACTTAAAAAATCTATTTGTATTTGTATGTATATTTTTTATTATATTATGTCTTTCAAAGCTTGTGCTGTATCTTTTCACTCTACATTATTACTTTTTTTATTGTTTTTACATTTCTATATTATTGTGTTTTTCTTATGCTTCTGCTTTTTATGTACTTGCTTTTTACTTTATATTATATTTATCTTTATATATTTGTATCTGTATTTTAAGTATTTTCTTTCCACTTTATGTCATTATTATGTTTACTATTATTTTTTCTTTAAACTTTATATTCTGTTAATGTACACTCTACCTATCTGTTGTAAAAGCTCTATAGGGCGCTAATTAATAAATAAATAAATGTTGTAAAATCTATGTTGAGACGGATAAGGTACATATGTACTCTGAAGTTTTTAAGTCGCGATTTTCTCATTCTGGCAGGACCTTGTCATTGATTTTACCTCGCAATGATGACAAGGTGCAGTGTCTCATGGTCTCTAATGACAATTCTATTTTGTTACTGTAATAATGTTTCAACGGTTAGATAGTATATACTCACTTAGCACGATAGCAGCAGCAGAAAAATGCATCAATAAACTTGTTTTCATTGATTACGAAAAAGCTTTCGATAAGTAGAATTCTGTCCATTTCTTCTTCTTCTTAAAATTAGGCAATCCGCCCTTTTAAAAAGTGATTTGCTCCATCTTACAAGTTTTGTATGAGATGCTGCTAAGAAAAGGTATGATTAATTACATATTTATGTCATTTCTTCTTCTTCTTCTTCGGCCTTCATCTCTCCACTCCTGGATATAGATAGGCTCTTCCATACCCTTCTGTGTTTTAGAATTCAGGTTCATTTAATTTGGAAGGGGTTTGGCATTAAAACATCACACTTGCCAGACGGGTTGGTGACTTTTGAAATCATCCGCTCTTAACATAGGGAACAGACGCTGTTTGTAGCCGCCCATTATGGGTCGGACGCTACTGCCTGTTGGTCTGCGAGAGGTGTTTTATTTCCTTCCTGCCCTACATATCTGACAAGCTTTCCCCTATCCGCCACCTGGGGATGCATCTCCTAGCGGTTACAGGCTCCGCCGAAGAATTTATGTCATTTACAAACAATTTTGATACTATCCTTATAGCAAGAAGATGACAAATATTGGTTGAGAGTTGAAATTTAGCCCCGATCAGTTCATTGTAAAGGGTTGCTGGTTATTGAAGTGGGTGAAAAAATTGACCACAAATAAATATAAATAATAAAAATTTGTTATAAAGCATGATGTACATTATAACATTCCCAAGAAGTGTCAATGGCTGGCTCTCTCGGCCTTATTCCAATTTCGTAAAAAAATAAAACGATGTAGATTTTGTTGATTTGTACCACGGAGTACGAAAATATACAGAAATGAATCAAACTCGATCTATAGGAAAGGAGGTTGGGTCACAGCGGGAGAGTGTCCCCCATCGCTTACGCTTATAACACATTAATACTGCAATCAAAGTATTTATTCTTGTATAATTAAATTCCCTAGCAAAAAAAATTACAACATACCTTGTTTTTTTAATTTTCGTTCCAAACAGAATCTCTTAAATAAAAACAAGTAACTGTAATAAAGTGTGACATGTTTACTAAGACTATATATACTTTTTAAGAGTATATATGGTTTGATATTTTCATAATTATTTCAAAATTTATAATTGCTCTAAGTATTTTTTTTACACAAGATAGACGTATTGGAACCAGCCATGTCACAGGATTGTGTACCAAGAAATTTACGTTGGTTAATATCTATATATTGTGGTGGTGTGTGATTTGAGACTATTTAGCATATTAAATACATACCCCTTTTATTATCTAGTTAAAGCACAAAATCTTCATAATTTCTCGCATAATGATGCATTTGATTGTAAATATGATGTCAAAATCGACTGAATCAAACTTCCAAAGTAAGGCAGTCACGTAGCAGATTTACCCAGAATGCCTACTATATTACAAAGTTGGAATATTATGTTCAACACGACATAGTGTAATATGTAAACAGGTATTCTGAGAATCACCGGAGAGAGTAAAAACACGTGGGTTAGTGAAGAATGTCTATGTAACTGGTAAAAAGTGTAGATGACAATGTGTGTGATCGATACATTTTTTTTTTTTTTCTTTGTAACAAGAATCGCATGATAATTGAATTTACTAATTTTACATGAGACGTGACCAACCATAGCAATGTTTTATTCAAATACCAAGTCAATTACACTTAGATTTCAACTGTGAGAGGCAGTAGGTAGGTATCATCTTTAATAGACTAATTAGCTGGACTTTTTTCTGTGTTAAACATGCTGGTATGATGCCTCTTTTTAAAATTATGATATTAAAATAAATGTGTTGAATATCTTAAAATAGATCTTGAGTAGCTTGTTGGTCTTGTGGTTAGGACACTCGCCTCGTGATCCCAAGGTCGCGGGTTCGAACCTCACTCCAGACTATCAAGTTAGTCCAATTTTCATAGCACAGGCGTTTAGCTTACTTTAAAAATAGTAAGAATATTGATGTGATACGTGTTCCGTGTTCGCATCTCTATTTTTCTTTAAAATAAATAAATAAAAATTTAATTAATGCGTATTAAATAGTCCACTGAACTATCACTGTAGTGATTTTTAATTAGTGATTAAAACTTCATTCGCTTTAGTACACTTAAAATAAAATGACAAAAACCTTACAATTTTTTTTCAAATTTCAAAATGTTTTAATCATATCATTTGACTTGTATCAAAGTAAATGAATGTTTAATTTTTGACATGTTTTGACAATTTTGATGTCGTTTATCTCCGTAACCGTCGTCATTTCACCCAAAATGCAAAGAATATTAGGTCCTTACATATGAAATTGGTGTTTTGCCGTACTGGCAAATTTGATCTCAAATATCTTCTCTTTGGTTAGGAATTCCAAATCCAAATTTATACAGCTATTTACTCATGTATTTGTGTTTTGAAAATTATAATTAATTTATTTTTTCCTCAATTGTTTTTTTCTTTGCGTCACTCAGTTTACAAAATGAAAAACTTGAAATATCGCGTTATTTACGAGTACGAGTTCCACCGTGGCACCAGTGCTGCAGAAACGGCTCGAAGGATTAATGATGTGTATGGCGACGGTGCCGCAAAAGAAAACACAGTGCGTTTTTGGTTCCAACGTTTTCGTTCTGGAAATTTCGACCTGCAGAACAAGCCCCGTGGACGGCCGGAGACCAAAGTTGATAATGAAGAATTGAAGGCTATTGTGGAAGCGGATCCATCGCAAACCACATCCGAGTTAGCTGCAGGCTGCGGTGTTAGTGATAAAACTGTTTTAATCCACTTGAAGCAAATTGGTAAGGTGAAAAAGCTTGAAAGGTGGGTACCTCGCGAATTGAGTGAAGCAAATCAACAAACGCGCGTTGACTGCTGCGTTGCATTACTCAACCGGCACAATAATGAAGGGATTTTAAATCTTAAATCTGGCCAGACGATTACGGCAGATGTCTATTGTCAGCAACTGCAAACCATGATGGAAAAGAAAGCTGCTAAACAACCGAGGCTGGTTAATCGCTCTAGGCCACTGCTGCTTCATGATAACGCTAGACCACACACTGCACAACAGACGGCTACCAAATTAGAGGAGCTTCAATTGGAATGTCTAAGACATCCACCGTACTCTCCGGACCTTTCCCCAACAGATTACCATTTTTTTCGAAATTTGGATAACTTCTTGCAAAGGAAAAAATTCAACTCCGATGGGGCAGTCCAAACCGCCTTCAAAGATTTTATTGATTCCCGTCCGAATGGTTTTTTTAGTAAAGGGATCGATGAACTACCTATGAGATGGCAAAAGTGCATAGATAGCAATGGTACATACTTTGATTAAATAAAACTATTATAATAAAAAAAAATCGGCTTTATGTTCCTCCCATACTAAACGCCAATTTCATATGTAAGGACCTAATATTTTATATTCAAAATTGAATGAAAAAGACTGTCCCGAAGTTTTTTTATACTAACAACGAGATATTTTGTACATCAGTAACCGCTGGGAGCTTTGGTATTTATTTATTTAATATAGGCGTATAACTCATCTCATTCTGTAACCATCTGTCTTCTTCTTTTATACGGAACCAATGGTAGTGCAAATGAGAGAGAAATATACAATACATTATATATTATTTTTGCATGAGTCATACAAAACCTCTCTGACCTATACTATACACCTACTGTTGTATCTTCATCTCCGTTTTACTCTCAGTGGGATCTGTCATGAACACGGAACTGTGTATCTGTGTACGATTGCATTCTTGAAAGGAATCAGATTGTTTAATGCTCATAAGTGGCACGTAATCATGCGCAGTATTGAGCTTCTTGAGCCATTGCTATTTAGTAACATGTCTGTACGCATATTGGTAGTAATGAGGATGCTCATTATTAGCACGCTCGAAAATCAACCGACAGTTGATTTATGGGCATGCTCATTTGATTTGCGGGTGGAAAGGGTATCTTTTGAGCATGCGTGAACAGGCTTGCTTATGAGCATGCTAATTTCATTCGCCCATTCGCGGCTAGTAACGATTATCAATGCGATCATCTCAGTCCGCGACAGATGGAACAAATATGGCGCGTTGGGGAGATGACAAAACGTTACTTTTCGAGACTAATTATAGGAGTCACGAATGTCTGTGGAATACTTGGTCACCGCTATGTAAAAATAAAATAGCAAGAAATAATGTTTATGAAACTTTATTAAAAGACATGAATGATTCAAATCTTACAATAAAAATTATAGAAACACAAATAAAAAATACGAAACTCGGGAACTGTTTTGATTTCTTGGTTCACTTGAATTTCCTGTTTCAGTTTGCAAAGTTTCCATTTTGAACAAGGGCGTCTCTATTCTGTGACAAGGCATGCCAGTAATAAACACGTGTGTTTGATTGTTAGCTTTGAGCACGCTCATTCATGAACATACTTAAAATAAGCATGCTAATAATGAGCAAGTGTGTGCAGTTGTTAGAGCATGCTGGTTTTGATAAATAAGCATGTGTACAGGTTTATTTTCTAAAGCTGACACGTACACAGTAGGTACTCCCGCCAATGCAATTTTATTATACAGCATATATGTATAAAAAAATCGTTTTATATTATGTTAACCAATGAAAAATGCGTTGTTTTTAAAGGCACTTAGTATAACAATCTGTGCTATTATGAAAATAGCAATATTGAGATGTCAAATCTTTATCCCAATCTTGACAGGTATGTATAACATTGACATTGATGTTTGACATGTTTGAAATTAATGAATCAGAAAGCTCGCGTAAACAAACCTTAAGTTAGTGTATATTATAGATATCTCACAGAGACGAAACTGTATTAATTATGGGAAAGTAGGTATAGAAGTCATTTTTGGGTGTAACAGGACTTATGACCTGTCTTTAGGTAGGCTTAAGTGATCACTTTACACAATTGTAACATTCACCATTTCCACCCATGATAGAATATACCATGCTTATTCATTTTTTTTTTGGAAGTTGTATATATGTTCAAATTGCGTGAAAAGCTTTCATATATGAGTTGTAAGCGCCTTTTCCATGCGGCCTGTACAAAGCCATTTTTATTCCCCTAAATCCCCACAGATGTCGCTAATGAGAAAATCTACAATTGATTTTTACGGAATTTTTGAAGGCAATATACTTTTATTATGTGTAATGAAATTCATCCGAATACTTGCATTACACTAGGATACGCCAGGAAATATTATTTCCAATTTTTGTTAAATTCCTTTTTGACCAGTATTTACAATTCAGAATATTTTGAGTTTGTTCAAATCTTTCAGAACAGTGCTGGATTTATGTCACAGAGACATTATTAATCAATTAGTGTATATTATAGATATCTCACAGAGACGAAACTGTATTAATTATGGGAAAGTAGGTATAGAAGTCATTTTTGGGTGTAACAGGACTTATGACCTGTCTTTAGGTAGGCTTAAGTGATCACTTTACACAATGAGATATCTATAATATACACTAATTGATTAATAATGTCTCTGTGACATAAATCCAGCACTGTTCTGAAAGATTTGAACAAACTCAAAATATTCTGAAACCTTAAGTTAGTCACAATTATGAATAATGAGCTTTCTAATTGATTGAATTCATTAATTTCAAACCTGTCAAACATAAAACGTCAAGAAAACGGCGTCGCAATATTATACAATACCTGTCAATATATAGGAAACAACAATATTGCTTAGTTCAGAATACGAATGAATGTTTGTTTTAATTGCCGCATTGTATCAGTACCTACCAAGGCCAAAATTAAGACGGAGCGACAACGTCCTCAAAGATATCTCTGCCGTAGAGCTTCGAAACTGGAGAGAGCTGGCACTAGACCGAGATGAGTGGAGAAAAATTATTGAGGAAGCCAACACCCACCAAGGGTTGTAGTGCCAACAATGATGATGATGATGATCTGTACCTACCTTTAATTCGCATACCACAAGCGGAGATGTGTCCGCCGGTCAGCTTTCTCATTTCCTTCTCTCCTCCCGACCTCGCAGATTTGCGGCTTTATTTACCGTGACCCATATGTGTCACTTCCCCCGCACCGCAGCCGACACAAGAGGCAGCCATTGTATTGTGTGTCGGAGGCACCGTGAACTTTGCGATGAACAGAGATGTAACCGATGCGCTGTGCTCATTTCTCCGCAAATAAATGTAATGTGGGGAATAACGGAAAGTCTTGTCTGGTAGTCATAAAACAACCGAATACTTTGGCTTAAAGTTGATACGATGAACTTTTCAAAATGGCTTAAAAATGTGGTTTTGAAGTTTTTACGCGAAAGCACGGATATTTATTATTTTTTTTATTTTCAATATATATTTAGTTCCTTATTATATTACTTCAAAAGTATATTGTGATAGAAACATTAAACAGAGATTACGAGGAGAAGTTTGTCAAAATTTGTTTAGAAGATGTAGTGAAATGAATGGAGTGCAACAAAGGGAATAAGAGGATAATGTACCCATAACCGATTCTTTTTTTGCGAGTTGTAATTATGAAAGTGGATAAGCTACTTCTACTAAATCCATTTTGAAATTGGTCACTTCTATACAGCATTATGCCGTTGTGCGCGCGCCCGCTGTTTTTCAATTTTTTTGCCGCCCGTCAAAATGTCGCAGGGTTTTTCGTCGTGCGGCGAAAAATTCGTAGTGCGCGCCTAGCCTTACAGACAACGAAATTATTATTGAGGATGGGGGTCAGGTCATTTTTGCTAGAATATTTTCGACTCGTAATTTAGACGGGAATCTAACTGTAAAGGTACAGATACACATGCTTATTTTGAGCATGCTCATTAGCATGCTCAAAACTAGCATGCCCTAACAACTGTACACACTAGTTCATTATTCAATCAAACACACATGTTCATTAGTGGCATGCTCTTGTCATAGAATAGAGAGGAACTCTAGTTCAAAATTGAAAATTTTCACACTAAAATAGAAAAATTCAAGTGAACCAATAAAACAAAACAGTTCCTGGGTCTAATCAAACACACATGTTCATTACTGGCATGCTCTTGTCATAGCATAGAGACGCTCTTGTTCAAAATGGAAACTTTGCAAACTTAAATAGAAAATTCAAGTGAACCAATAAATCAAAATAGTTCCCGAGTTTCTATCCGCACATTTTTGATTTTAGTTTTTATAATTTTTCTTGCAAGATTTGAATCATTCATGTCTTTTAATAAACCTTCATAAACATTATTTCTTGCTATATTATTTTTACATAGCGGTGGCCGAGTATTCCACAGACATTCGTGATTCCTATAATAAGTCACGAAAAGTAACGTTTTGTCATCTCTCCACGCGCCATATTTATTTCATCTGTTGCAGACTGAGAAGATCGCATCGATAATAATCGATACTACGCGAATGATATTAGCACGCTCATAAGCAAGCCTGTTCACACATGCTCAAAAGATACCCCCTCTCGTGGTGAATGACATTAGCACGCTCATAAATCAACCGACGGTTGATTTTTGAGCGTGCTAGTAATGAGCATGCTCACACATGCCACTAAATAGCACTAAGCTCAATACTGCGCATGCTCACGTGCCACTAATAAGCATGTGTATCAGTACCTTAAATCATTGTGGACTAGCTCTGTTGGTGCAACCTGTATATGATCGCGACATAATAAATCAATCTAGTAATTATTCGTGTTTGTGAACACGTCGCTGAACTTATTATGTCCACGTATAATAATTTATCGAAATTGGATAATTATTGTGCTTGGCATCTTTGTATGTACGGACAGAGTACACTAAAGCCGCTGTAGTTTTCTAGGTTAAAACTTTTGGGGCGTACCTCGTAAAAATCGTACGAGAGCACACGAGTGATTAATGCTGGCCCGCGTTTTAATACCGCGATTAATTATATTATTGAAACAAATTAATTTGTTTAGAAATCTCTCCAATTTAAATTTAAATTAAGACGAATTATAAAATTCTCAGAGACGAAGACGTGTATGGAAGTCTCCTATACGATGTTAAAAATACAGAAGTATCATTTCCAGCAGCGAAATCTATGCATACTGTTTCATGAGAAAAGACTACAGATGTCTAGAATAGCCCATTCGAATATACCTACGGAAGGTTTCCAGAATTGGAACATATACAGGGTTATTTGGATAACATTAACAACCTCGCAGGACTATATTTCTGCCTTGATTATGAGTCGAAAATGTTCGAGCTATTATGACATAATATTAATAGTTATAGAGATATGCAACATCAAAGTTTGCATTTTTTTCAATATTTCTGACTTATTTTTTGTAAAACGTTGGACTATAATTACATTAACTTATATCGATTACGAAAAATTTATTCGTTTCAATACATGTTAAATAAAATTATAAAAACCCTGAAAAATTTTCTATTCGAATGTATTCCAATTGGAATTCGAAGGTTTTTATTATTTTATTTGACTTGTAAGTATTAAAGGGAATGAATTTTTCATATTCGATATAAGTTGATATAATGGATATTTTCGGCCGATAATTAAGGCAGGAATTTAGTCCTGCGAGGTTATTAATGTTTTCCAAATAACCCTGCATAGGTAGGTACAACATTCATTTTTGATATTTGTTGACAACATATTTGATAATGTGTCGATATTCTTACTGTGGAATTAGTGAACGTTGCTTTGTAATCACTTCAGCCAGCTCATATAGATTGTAAGCCCTGCTCCATCGTGTAAGAGACTATACAAATAGCTTCGTCTCTGTGAGACTTCTGTAGTTAATCTTAATCGAACATAATAATTTCCTTGTCTGTCCGCCCGTCCGTCTGTCTGTCCCCGTAACCTCGTGCAGCGTCCGTAATTTCGTTCGAATTCACGACTTAGAAAACTACCGGGGATGGGGCTTGAACCCCGGCCCACCAAACCCGAACCGGCCGATTAACGCATGTGGCTACGGCCGCCTCTCCCCGTAGACCACCAAAAAGATACTATAAATATTATATTTATTAGGGCTTAGCAATGACGCCAACTAATGTTCCGTCATTTTTGACGGGTTGCAGCTAGTTGAATAATAATCCCGCAGTGGACAAATCCAGTAATTGTGTTCTCAGAACATATATATAAAAATATTGTTAATTTGAAATGTGTGTTTTACCTATCTGCTTTGACTTTTGTTTTTCTGAACAAAGTAATTCGATTAAACCGGTTTTACGAGTTTCTTGTTTTCGTTTAACGCAAGAAAGTCTTTATTTTAACGGTTTAGTAATCGTCATGTGAAAGCTTTGAATATATTTTTTGAAATATAAAACAAGATCCTTGAGGTAAAATGCACCTTGTAAACGATACAATAAAAAAATAATACATATTGCATGAATTTATCACTATTCTACTTTTACTTTTGAATCCTTAATAAAGGTCTTCTCCATTCAAAAATAAAATCTTCTTTATTTATCTAGTTTGGGTAAAATATCGATAGTTACGTAGATAAACGACATCTACCTTTGCATTTTTTCAATACAGGGTTATTTGCCTTGATTATGAGTCGAAAATGAGCTAATATAAATATTTATGGAGATATGCAATAAGACATCAAAGTTTGTATTTTTTTCCAATATTTCTGACTTATTTTTTGTAAAACGTTGGACTGTCGTTGCAGTAACTTATATCGAATATGAAAAATTCATTCCCTTTAATACAAGTCAAACAAAACAATAAAAATACAATTGCAATTGGAAAACATTCCAATTGGAATTTATTTAACTTGTATTGAAACGAATGAATTTTCGAATAAGTAATCGATATAAGTTACTGCAATCAACGTTTTGTAAAAAAAAGTCAGAAACATTGAAAAAATGTAAATTTTGATATTGCATAATTGCATAAGTATGGCTGCTTGAACATTTTCGACTGATAATCAAGACAGGAATATAGTCCTACGAGGTTATTAATGTTTTCCAAATAAGCCTGTATATCTGACATTTCTGTTGAACTACCACTATAGTAACTTAATATTTAGAATTCATTCGCTTTTATAAAAATCAAATAAAATGACGACACGTTAAAAAAATATTTTCCAAATTTTTAAAGTTTTTTTTACGCTTTATAAAAAATGTTTTGATGTCGTTTCAACCAAAGTGTAAAGAATATTTTATTTTCTAAATTGAAAAAATAAGACTCCCCGAAGTTTTTGCTGCTAGTTACTATCCTTAGTAAATATCCTTGTTATGTCTGCTATCATCGTCTGTCTGTGTTGTATAGTAACAGAGAACAGTATTGTAATAATAATATTGAAACTAGCTGTAACCCTTCCAAAACGACGGTACTTTTACATGCTGATTCCTAAAGAATAAGTATTTACTTATTTTTAGCCGACACATATGAAATAAGTAGTAGATAATAATGACTTTTATCAAAATATTTTTTTCTACTTCCGCGTCTTTGCTCCGCCCTAGTATATATTTATAGTTTTTCTTTTGGCGGTCCGGAGAAGCGACGGTAGCAACATGCGTTAGGCCCGGTTGTTTCAAATTCGATCAAAGTAAGCGTAGAGTTTAAACTGAAATTTTACGTTCTCCACCAATCAGACGATCCGTTTTCGTAAAAATCTATGCTTTTATCGACCGCTTACTTTGATCGAACTTGAAACAACCGGGCCTTAGGCGGCCAGTGTTCCGAGCCCCATCTCCGACCGTTTTATTTGGTTTTTTAGCCGTGAATTATGAACGAAATTATGGATTTTACACGAAGTTACAGACGGACAGAACGAAATTATTATGTTTGATTGATCATTTATATAGCGCCTTTTTGGTAAAAAAAAATCACCTCAAAGGCGCTTTACATAAAATTTGTGTATTTCCCCAATACTATTAACAATTTAATTACGAACTTATGTAAATGATTTTTCATAAAGGTGCGTTGCAAAATCTTTAGTCGCATGGTAACATAAAACAAATAATAGAAATGTTGAAAATAATGTTTAAAAATGTTTCATCTTTCTCTCTCAAAAAGACTCGTTAATATTTATAAGAAACAGGTGAACCCTAATTACTGTGGCAGAACAAAATGTCCTCCGGCAAATGATGAAAGCTCATTTTTTATTTAGCCTAATTTAAATTTTAAATAGCCTTGGGCATGCTGGAACTGAATTTTAATTTACTGTTCCTATAATTTTATCATTTTCAGGAATTTTTCCAACTGTAGAGCGCTTTTTAATGCTCAGAAAAACAACATAGGTAGGTAGGTACAACAAGAATTATTTGCTTATGCTTTTGCAGATGTAGCAGTTTTTCATTAATTAGACCCCTTCCCTTATGATGTCATTTTTCTATTTTAGGTTTTGTCATAAAATAAAACACGTAGGTAAGGAATTATACAAAAAAAATATTAAGCCTGCAATGATATGTATTAGCTCCGGTATGATCATCTCTTTCTGTTATCATCCGTCTTCTTCTTTTATGTGGAGTCAATAGCAGCGCGAATGAGAGGGAAATTATATATTTTCTCATGAGTCATATGAATCATCTCAGCGGTTGACCTATTCGGGTTTTATGACTCATAAAAAATATATAGTTCTCTCTCATTTGCAGTAACCATTCTCTCTATATAATAGAAGAAGATAAATGATAACATAATGAGATGATTATACTAAAGCTCTGAGCGGATTACCTATATGAGCCTTTGTTAGTTTCTTTGTTTTCAAGATAACGGTACCTACCTACATGCACGTGCATGCATATTGCCTGGAAAACAATACGTCAAATGATCAAATAAATTGGATGACTATTGTTATGTGATTATGCATTTAATAAAATCGTTACAAGCATTTAAAATAACTGGATAATTTTATTTAGAGCATAATGAAAAATATTCGATCTAAATGCTATATTTTGAGGTTACGGCGTATATTCTCTCATTTTTAACAACATTTGTTGCGTTTAAATTTAGAATAAATTTACCAAACATGTATACGGCCCCGCCGAAGAATCCTTTTATTCCGCAGACAAGGCGATGAGGCGAATGCCCCCCACTAAAACCGGAGCGGGCCGGCACGGCAGGGCTAACATGACTCGAAACTTTTTTCCACCCGGCCTGTCCAGTCCGGCGAGCGAATCGCGTTGGTCGTGGCCGCGTTCCCGCCGTATTCTGTTTTCGTTTCAAAACTACATATTACCGTTGACATAATATACACACGTGCGCTCGTCTTGAGCTTATTCTGACTTCAATTAAATTCCATGACACCTCGAATAAAAGTATTGTATTCCTCTGTTAATAAGTGTTTATTTCGAATTTGTTTTTAAAGTTGCATATTTCCACTGCAAAGTTTGCTAAAACGGAGCGAGTTTTTTAGCTTATTCAAATTTTTGACGTTTGTCGAACAATTGAGAGAATTCAAACTGCAGGAATTCGTATAGGCATAAGTGTACTGTGATTTCGTCAGTGATTGTGATTTTAATTAAATTAATTTGAATTACGTTTATTAAATATAGTTTATCTTGATAAGATATGCTATGTAAATAATTGTGAAGTGAAGTCAGTTTTTTTTGCACATGATGTGTCATGAACGATAAATCACCAACCCGGATTTTGCTTATAAGGAAATCTTTATTTACAATTCAACAGTTTAAGGTGAGTTTAATAATGACTCAATCTATTAAATGTGTTTTTCTTCAAACAGCCGTACCCTATCTCAGAATCAATAATTTATAAACATGTTTAAATGTTAGTAGTTCTCTTTAAATGGTTAATTCAAGAGTTATACGTTTAAAACTTGTCTGCTCTTGAATAAAATGCTTAAAAAATGTTTACTTACTATCTAGTCTTTTGTTGCCGTGAGTATCGATTATTTTGCTGGATGACTCGTTATTATTTGTTATACAATATTGTATTATTTGATCTCGAGTGTCAATAATAGGCCCTGTTTAATTTTATTATATTATATGTATTCAACACTCGTTTGAATTTTATAAAACCGTGTATAAAATGTCGAAGGTGAATACTTCAAGAGACAGCAGACCTCTAATCGAGTAGGCATGTTGACAAGGCCCGGAATATGTGAAAAATAGTATTATTTTAATTTACTACTTATTTGTCAGGACTAAAGCGTGCGGCATCTATCCTCTGTCGAAATCTCAAAATAACCGAATTGACTTTATAGTCTACAACGTGTCCTAAATTTTTAAGTTGAGTCGAAGTAAAATTTACAAAGAATTTACAACATTTCATAACACTTTTATTTTCCCTTTACCAAAATCGGATTCGATATTAATAAATAAAAATTATCATCAACATTTTATTATTTATTTATAAATTATAAAGAAAGTATACCAAAAATAAAATTCAATGCATAAAATTTTAGTATAATAATCATTCTCATATACAGAGTATAAAATTGTACAAAGATTAACTTTTTTATTTCTTATAAAAAGCGTCGTTTTTTAAAAAAAAACGATTTGTTCCAAAGCGAGTCTTCAAATAAAAACGTATTTCTGTTAATTTTTAACAAAACTGTATACAAGAAATTTCTGTTAGTTCACGTCTATATATTTTGGTGGTCTGAGGTCTTATAGTATATTTATTTGACTACTTACAGCAACAGCCTAATGGGAGAGTAGCAAGATGGATGAGCATCAGCTTACCATTTTTTTTATTTCAAAAAGTTTTAGTGGCGCGTGGTATAAAGACAACCTGGGAAAGAGTAAAATGAGAGCAAGATTAAATACATAATATGAGTATGTTACTTAATTTTATGATGCTGTATTTCTAAAGCAGTTTTCGTAACACGTTTTATGGAAACGCCAGCTAAAAAAAACATATTCTATTTTAATAAACACGTGCGAGATTTGTAAAATTGAAAAAATAAAATCGTTCTATATATAATATATAGTATAAATCTAATATTTAATCGGCTGTATTCTGAAATAAGCAATATTTCTATTTCGGTATCTTGACAGTTATTGTATAACATTCTAATGCCGTCAATTTTGTCGTTTTAAGTTTGACAGGTTTGAAATTATTGAATTCAATCAATAAGAAAGCTCTAAAACGTAAAAAACGTAAATTGCGGACAACTTAACGTTTTTTTACTTTTTAGGGCCTTCTGATTGAATTCATTAATTTCAAACTTAAAACGACAAAATTAACGGCATTACAATGTTATATAATAACTGTCAAGATACCGAAATGGCAATATTGCTTATTTCAGAATACAGCCGATTATGTGTCATCTAGACGTTAAAAATCGATCTTCATTCTTAATCCTAAATTTATTATACTTTTGCAAAATCTGTTAATTTGTTTACTTACAATTTATTTTGACAAACACTGTTTTTTTAATATTTTATTTTTGTGTTTGTTTTCAATATTCTTTTTAGGTAGTTGATAACTTTTTTTCTTGAATAAATTAATGGAATAGACATAATTATTTTAAAATTAATACAAAAAAAAAACAAAAACTATTTAATCAAGGCACTGCGTATTGTGTCTTAAATACGTTGCGTCTTGATTAAACATCTAAAATCAGGAATATCGACAAAAAAATTGACATTTTTGTGTTTATTTAAAAACTGTAATATCTATTCTTTTCACTATTTAAGTAAAAACGTTGTCAAGCATCAATTTTAAAATGATATATTTCCATACAAAAATGTGATAAAAAACGCAAACTCTGACGGACGATCGCCTTAAGATAATGCAAACCAATGCAAAAAGACCCAAATATTTATATTACAATTTTTTTTTTTTAATTTTCAAAACTTAATTGGCGTCGCCACATTTTCAGGCTTGTTGAACTATTGTATCTCAGTATTGTGTTGCCCTTACATAGGCAGCCGCAAGATTCATAATAACTATTATAATCCTCTTCGCTGACCAGCCGATCCTTGTGGTCGGTCACACGCTCCTGACCTGGCGTTATCAGTACCTGCCCGCGATTAGGCACGTGTGATCCAGCCACAATTCCGAAACGTGCTGGAATCTACTTAGAATACGACAAGAAGACATTGAAGTGCCGGTCATATTATGTTATCAGAGGGATTTACTCATTCAGTTTAATTAAATGCATGTCATTTGTAAAGTGTGCTGACACGCACTGACCTTGGAACAGCTGAGTATCTCCTGACATTTTGGTAATAATTATTTTTTTATATCAGAATTCTGTCTATAAACTATATCTTTAAAACTCTGCTTAACATTTCTAATTCCCGAATAGTAGGACACAACCTGTAAAAAAAATGACATAGGTACTATAACATGTTTGAATTCCAGAATTCTGTCAATAAACTGTCTTTAAAACTGTGTTTAACATGTCCATTTCTCGAATAGTAGGAGATTAGCTACAACCTGTCAAAAACGTAGGAACTTTTACATGTTTGAATTTCAGAACTCTGTCAATAAACTGTCTCTTTAAAATTGTGCTTAACATGTCCAATTCCCGAATAGTAGGAGACTATAACCTGTAAAAATGACATAGATACTGTTACATGTTTGAATTTCAGAATTCTGTCAATAAACTGTCTCTTTAAAACTGTGCTTAACGTGTCCAATTCCCGAATAGTAGGAGACTAGCTAATCTGTCAAAAACGGCGTAGGTATCTTAACATGTTTGAATTTCAGTTTTACATTTCGGCCGCGAGTTAAGGCTATAAGAGCTGCGTCACCTAACGTAGCATTAGTGACAAACATCGTTACATAAAGAATTATGTCGTTTGATAACAAGAAAAAATAATTATATTTCAGTAACACTGCATTATAGATATTTCATTTCTAAATGAGTACATGAGGTAACCCAAATATTTTTTCAAATTTTTACAAATATAAATCACTATACATTATTGTATTATCCAGAAGATGAACCAAACTCTACCGAAGAAAAATTAATAATTTGAACATTAAAATTCCATTTTTTTGGGTCGCAATCCTAGGATTGGTCTGCAACAAGCACTCGCTTTCTCCACTCCTCTCTGTCACCTGCCAGCCTCTTCATTTCTTGGTAGGTGCTACAGCGCACATCTACAAAACTCAATATCTCAGTTTTATGTAAAAAAAAAAAACGGGTGATTCTCAGAGTTATGAAGCGATTTGTTGTCAGAATTCAAATCATGTTTATTATTGTTTATTATAATTCAAATGGTAAAATGCCGCGCGTCTGCACACAGCTGACATCAATGAAAGTGAATCGTTTCTCTGAGGCATTCGTGCGTTCCTACGTAGTACTACATTACATTATTTCATGCCTTTTGAAGTGTAGTGCACACTACAAACTACACACACTTCAAATTTATTTAAAGTACATACTTCAAATAGTTCTCTTCAATGTTATTGAAAGTACGAGTACAGTTGCCGGCATACTTCTTGAAAGATTTTTCCGGTCCATTCCGGTTCTCGGTTTGAAAAATTTTGGGAGCGAATGAAGAAATCTCTGGAAACTGAAACAACCCCCCCCCCCCCACCCCCTGGGTTTTGAAAAGTTTATTGTAGCACACTTTTCAAGAAGCACTTCTTGTAAGTCATTACAATTTTGTAGTACTACAATTAGTTCACTTCATGTAGTTTTTACTACAAAAGTAGTGTACACTTTGTAGTCTTCAAACTGGTATGAACGTGTGTGTGTTGTAGTCTTCATTTTGAAATGTAGTTTTTCCCTTCGCTAGTTCCTACAGATGTAGAACGCATTATTTACTGCTTCTTTTAATCCAAAGTTTTAAAACCATCCCTCTACGACATCCGCCCGATCTCAACGCGGGTGGTTCAGTTTTGTGAGTTAACGGGTATAAATAAGTTGTAACAAAATGAACGGCATTGGCCCGAATAGATTTTTAAAAACGTGTTCCCGCATTGCGGGTCTCCGTGTTGGGAGATAACATAGAAGCGTGTTGAAAACCGTACGGCATTTTAACGAGGTGGTAATAGTGGATAATATGATATAATGTATTCTTTTTTACGGTTGTAATATTGAAAATATTGAAAAAAATGCAAACTTTGATGTCACATATCTCCATAACTATTGATATTAGGTCATGATAGCTTGAACATTTTCGACTCATAATCAAGGCAGGAGTATAATCCTGCGAGGTTTATAACGTTTTAGAAATAACCCTGTATATATAAAGCTGTATAAAGCTGTTTTTGTCTTGGCTAAATAAAAGTTATGATAAACATTCATTTCCAAAGACAATTTAGCCCGCTCAGCAAAAGCAGGTAATTCGATTTGTGTCAATATTACCGTATTTATAATAAAAGTTTACACCTCTGTAATCCTATAATTAAGCAATTAATAATTTGACTACCAGCGAATGCTCAAGATCTTCTGAGTTGACAACATTGCTAATGAAGAGGAATAGAGACGTATGAACAAGTCAAGAAAATTAATAACAACCAAACGATGGAAAGCTGCATGCTTCGGAAACGTACTCCGCCACGAGAAATATGATCGCTTACAACTCATCGCGCTAGGGAAGACAATAGGCAGCAGAGGTTATGAAGAGGTTGTCTTGGCTGCGTAACCTTAGAATGCGGCTCAATGTCAAAAATTCCGATGATCCTGCACAGGATTTATCAGCCTTCTGCGACCTGATAGCCAACCTTCGATAGAAGACGGCACATGGAGGTGAAGAATTAATGATATTACGCAAATTGATTATACATCAATGCATGCCCCAAAATGCGGAACGGATGTAATGAATAAGCACTCCATAACGCGTAGTGTGCAACTCTTAAATTAATTGAGCGAACATGTCAAGCATCAAACAGAAGATCGCCACGTCATAATTCGCATTGTAAATGGAGCAATCTATTAAAAAATAATAATAATAATAAAATTAATTCCTTTTATATTTATACTTTGAAACTGCACGTCAATTCTTTCTGTCATTTAGTATTACTGTAATTGTAAAGATGTATAAAAATATACATTCATGTTTAAAGATATCTTCATCATAAGTAAGTCATATTGTAAATATTCATTGTTGAAAAATTATAACACAAACGATTTGCTTTTTACAATAGCTGCGTTTAAAACATCCATTGAGATCGTTTACCTAAATTGTAAACGTTGGCATATTTCCTCGCGTCAAACTGCGATCCCTGGAATGTTTGTTGAAATTATTAAGTTTATTTTCGCATATAATACACTGCAGGATGTCCTCTTGTTAGACCGGACCAGGTTCAAAATCTTTTTTTTTTAATATCCGTAAATCATAAAAAAGTAAATATTCGATATACTTTTTGGAATTATTTGAATCGTGTTTATTTGAAACCTACTAAAAAACTGTAAATAAGTATGTGGTAAAGTGTCTAGCTATATATCAAATAATTAACATTTCATGGAGTTTTATTTATTTATCGTATATATAATACGATAAATTATCATTTATATCTCTCAAATCCCTAAAACTTTTTTGAAAATGACCACACCAATAAGATTTTGGTAATAAAATTACGGAGAGAAATATTTTTTTTAAATACCTACATCCCTTTCGAAAAAATTAAAATATAGAGTTATCATTAACAGTTGCGAAATCTATGTATACTAACTAGTTAATGAGAAAAAAACAACAGATGTAGGTATCTAGCATAGACCATTGAAATAAACGAAAGATTCCTTGATTTAGAAAATATATATAGAACTTTTAAAAATTTGATAATGTGTGGATGTTCTTACAATGGGTTGGAGTTTATTCATCATCATCTTCATCCCCTTTTCCTAATAGGGTCGGTGGTCCAAAGAGTCGACAAGGTGTTTCCATGTTCTCCTGTCTGGTTTATTAAAAATTAGAATAATTATCAAGATATATTTATTATAGATGTGTCAGAGACGAAATTATATTTTTATGAGGAAGTAGGTATGGAAGTCTTGGGTTTGTTTTTGGGAAGCTCTTGGGTTTTCATGACCTATCATACGGCTGGCTTAAGCGATTACACAATGTGACGTTCACCATTTTCACCCATGATAGAATAACACTTTTATTACATTTTTGGAAGTTGTTTATTTATTTAAGATTTACAACCCGTTTCGCATGTGTGTTGTAATTATATCACTAGTGCCATCGGCGTCCAAGGCTTTTTCATTCCCCTAAACAAATGTCACTAATGAGGTTTCTATATTTTTCATTGGAATTTAAAGCAATTTCCTTTATATGTCTATATAAGATTCAACCAAATCATTAACACTACACTAGAATACGCCTGAAAACTATTTCAATTTTTAATTCCTCTTTAGATGAGTTTTTATATTCAGAATATTTTGAGTTTGCCCAAATTTTTCAAGATCGTAGACATCATTAGTGATGTCCCCTGGGATAATATCCAGTATTGTGTTCTTGAAAAATTTGGACAAACTCAAAATATTATGAATAAAATAATTATATTGTTAGACCTCTTTCCATTTAAGAAAGACAATCGAATTAGTATGTGTAAACCTTGCTTTCGAGGCATACTATGTAAACACCAACACAGCTAAACAATGTTTATCGTACGCACGGCTTACACATACTAATTCGATTGTCTTTCTTAATTGGAAATCGGTCTACCGCAAAATGACCGCTACATCAATTGATGATGCTTTATGGTGTTTACCGTGGGCGCAACTATCGTAGGTATTTTATTGTGCTGCATCATTCTGTTGGACAAAATGGCCTCTGAGATTGAGAAGTGTGATGTCGAATGAGGAGGGCGGGCACCTATTACGCTTTTTCTTTATGATACAATTCCGAACATGCAACGCCGGCGGTGGGCGGGAAATAGAAAATCGACCGAGAAACAGCTGACAGCTGGCAAACTCGTAGTTTGGCCGAATTAAGTAATGGAAAAGCAAAGAATATAACGTATTCATTTGTTGATTATTCTGAATTTTTATTTATTTTGTACTTACACACAAACGCGCGCAACAAAACACGCACATTCTAAATATACGGCATTGAGATAATAGTAATATTTTTAATTTACCTACAATACCTTAGTCACCGATGTATTTATTATATTTTTCTTGGATTGAGATGCAAATGAAATTACTGGAAAAAACTGTAAATTAATTATCGATTTATTTATTATATTTATTTATACAGTAGATGCATAATAATGTTCTTTATAATAAATTGAATCTATGTTATCACATTTTAAAGACATTATACTCCCCATAATATGAGCCAATAGCTCGAGTTTATGGGAGGAGTATTTACAAGCCAAATTAAAATACAAAAGCAGAAACCGTTTGAAGTAGTAATTTTTATTATACAGAAACCATTTGAGAGATGTGGGCAATGTTACAATACATCGTTGTCCAAAATAAAGGATTTGACTTCTTTCTTAAACTTAAACTGGAATGTTTCTTTCTTGTTTGTTTTGCGACAGCAATGTATTGTACCATTTAACTCCTAAGTATGTATAGTGGTGATGTTGTGCCATGGTGGTTCTTAAAGTTGGTATCTTTATTTGCCCCTCTGATTTATATATTTTTACTTTATAATCTAATATTTTAAAAAATGAGGGTAAACAACACTGTTTTATTCCACTATATTTATTTTGAATTGATAGAACGTTTTCGGGATTTCTCCCATTGTCAATAACAACACGTTGACAACTAAATTAAAAATAATTCGAGACAGAATTTATAGGGATTGGGTGGGTGTAATGGTGGTGGGGGTTGGGGGCGGGGTTAGAATGGACAGGAGTGGGTCCCCACTCCTCCTGTCCATTTCAAAATAAATATTGTGGAATAAAACAGTCATGTTTACCCTCATTTTTTAAAATATTAAAAATGAATTTCCACAAGGTTACAAACAAAAAACTTGAACATTTATAATCTATATTTTTTTTATTAATCTATTTTATAATCTATATTGTTTTACTTAAATTAATCGGAGCACCGTTCTTTAATTCATATTAAATTACGCAATAGTCGCGTGAAAATCTTCAAAAAAACGTCTTCCAACGCCTCTTTTATTCTCCCAAGATCTCCACTTCAAAACTCTGGAAGTGCATGTTGTGGCATCCTGCCTTGCAACATGCCATTTTAGCCTCGCTACACGATCCATGATATCCACTACTCTAGTTCTGCACCTAACTTCGTCATTTCTTATTCTATCTCTTAGGCTTACTCCAAGCATGGATCTCTCCATGGATCGTTGCGTGCATTTGAGCTTTTCTACACTTTTCTTTGTAAGGGCCATCGTCTCCATTCTTTATGTCATCACTGGCAGTATATATGATTGGAAGGCTTTTCTTTTTAGGGTAATTAGGATCACTTTGTTTTCGAAAATATGCTTGAGCTTGTCAAAAGCAGTCCAGCTCATTCCTATTCGTCTTGGAGGCATCGGGAAAAATTCACGCACGCACGTTCACATCCCTTTCACATCTCCACCAAAGGATGCTTCCTGTGCTTCAATCGTTTGGGCGGAAAAATAAAGGTTAACTAAAATATTTAAATATCGCCATATCGGATAAAAGTAATCTTTTAAATTCAGATAGGTACGGCAGTAAGGTAGGTATATGTGTCAGAAGCGTGTTGGGTTGCTCTAGAAGAGAGAGAGAGAGACAGAAAGCGCAATGAGTGGGTACGCAATCAAACGAAAGTTGAAGACGCTATCGAGATTACGAAAAGGTTAAAATGAAAACGGGCGGATCACGTGACCACAGTAACGGACGATCTCGTGGAACGAGTCAAGCTCTCCAGTGGTACCCACGGGGTACAAAGAGACCGCGAATGATGCAGTTTCAAGTAAATATCGTATTCAAATAATTTTAATCTAATTGGCAATGTGTTTGCATTTACTGTACACTGGCAGAAGCTTTTTTATTCCAACATTATAAACGAAGTTTTACAGGAACACCGATCACAGCTGCAGGGCAGACACCATGTTGAAAAAAATTATGCATACAATATGCGGCTTTAAAGCCTTTTACTTTAAAATATGTACAATGGATAAACAATAGACAAATGTAAACATTAATTACTTAAACACGTAATCAAGAACAATATAAAGATAGACATATATGTATAAATGTAGAATTAAAAGATTAAATAAAACAATATAATAACCATTCAATGAAATTAGAAGTAGGAATAATAATTTTGTACAATAGGCAATATAATAAATTATAGAATAAGAAATAAAACAATAAATTAATATCAATTCAATGAAACAATGTAGAATAAAAATATTGTTTAGAAATAATGATTTTATTCAATTGGCGAATTTATAAAAAAATATATATGTATATACTCGTTTTTTATTATATTTCTGCATTAACTCTGCTGTTGACAAAAATGCCAGTTAGGACCTTCTTGTAACTATGCGAGGTAGCATTCCAAATATCTATTTCGGCGTATTCATTGCCTAAATGTTGTATTTATAAATATATAGATTTTAGGTTTTTTTTATTTCAAATTAAAAATTTGGATCGCAAATATTTAAAAATTAAAACGGTATACAGTTGAAAGATTCGAAGTTTTTGACAGGCAAAAATTACCATTGGATCCGCGATACGCAATAGCGAATACGGAATTTCTCAGATGTTTGTAAAATATTTAAGATGTACAAGTATTGTGGAGTAAATATTTTATAACTTTGCACTCCAGCTCAATAAACAAGTAGCTTTCAAGAAACAAATAATCGTCTGCCCGCCTCGAAAGTCAGCGACGTGCTGACCGCGCCGTCAACCAACCACGGTAAGGCCGGCCGCAGTTTGGATACGAATTATTACGTACGTATTCGTACGATTATTTTGGTGGAGCGCGCACACTGATTGCGTCTTGCGTTGGTCACGATCAGTTACTTTTCGCATTTCTCCATTAACGTTTGTGCCAAACGAATAATCTCTATTTCTGGAAAACTCTATTATCGCAGACTTAAATAATGACAAATTTCATGACTATCTATCTAATAGATTCTGAGGAGAACCGAAGTGCAACGAGAGCTCATAACATCGGAGAAATATTTAAAAGTTTTTTTGTTCAAAGTACATAATTATACCTCACCTTCATTAAACCAAATTATTTAACTTACAGGTATTTTTTAGTTCTTTAGAGATTCTCCGCCATGATCTGCGCTGATGGTCACGTAGTTGCATCACTTTGGTCCCGCAAACATATGTGGTCATGTGTCAAATTGATAAAATTTTCAATATCCGTGTACAGTGTGCGATGTTCAATACTACTTCGAAGGTCAGGAATGTACTTGCGTATTCGTACGTACACGTACTACTCAATTTCGTACGAAAACGCATCCAGTGTGCGGCCGGATTAAGGATAGCTACTAATCCATTCTGTGTATTATAGACGATCGTATCAGTGTAATAAAAAGTGCAAGTGTATTATAAATCGCAGACTCTACTAACTAACCTAATCTAAAAATCCGAAGCAAAATCCGATCAACGGACGTTTCAATTCTAATATGTATTATTATATATAATAGAATTGAAATTGTATATTGATTGTTATTAAAATTAATCGGCTATCATTGATTATTGATGGTATTTAGTAAGTCCGTACTAGCTGTAAACCAGTGAAAAATCGCGGGACTAATATTTTCAGAATTTCGAAGCTGAAAATTCATGAATAGAAAACCATTTGTTTTTTTTAAATTGACTTTATTCTCTTAAACCTAAAACCAATTTCAGATTAACTTATAAACTAATTTCATAATACATCTTCTGGTTTGTGTCTTCTGGGGTATTTTGCCATGTTTTTACGACCTTTCTGGCCGACATCTCAGATCCCATTGCAGGGTCCATCATCAGGACTGATGTGATAATATAATAAACCTAACCCAACCAAACATAATAACCATATAATAAAAATATAATAAAAACTAAAAAGACTATTAACAGAATACAAAAAGTACTTACGTTCAATATTCAACATATTTATTTCGTCTATAAATATAAATTTGTCACATTGTCTATGCTTTACACGTTTTTCCTCGGATATTGCCTATGAAATTTCAAAATATACGGTACAATTTTCGAAACTTTGAAGTGTAATATCTTATTTAATACTTACATATTATTTAAGCGTCAATTATCTTTCATTTTGTTATTAGAACATTCAATAATATAGTGAAGTGCTCATTTTCATTGTATATACAATGGGACCATGATCTTGGATTTAGCCATCATCATCTCAAAAATACAATCAACAATATTTGCTACTAGAAGATTATATAATACGTTAAAACGACAATACATACAAATTAGTTATACGTCACATTTTCGCCGTGTCGCAAACGCGGCATTCGATAAAGAAAATTATCTTTTTAAATTCCGAAATAAACATCTCTGCAATATTCCCTAATGCAGCATTTGTCTGATCTATATTTTATATAGGCAGGAAACCACTTACCCCAAAATTCGATATCTGCGCACTACACAACAACAATTGATAAAAAAATATTCAACAATATTTAGAGTGTCAGTGAATCAAATAAATGTTAGTCACCTGTGCCTGCTGCCGATAGTGCGATCCGTTTGAGTGCAATTTGTAAAGGCAGAATTTTCAAATATCACTTATCGCAACCGGCAACTTCGATGTCGTCGCGCTCAGATGTTTTGACGATATGTAAATGATCGATAATAATTTAAGAATATTTACAAAATATAACAACCGAATTTAGCGCGGCGCACACGGGAAGAGAACAAACTGTGGACGATGAGTTTGTTTGGTGCATTTCTTGTAATTTCACAATCGATACGCAATTCTTAGTGGACATCCACGCAAGGTTTAATTGGCCGTGTGTGTAGTAATGTATGTGAATATTGCTCATTCCTTATTGCAACAGTAGATTATTAATTTATAACTAGCCCTATAAGTAACCCTTCAAAAATGACGGTACTTTTTCATGCCGGTTCCTAAAGAATAAGTAATTATTTATTTATAACCGACACCCGTGAAATAGTAATAACGACTTTTATCAAAATATTTGAACATTTTTTTTTATATTTCCCCTGTCGGCAGTTAATAAAGGAACTATTTTAAACCCTGGCAATTGTGCTGGGCGGAATAATAAATGGTTTGCATTTTTGCTAAATACCTATTTTTTACGGGTAATGTGGGCTCGTCGGTAGCGACATCGCTATCGTTGCCGCCTTCGGGTTTGCTGGCCCGGGGTTCAAGCCCCATCTCCGGCCGTTTAATTTCGTTTTTACTCCCTTTCTTTTAACTCGTAGCGTCTGCGGTTTGTTTGTGCCGGAAAAACTTTGGATCGGTTTTAATTCCCGTGATCCAATCGAGCTGAAACTTTGCAGGCAGACTCGTACGATCTGGATTCGAATCCCAGTAGCAGCCAAAATATTTGTTGATTGATTTGATTTTCTGTATGTCTTTCTGACCGATTAATAAATTTGATTTTATAACTATTGCTAATTGTTTATTTTATATTTGTTAATTTAAATTACTAATAACTCCACACTAGATAAAACCTGTTCTGTGGCAGTTATTCTCACTTGAAAGTTATTTAATGGTAACATATAATAGTAATAAATAACAATAAAAAAGAAAAGAAACGTGAAAATGAAAGCATAATAAAAATTTAGTAATATATACAAACATAAAAATACATCTAGAAGAAAAGAAAATGTAAATATAAAATTAAGATAAAAATTTAACTACTTAGATACAAAAATAAATAGGGGAGACCGTATAGTTATGGGACACTTAAGACTTTTTTTCTTTGATTGAGTACCTAAATTCCAGGAATGAAACTGCGCTTTGAAATAAATACCATCTATTCAATCATTTTATAAGTTTTTAAATAAACAGTTGTTTTTTAAATATCAGTTAAAGTAATTTGGAAATAAATAAATTGTAATTGGACAAATTTTTCAGTTACTGAACACCGAAATTACAGTTATTGGACAAGCAACAAAAATAAAAGAGTTTAATTTGTTTTCCAAATTAAATCATATAGTTTTTGTACTGATTAATCACATTGGTTTCCATTATCATCAGTATCCACATTGTAACAAATATGACATACACGTAAGTTATCAGGGATATTAATTGCATGGCTTTTTGGAATACATCTTGCATGGAAAAATGATTTCCAATGTGAATATTTGACTTTATTCTTCATTTTGATTGTCATTTCACATATTATAGAAATGACGATTTTTTTAAATTTTTTAGAAATGATTTTTCCTATTATTGGACGGCCGTCCAATAATAAAAAAAAAATCTTTGGCCGGTACAGTCATTAGACACCTTCTAAAAAAATACTTACATTACATTTATTGTTTTAAAATCAACAACATAATGTAATGGAATTCATATACTGATATACTAATTAACATTAACAATTAGATACTAATAAACTAATTCACAATAACCTCTAATAAATGTAATATCTCTTGTGAATTCCAACAAATTCCGTGTCCAACAAGAAACTTGTTATCATATGTCAGAAATAATTTATTTTAAACATTGTCGTTGTGCGGTCGGTAAAGATGATATTAACAATGGTTAGTATATAGTAGGGTGACTTCTATTTAAAATATTCATAACTTTTTACCAAAGGATATGATTATTTTTGCCACATTACTTACTACCACCTTGTCCAATAACTGTCGGTGTCCCATAACTGTCTGGTTTCCCCTACTATAAAATAAGTACACATGAAATTACATAAAGCAGATTTTGCCAATTCAGAGGTTAAGGGCGGATCACTTCTTCAGCATACCTCCTACCTGATATTTTTATAAAATTAGTAATTCGGTGTTTAAAAGGTTTGTGTATTATAATTTATTTTGCTTTATTTCAATGCATTGTTTAAGCAATGACGTGTTGCATTGACACACCCGCTTATCGACATTAAATTTCACGACGTACCTTTTAATAAAATCAACTTTCTGTCCGTGCTCTAGATTAACGCCGAAGGAAAATGAGCCGATCCCGTTACATTATTAAATCTTCACGTATCCTATATTAAACGTAATACCGTTCCACATTACGAGGCCCACCTCTGGAATAAATTATGGTTCGGCCCACGCCACCACCAGTCTGTCCGTGCCCAACCTGCTGCAGAGAAAAAAACATTATATATTTAAATAATGCAATGCATTCAAGTACCTGTCAAAAATGACGGGAGGAATGTAATTAATTCACATCAAAATCCTCGAAAAAATAAGCGGCATAGACTGATTCAACATCTCGTTCAACATCTCGTTTTACATGTAATCGGTATATATGTAACAGATGGGTCTACAGGGGATGAGGAAAGCTCAACATGTCGATACCTAAGTTACGTACGTTACACGAAGTTACGGGGACAGACAGACAACGAAATTATTGTAATTGGGATTAGAATTTCAAATTTAATTTTTTTTTTTTGACAGAATCTGGTCACAAAATACGTAAAAAGCAATAAATTATTAGAACCATATTTATGAATCAATTAGAAAGAAATCAACGAAAAAATGATTGGCTGCTACCGGGATTCGAACCACGGATCTCCTCTTATGCGGGGAAGGCGCGTTATCAAATTACGCTATAGCGGCCTTGTACATTTTTCGTGTTCAAATAGGTTAGGTTACAAAAACGATAATGCAGTAAAGTTCTTGTTTAAATTATTGCGAGATTTATAATTTTATTTCGCTTGTATTATAGCGAGTTAATTTTTAACATACGATATAAGTTACATTTATGATAGTCTAGCGTTTTGCAGAAGATAAGTCAGAAATATTGAAAAAATGCAAACTTTTAAGACGCTCATCTCCATAACTACTGATATTAGAACATTGATATTTTCTATTTATTAATGTAATGTTCTTCTCGTGTGTCCGGATAAGAAACTTGATGCTGCGGGATTCCAATGATTTTTTTTTAAGTTGGCTTAAAAGTTGGCTTCGTCTTAATATTTATTTATTTTACAATATGTTCTCGCGACAATAATAATTCGGTATACAAAAAGGGTACAAGGTTTACGGTGTGGTTGCTGCGTGGTAACGAGAGAGCCCGCAAAATAGCGCCTCGCGCCTTACAACTTTCACTCTTTCTTCTTCTTCTTCTGTCACTCTCGTTCATCGGACCGACGTCATTCGGATACGTTACAATTATTTAAGTAGTAATCTATCTGTGAACTATTGTTGATTGTTGACTAGCTCTGTTTTATCTCAAATTTAATAAATAATGTATATTTCCAATATTTCCATTATTTATTAAATTTGAAATGCCGGTGTGAATAATAAACTGATTGTTAAAATATTTAATATTTGGATTTTGTATTTATCTGGGCGCAATCATGAATATTCGCAAATCGTAACCGTGAAAATAATTAGCTGGAAAATAATGTCCAACTGTTTTCTACCGAGCATTTAGTGGGCCATCTCGTCTCGGACATGCCCGTCTGTTGCGCGTCAGTTGTCGGCGTCTGTCCACTCGGCTGACGTTGTGAGATGGGTGAGACGCCCAGAATTATTTTTGGTAAAAAATCTTGACTTTATTGTAGTTCTTACAATAATTATTGACTCTAAATTGACCTTAACCTAACCTAACATTGAATGAATGGATGTGTTGAGTTCTCAAGTTGTCAATTGTTACTTGTTTCACAACATAAAGTGAGTTCTTTCATCTAGTTTCGTTGGGTTATTAATAAGGTTAGGTGCTCATTTCATGTAGTTTTTCTTTTGTAATATTTGTGCTTTTTGAACAAAAATTTGCCGGTGGTAAATTTTAATTATTAAATCTCTCAATAAAAAAATTAACAGTGATGTATTATTTATTACCTTGTTGAATCACTCGTATTCGCCAAATAGTAGGTTTGATATTCGTATTCGTGAATAGTGGTATTCGTTGCATCACTACTTTTCTAATCCAATTTTGTTCTTATTTCACTGCGCCTTAATCGTCTTTAATTGGTCTATGTATTAAACACTATACTCTCTGCTAGTGTCGTTTCAGATCCCCCAACGTTGACTATCACTTTTGAGAGTACATCTCCCTATCTATAGCGGCTCTTCCACCATCCTTAGTTTTGTCCAATCTCGTATATTACGGAGCCTTGAGATCTGCTTCCTGCCGACACCTGGTTTCATTCGATCTCGTTTTCACACATCCCAATTATAATAATTTCGTTGTCTGTTTGTCCGTCCGTCCGTCGTAACTGCGTGTAACGTCCGTATTTTTTTCTTTTTTATATAAATAAATAAATACTTATTCCTTAGGAACCGACGTGTAAAAGTACCGACATTTTTTAAAGGGTTACAGCTAGTACCTCATAATGTTTAAAAGTGTCAAGATTCCTCATTAAATAAATAAACAAATATTACATGAGCATGTGAGTAGGACTCTCGCCTCGTGATCCAAAGGTCGCGGGTTCCAACCTTACTCCAGACCAGCAAGTTAGTCCTATTTTCATAGCATAAGCGTTTAGCTTAGTTTAAAAATAGTAAGAATATTGATGTGAAATGTCTAAGTGAAATCATGTATTAGCCCACACAACATTATGTGTGGAACTAAATCGTTAAGATAAATAAATAAAATATCAATTTTTTTTTTTAATGTTGTATGAGACAAATAAAGCGTTTATTTAGTAGAAGATCCCAATACTAGACATCTAACGGAGAGATAAAAGAGGAAGACATTTGAATGGTACACAAACGAATGCAAAACACAGCACGACTCAAGTACATCTCAAGACACCATATCGAGACTCGATAACACTATCACTTTATAAAATCGTGACTCATTAACGCGCAAGTGATTGAATTATTCAACGACCTGCCGTAATGCTGTACGGGGCAATTACGCACTGCCAAACTCAGAAAAGACGTGTCAGACATACCGAGGCAAGCACGCACGTGACGAGCACCCGGAATAAAGAATGCGCATCAAAAAATGCGTAAATGTAGTTTTCCACTTGACCTTTCTTTTGTATTAAGCCATGTATTCACTAGGGGACAAATCGCGAAACATTCCGCTCGACATGTCGCATCAACATCTACGCTCATGTTTCGGGGACAATGACGCGGTCATTTGACGTGTACACACCGGGACTCACATATCTTGTCGCGGAAATGTCATCCGATGAGATTATGGATGACAGCTGCGGTATCTCATTTGGCGAAAACGGGGTTCCGCGCAATTCGAAATGTTTTTTTGGGTCGCAATTTCAAATTAACGAGGTTTTACTGTAGTAAATTGAATATTATTAAAAACAAGGTCCTTTTTGCAAATAATTATTGTTTTCCAGACGTCGCGGAAATATATCGCCCTATGAGGTTATGATGATAGCCGCGTATCTGTTTATGTTAATGAGTTTATCGAAAAGTAAGAGGAGAAAAAAGAGGAGAATGCGAAATTATTTACTGCAAAGAGAAAGAAGGACGGACATTCTATGCGATCTTCGATCGATACAGCTCGACGAGTTCGAGAACGATTTCGTTTCCCCGCATTGTCATCTTGACAGATGCAGCGCATGCGTATTCACTTGTTTACATACCACGTGGTACTGACGCTCCGCGGAATGTTGCAGTGAGTACGCTCGGGTATCGTGCGCATGGCAACGTTGCCACGACACGTAGAAATGCCGCGCTATGTTGTGCGCGAGGTCGCGGAACAGTGCACGACGTTGCAACGTCACGTAGACTCTATGCCGCGCATGCTGTTGAGGGACAATTTGTCCCCTAGTGAATACATGGCTTTATACTAGCTTACCCGCGCGGCTTCGCACGCGAGGATTTTGAGTAACTCTTAGTGCAGGTTTAAAATTTTTACACATTAGTTATAAGATCCCACAAATAAATAATTTAGAAATACTTGAAATAAGGAAAAATGTTAATATTAATTCAAATGTAATAAAAACTCAGACTAAATTTGCGCACAACCCACTATTGAATATTTTTTCACTTAAGATTCCATCCCCTTCAGATGACATTCCATAATTAACACTTCCGATCCCCCCCTCCCCTCATCCTCTCTCATCATCCTCTTCACTGTAACACACTTGCATGGTTTAACTTCAATTTTTAGTACACAAACAATCCTGATGAAGAGAACATTGTTCTCGAAACATGTAGATTGTATAATCTAATAAAGTGATGAACACAAAGTGATTTGTGTTTTATTTTAATAATGATGTCACCACAAAGTTCAAGCCTTCTTTCAGAAGAAAAAATATTCTTTGAACAATTTTAGTCATATTTTATCAATTTGTGTATTAACCTTAACATGTAGATATAGGTCACCACGCAAAGCCCTTTTATTTTAACGGAATAATATATAGGCTATGTCAACGCTGAAAGTCCATTCTAAATATTGGTGAAAGCATTTTTAAAATCGAATGAGTGATTTTGGAGATTAACCTCGTACATCCAAACTTGCAAACCTCTTTATGTATTAGTATAGATTAATAATAATAAAAAAAAAACGAACGGGTCTTAAAGTAGTCGCATATGATATCAATTGAGCAGCAGAAATTAACATCAAAATTTAAAAAAGCTTATACCTATATATTTATTAATTAGTAAATACAAGTAAAGAAAATGTGTGTGCATTTATTTATTATTGAACTTTACCGCACTAGGTAGGTACCGTATATTGACACACGCATTTTCTTTAGAAATTATATTTTTATTTATTTTCGTAGATGGCGGTGGCGTGCCGCCATACTTAATATTTAAAAATAATCACATAAATTACATAAAATTTGGGAATATTAATCATTAAGCGTAGTTCTTGTTTACGAAATTTAAAAAAAATAAGTATTTATTAAAGTTACGACGTCCACACGCTTGACACCAGCGCGTAGCATATATACAAAATCAGAAGCGTGTTCGTCTCCACTGTGATGGCAGTCGCTGGACATTGTTTAAGCATTTTCGTCCATTTTCACGAAATCACTGCCACAGATTGCAGAAAAGCAAGAGGAAAGGTGCTGCACATCAAAAGCAAAATAAGGATCGAGGGTTTAAAAACTGACTTGTAATGATTATAATTATTTTTATGAAAGTAGACATTTTGATGTTAGAGTTAAGGAATACTCGAGGTGTTTGATTAGCAATTATTATTTCGAATTTGTGACGTGTTGTGTTACCGGACATCTTCATCGATCATTCTTTACAGACATAGAGCTGCGAGAAATAGAAAGTGATGGGTGTATAATATAATAGTTTATTGGGTCTTGTGCCACTCGGTTTATTGGTCCGGAGAAAGGTCGTGAATCTGTTCTCGTGAGATGCGGAAGATCTTGATGATGTCGATTGTGAAGCACGGCCATTTTACAATAATTTTAGACAGCTTGGACGACACTTTTATTTAGAGAAAGACTAGCTGTAACCTATCAAAAATGACGTTACTTGGAACGTCGGTTCATATGGAATAAGTATATAGTTATTTGTACAAAAAAAGAAGAAAAAAATAAAGAAGGAGTATTGGTATGTATGTTTACACCATAAAGAAATTACGGACGATACACGAAGTCACAATGGACGGACGTAATCATTTGGGATTATACACTATAAGAGAAATGTAAATGTAAAATTCATATTTATTTATTTATTTATTAAGGAATCTTAACAGTTTTTTAAACATATAATGTAAAAGCATAGTGTTCATTTCATAGACCACTTAAAAAGATTCACAGATGTTAAGAACAAAGTTAGATAAGATATTTTTAAGTTAATTATTTCGAATTAATCAATTGTAAGCAACACACAACGTTAAGACTGAATAATGGTAAGTGATTGAATGTGAAAAAAGAAAAAGTATATCAAGAAATGAGTTAATGGGTGAAAAGGAATGAGGAGGTAGGAGTCATGGAGGAGGAAGAGAAGATTAGTTATAGTGAGTAAATGGTCAAAGTCGATTTAGTACATGTAATCTAAAGCATTCTTTTACATTCAGTAAGACCAAAGTTGAAGAGGTCAATATCGATACAATTATTATTGAAAGCTTTGCATGCGCGATATAAAGATGTATTTTGTATGGGATGCTCCATTTCTCGGAACATGGAAGAGCACGTTTTGTCGGGTACGTCTGCAGGGAACATGAAAAGAGATTAAGTCCAGTTGATTGGGACAGTCGAGATACCCTCTCAGCTCTCAATAGTTTAAATAATAGTGTCGGATCAGCACGTGCTCTTCGCTGTTCCAGAGTTTTTAAGTTGTGGAAATGTAGTGCTTCGTGATAGGCGAATGTATCTTATGTCATGTTCTGATACTTTCTAATAAACACAGAACAAGTCATTTTTTGGTCGTGGCACTTCAAGGATGTGTTGGATTGCGTAACAATATTTCATGGGATGAGCGATAATTCGTCACTAATTTTAATATAGATCAGGGAATATGCATATCCCCTTCAGAATAAAAATAAAACTATTATAAATAATTTTAATTGTAATCACTAAATTGCTTTTTCCACTACTTTTATTTGACACGAGTATATTACTACGTGTTTCACAAACACCCCATACACCACACGCACATTCCCACAGACTTCAGTCTTCGCTTTTACATAAAGAAGGAAACGGATGCTTCAGAAACATATAGTGGTATAATTCTTGTATCAAATAAAATTAATGGAAAAAATAGCGTTTTCATTTATATTTATTTAAGATGAATCTCCACAAAGTGGAGCCACCCGACCCGGCATCGCCCGTGACAGTTTTATTACTCCCTTTCTTTCAACTCGTAGTGTCTGCTTGCTTGCTTGTCTGACGAAAAAACTTCAATCGATTTTTAACCCTTTTCTCGTGATCCAATCGAGCTGAAACTTTGCAAGCAGACTCGTGGCGACGATAAAAATGATCTAACAAATTTTCGCTTAAAAAATTTAATAAATATAGTAAAATTTTGGATTTTTAGAAATTCTAATGGTTTTTTCAAATTGGAATCAATACAAATGAGTAATTAGTCCGACGCGTGTATAGGCACGAAACCTGATTCAATGATAAAGGATTTATAATAAAAACTTGGTTTTTATGGGTTAGTTTTTTTTATAGTGATAAACTCGTCATATCTTCTAAGATATTTAATTTCACGATTTGGTGTAAAGGAAAAATTTGATCTGCGGTAAATGCTTAAAGTTAATGAGACTTGACCCCACTTGTTTCACTAATTATTAGTTACTAGTGATTACGTATTAGTGACTAATATGCACCGTTATTGCTTAGCACCTCCATGTGCTGGGGCAATTTTTAATACACAAAAATCTTCCTGGAGAAATGCAGACAACATTGAAAACCGCATACAAATCGGTTCACAGTCACACAGACACAGACAGAGGGACAGACGCTCGCCGGGGACTTTATTTTAGTGATGCAACGAATACGAATATTCTCGAATATTAAAAATGCACGAATATTAAAAACAAACCATTTATAACTGAACGCAATGCAAATTACGGTTTGTCTGTGCACCGTGTATCCGAACACACCTACGCACTCTATTAACATTGAATGAATGGATTTGTTGAGTTTTCAAGTTGTGAATTATTACTTGTCTCACAGCATAACACGAGTTCTTTCATATCGTTTTGTTGGGTTATTAATAAGGTTAGGTGCTCATTTCATATGTTTTGTAATACGTATTTTTCGTTCCATTTTATTTCCGTTGTGTGTAAAAGTGTTAACTCATAAAATAACTAGGTGTGCCCGCGCGGCTTCGCATGCGTAGATTTTTAGTACACTGTTTGGATCGTCACAGCACTTTCGCGAACCTTCTAGAACATTCTGCTTCCAGAACTTTCAAGAAATTTATCGAATGTACAGGAACCTTCTAGACACATCGACATATTCCGCCACTCAGTTTAGAACCTTACAGAACTTTCGGGAATTTTCTAGAACCTTCTCCTTCCAGAACTTTTAGAGCAGGTTTTTCCGGAACATTCTAGACTCACCGAAACAGTCGGCGCGCCTATTTTGAAACAATCTGAAGCATTTGCGGCCTTCCCATTGCTACAAAGCACATTTTCGTCACCCACTCCCACCCACGCACAGCCACCGCCACCAAACTCGCATATTTTCGATGTGGCACCAAGAGCTATCCACCACCATAACCACCGGTGGGTAGTTGCGGAGAAAACTTGGCGGGTAGGAAAACACGGGTTTCTTTGTATAGGTAGGAAAACACGGGTACATACAGGGTTATTTGTATAACATTAATAACCTCGCAGGAGTATATTCCTGCCTTGATTGTGAGTCGAAAATGTTCAAGCTATTATGATCTAAATTGGGATTTTTTCGGGGTTTATCATTTTATTTAACTTGTATTGAAACGAATGAATTTTTCGTAATCGATATGAGTTACTGTAATGATAGTCCAACGTTTTACAAAAAATAAATCAGAAATATTGAAAAAAAATGCAAACTTTGATGTCGCATATCTCCTTAACTATTGATATTAGGTCATAATAGCTTAAACATTTTCGACTCATAATTAAGGCAGGAATATAGCCATGCGAGGTTATTAATGTTTTACAAATAACCCTATATATATATTGATTTCAAATTAAATCTAATAACATGACCTCTCGTAAGCGTGAAAAAAGTCATATTTATTTTCAACCGCTGGGAATGTACAAACAGATAAAAGAAACGTTGTGCTTTTTGAGCAAAAATTTGCCGGTGGTGAATTTTAATTATTAATTACATTGTTGAATTATTCGTATTCGTGTTCGCCGAATAGTAGGCTTGATATTCGTATTCGTGAAAGTAGTGTTCGTTGCATCACTACTTTATTTTATGCTATATATTGATTATGTGTCTTCCGCCATGTTCTCAAAATGTATCGAAAACTTTCGATTTTTTAACGTGCGCTAGGTGCCCACCATCGGGCCCACATTCGAAAGGGCCGCGCGCGCGGAGACGGCGCTAAAGTTTCACAACCGCAACCAGTTACACTTGTATTAAAACGTAATAAAATAAATTAACGCCTCGTCGTAATTATTCGTATTATTTTGGAACGAAAGTGCCGACGGACGATGATCACTGCGAGTCGGAATATATTTTCTGAACGGTGCGTACATGACAGAGGTGGCCAACATTTTGCCAAGCGCGGCAGGCGCCGGTTACGGTGATCACATTGGTCAATGCAGGTTGTGATTCAAAAATCCGGTAATTCTGTCGCGTGTGAGTGTTTTATTACCTATATTTATTAATTTATTATATATGTTAAAGAAAACACAATATTATTGTGAATTTGCAATTTCACAACAAAGTTCTGTGAATTTTTAAACAAATTTGTATTAATCAATTAGAAAAGACATACAGAAAAATCAAATAAACGAAATAATATTTTAATTGCTACCGGGATTCGAACCAACGGACCTCCATTTCATCCGGGGATGGCGCGCTATCCAATTTCGCCTCGGCAGTTTAGTAAGTAATGAAGAATTTTCGACCTTATATGTAGTCTCTTTTTTTAATTGATTGACATTTTTGTTCCATGTTTAAAATTATAGAGTGGTGTTACTGTGCCATTGGAGCCTTTCATTTCTCCAGGCAATCGCGTACATATCAATTCTTTAGATATTTCTATTTAAAATTTAATGAAAATTGAAAACTTAACTGAATACTAGGCACAAAATAACTAAAAAACAATACATTACTTATTTATTTCACGCTCAGGTACATACAGAATATTGTATAAAATTATCACAAGAACTTAGGTCTCTGGCGTAGTCACGATACAATATTATGGTGGAATTCTGGAATGAAGACTTCTCGGAGATAAAAACTCGACGAGAATCGAGCTTCACATAAACTCGACTAATACGACCCGGCAGGAGAACACTCGACTGCGGCGGTGATACCGCTTCCTGGGTTCGCCAGGAATCCCTCCCGGACACCTCCTAGTAAGCCTTTGTTGGAGCCTTCCGAACACTGTATCCTGGCTGGAAGTATAAGTGCACCGCTTTTATACCCTTTCGATGGCGGTGGGGATGGATGAGCGAACTACCGTTTATTCGCTGTTGCTAGGCGGAGCTCCCGGCAGTCAAATTCATTGGAAATATTCACCTTTGGGAAGCCTGGCAATTTTACAGAGCGGCCGGGTTTAATGGCTTCTGAGAAATAGACACAGGCGCGGGATTTTCGTTTACATCCCCCAGGTGCGCGTATCACATGATTCTATTTTTTTAGACGTTCTAGAGATTGATTTTAATTTTTTAACAAAAAAGGTTGGCCGCCCGTCCGCGGTCACGGTCAGCAGTGTTGTTAAAATATTAATTTTGACGGTCCCGTCGCACATGTGGGCCGATTCGGGTCGGGCCGGTTTTTATAATCTCATGTTTAATTTTTATGCTATTTTGTTAATATTGTTTTCACTTGATCCGCAATTAAAAATCGTGTAGTGGTGACACCAATCGCCGGCCCGGTTCGCCAACCAGTGTCTCTTTTACGATGCTCGTGCGAACGAATCGGCGTTTTTTTATATTTTTATGACTTGTTTAGTCTAGACAGCCCGCTGGCGAATGAACTTGCCCAGCTGGGAATTGTAAAAGTAAAAATCTGCACCGTGTATCTGATCAATTGGAACGTTAAACGTATAATATATTGTCGCCAGAGTCTAAAACAATGGTAACTGCGCATTATTGAGGTATCTCGAGCGGTCCGCATGAATCTAGAATCAACTGGACTACTCTCGAAGTCACTAGAAGTATGGAGAAACATGTCGAACATTCGCGAAACTAACACTTATGCATAAAAGCGATGATAAACGCGAGCGATTATCGAAATTCGTAATAAGCGCGGATTGACGTGAATTAGTGCGCTCTAATTAAATTTGTGTCCAGTGACTTTGTCTAATAAATAAAAGTTTTAATTGTTTTTAGTTTTTCTTTTGCCTCCCACGGCCGCGATCACGTGACAATTGTTTAAGACGTTCGCATATCAGTCTGACCGGGATGTGACTTTCCAACGGCAACACTATGCTACAAAATATTGATATACCTATTTTGATTTCAAATTATTTATATGCCATTACTGCACAACTGTTGGGTGTTTAAATGTGACGTCAAACCACAGTCTACGTTGAAATAAAAACACAATGCAATTTCCGCTTCCTGTCTTGGGTTTTTGATGACAAGTTTTTGTGAATTCCTTATAATCCACATTTCCCTCGCTCGACATGTCACATTAATTAGACCACGTAGATTCACGACTGCTTTCCAAAGGTCTAATCCTAAATGTAATTATTTAAGTAACTACACGGGCTTCAATGAATACGTTTCGTCTATTTATAGATGTTGGGGTTGTTTTAAATTTACGTTTTAAATCTACTTTTAAATCTACTATTTTTTAGTGTTTGTATTACAATCACCAAAATATTGTTATTTTCAAAATATTGTTATTTTCAGAATAGGCAGGATCGTTTGCTTTCTTTGAAAATGTTGATAATCTATTTTGTACATTTCGCAATCGTCGATATCAAAGGTATCCAAGACGTTCGATTATACGCCTGCCTGGTGCTGTAGTCGCCGAAGGTCGGCGCCGACGATGCCGGCTCGGAGTTATCGATTACTTTGGCTGATGCTATCGCCGAACTGGTGATAAGGTATCGCGCGGACGATAAGCCGATTAGCGGCTCGGCCGAAAACAATTAGGCTCACTTAGCACAACCTTATTCTTACTGCCTATTGATTATCGTCATCACCTTAGCGAATCAACACCACGGTTGGCAAAATATTTATTTACTTGTACAGTTCTTACTCTGGAACAGGGGCGGCTCCCCTGTTTTTCGAAAACTCGAATAGAGGTAATCATATTTAATAATTCAATTACATTAATACCTGCCAAAAAATATTTAAAAACAGCTTACATCAAAAGGTAAACATCGACTAAGTAGAAATTTGCAAGTACAGCGACCAGGATTTCCGCTCGATGTCGTGTTTTCAATTTAACCATTTTTATTTTCTACTGTATATCAATTTGTACGATTTCGATTCCAACTTTTACCTATTCATATTATATTTCACCAGTTTTATTTCGCTTTGCAAATTGTCAATTTCACCGGTTTTATTTTCCCTTGTACGTTTCAAGTTCACCAGTTATTTTCTCTTACGTGTTGTCAATTTTACCAGTTTTATTTTCCTTTGTACCTTTCAATTTCACCAGTTATTTTCTCTTACGTGTTGTCAATTTTACCAGTTTTATTTTCCTTTGTACCTTTCAATTTCACCAATTATTTTCTCTTATATGTTGTCAAGTTCATCAGTGTTATTTTCCTTTGCATGTTGTAAATTTCACCAATTTTATTTTCTTTTGCATGTTAACAATTTCACCACTTTTATTTTCTTTTGCATTATTTTCTTTTGCATGTTGTCAATTTCACCTTCTATTTTCTTTTGCATGTTGTCAATTTCACCAGTTTCATTTTCCTTTGCATGTTATCAATTTCACCAGTTTTATTTTCTCTTACATGTCGCCAATTTCACCAGTTTTATTTTGTATGTAATAATTGTAGGATTTTGAAGCTGAAAATTCATAAATAGAAAACCATTTTTTTTAAATTGCATATTCGCTCAAACCGAAAACTAAATATGTATAATAAAATAATGATATAAAAATGTCAAGACCTTGTAATTTCGGCCTTTGCGTGTTGCTTGAGTCGCGCGCTGATTGCTTGTCACACTCTAATTTATCTAAAGTTTTAATTCCAGCAAGTTTTACGGACGTTTTACAAATTTATAAATTGTTTAAAATGTATACGTACCTCATTATCAATAGTGACATCTGTATTGGATTATGGGAATGAAAAAGCTTTGGACTGCAGGTGGCGGTAGTAAAAGTTTAACTCACATACGAAACAAGTTGTGTAAGTTAAACATATATACAACCTCCAAAAATTTGATAGATGTGGTCATTGATATATTGTAATATAGACCCGTTATTCCCATTCTAGCCGGCTTTCATATGTAGCAAATATTGCCTTGAAAGGGACAACAAATCACGGCACACAGACGCTCTGCGTGTAGACAGAAAAATCAGGTAATTTGAAGTCACGGTGACTAAAATAACATATTCATTCTTACAATAGTGTACGATACTCTGTTCCTTTTCCGCGTAGCGTCGCGCTTGATCACAACGAAGGTCCGTTCGATAACGAATGCAAGTAAGTAAAGTAAGTACCTTACTTTTGAGTTGCCAAGATTTCACGCTTGTAACGTTTCTTAAGTTTATTATATCATTGGATGTGGTAATCTATCATGGTTGGAAATGGTGAACGTTACATTGTGTAAAGTGATCACTTAAGCCAGCTGTACGATAAGTCGTAAGCCCTATGGACACCTAAAAACACTTCCATACCCACTTTTCCATATAAAATTATAGCTTCATCTCTATGAGATATCTATAATATATCTTGAGAAATTATTGTATTTATATTAGATTTCTATGTCTCTTAGGACCGTTTGTATCATGTTGGATTAAAATAAAAGCTCGTTTAAAGCATAGATTTTTACGGAAACTTTTACTTTAATCTGACATGATGATACAACTGGGCCTTACACGTTGCAATTTTGCAAAACTTGCCTCTTGTGGTCATGTTAACCGTCGCATCTCAGAGCGGGAAAATGTAAAAGCAGCCAATGATCAACGAGAGCGTTCAATCCCTAACGCCGGCCGCACACTGGATGCGTTTTCGTACGAAAATGAGTAGTACGTATACGTACGAATACGCTAGCACATTCCTGACCTTCCAAGTAGTACTGAACATCGCACACTGTACACGATTTAGTAGTGCGTGTACGCACGTGTAGATGCGACGTTCGACACGATCCGGATTTGTTCGGAAATTTTTGCGATTTCGTACGATGGATAAAGAAAATTTTGTCAATTTGACACATGACCACAAATGTTTGTGGGACCAAAGTGGTTCAACTACGTGACCAAAGCGCAGATCATGGCGGAGAATCTCTAAAGAACTAAAAAATACCTGTAAGTTAAATAATTTGGTTTAATGAAGGTGAGGTATAATTATGTACTTCGAACAAAAAACCTTTAAATATTTTTCCGATGTTATGAGCTCTCGTTGCACTTCGATTCTCCCCAGCATTTGTGAATCTATCAGATAGATAGTCATGAAATTTGTCATTATTTAAGTCTGCCATAATAGAGTTTTCCAGAAGATACAGATTATTCATTCAAACGTTATTGGAGAAATGCGAAAAGTAACTGATCGTGACCAACGCAAGACGCAATCAGTGTGCGCACTCCATACGTACGAAAATAATCGTACGAATACGTACGTAATAATTCGTATCCAAAGTGCGGCCGGCCTAACCTTGCACAGATGGATTTGGCTCTGACGGCCCGAGATCGGTTGCGACGTCATCAAAGCGCCTTCAAGGATCGTTAGGACGTTAAACGATTGTCACGACCGGGTAGAAAGGCAACGAGCGTTCACTTCCTGTCATCACCGTCTATCTGCCCATCGCACGCATCAGCGACATGGCGAAATGGCCGGCCAATTCTTGGCGGCGATTCGCCGTTGCCTGGTTCATTTCCTGTTGTATTGTTTCGGCCGAGATGCTGAATTAGGTTGTATAATTTATGTACCATTTAAATCAGTTGAGCAACGGATTGCGCCACGCCGTCTGAGGCATATCCTCGCAGTGATGTCAAACTAGTACAAAATCGTTCAAAAATTTCAACTTCATTTGAACGCTTTTGAATGCGCTCAATCTCGCGTTCTTGAAAATCACTAATAATATTTTTGCTCGCTTTTCAAGAGCAGTCAACAGGTGTCGCGTGCATCTCGCATTCCCGTGACACATTGACGTTAAGATATGCCTTAAAGCGTTAATTTGTACTGAAAATTACGCTTATTAAGTATTGACTCTGAATTCGGGTCTTAGCGTCGATTATTGTATGCTTTTAAATAAATCCGAACGGTTTTTGTCTTGGATTGTTAATCGCAGAACTACGGACGAAGTGGATACAAATCACAGGCGTAATGTGCGACAGAAGAATGTCTCTTAGGTCAGATGTCCAGAGAGGATTGAATATAAGTTATGTCTCACAATATTCCAGGCTATTCACAAGATGGCCCCTCAATATGTTACATAATTTTTCGTTAATTTGATTTTTCTGTATGTCTTTTCTAATTGATTAGTAAAAATTTGTTTAATCATTCACAAAACTTCGTTCTGAAATTGCAGTTTCACAACAATAATGTGTTTTCTTCAATATTAAAATAATTCCTCAAAAGTAAACTTTAACACTCCCGTTCCGCAACGGGGTACAACTTGACCCCAAAAATCTTATTTTTAAAACTATTTAACAATTATAAATGATATTGAGGTGGTAGTCTTTGTATTTGTATTCAAATAATTTAGAAAAACAAGAAACAAAAGGCACTTCATTCTGATATTTTGACAGTTATACAAGACCCTGACGATGGAAAGGTTTTTCTGAAACTTGTTGGTGTAATTAATCAAATAAGAGAAGTGGATACATAAATAATACAATCAGTATTTTTTATTCAAAAAGTTCCGCGATCGATTCCACTAATGTACACCGATCGCGACATTTCACAGAACACGGAAGAGGCCGCAGATAGTGGCAAACTTCTTCATCAACCTCTTCAAATCGATAACCACACTCCAAACATTACCATCTCCAGGAAGAGGCCTGGGCTGACGTAGATTGCTAAAGGCGACGTTTGCTTCATTGTTTTTCTTTTTTTTTTCCCGTTATCTTTTGCGGTTCGCCCGAATGCGCGGCTTATTCTAATTTTCGTATTGCAATAATATTGCGTCAGGCATTGTGTGTGCAATGGCGATTGTGATTACGATTACATATTACGCCGTGATGAAATCTAATGGGCATATCGCAAGGCGGCTTACTACAACACTTTTTATCAACGCCGTTAGGGAGTTGTTAAAAAAAATTCACGAGTGTTGTGGACTGCTCTGACACACTGCTCTAAAGGTACTGATACACATGCTTATTAGAGCATGCTCATTAGCATGCTCTAACAACTGTACACACTTGGTCGTTATTAGCTTGCTTATTTTAAGCATGCTCATTCATGAATATGCTCAGAGCTAACAATCAAACACACATGTTTATAACTGGCATACTCTTGTCATAGAATAGAGACGCTCTTGTTCAAAATGGAAACTTTGCAAACTGCAATAGGAAATTCAAGTGAACCAATAAATCAAAACAGTTCCCTAGTTTCGCATTTTTGATTTTAGTTTTTATAATTTTTATTGTAAGATTTGAATCATTATGTCTTTTAATAAAGTTTCATAAACATTATTTCTTGCTATATTATTTTTACAGAGCGGTGACCGAGTATTCCACAGAAATTCGTGTTTCCTATAATAAGTCACGAAAAATAACGTTTTTTCATCTCCCCAAGACGCCATATTTGTTTCATCTATCGCGGACTGAGAAGATCGCATTGATAATCGATACTAGCCGCTAGCCGCGAATGACATTAACATGCTCATAAGCAAGCCTGTTCATACATGCTCAAAAGATACCAGAAAATCAAATGAGCATGCTCATAAATCAACCGGCGGTTGATTTTTGAGCGTGCTAGTAATGAGCATGCTCATTATTAGCAATGTGCCTTCACACATGCTCATTACTAGCAATGTGCCTTCACACGTGCTACTAAATAGCAATGGCTCAAGAAGCTCAATACTGCGCATGCTCACGTGCCGCTAATGAGCATGTGTATCAGTACACACTCTAGATACTCGTGAATTTGAATGAACAGGAATCTACAGGTTCCTGCCTAAATTATGAGTCGAATATATTTCAACATCTTCTTGTGCCCTGTCCATTCAACGGATATCTTCGTTCTTCGTTTTTTTTATTACTTTACTGTGGCCCGGAATAGCTATTTTCATGACAGCCCAACTTTATAGAAGATAAGATTTATAGAAGATAGCATTGAAAAAAATGCAAAATTATCTCTTTATCTCTATTGCTTATCTCCACAACTATTGATATTGTGACAGTGTTCCTGAAACATTTTCGACTCATAATTTAGGCAGAAATCCACCTGTAAAGTATTGTGGACTAGCAGCTCTGTTTAATGAAATGTAATAAATGCAATATACAGGGTGTCTCCTAGCTGGTAGCAAAAACTTTGCAGGTGGACTCCTGGCTTGATAATGAGTCGAAAATGTTCAAGTAACCATGACATAATATCAATAGTTATGGAGATATGCAATAACAAAGTTTGCTTTTTTCAATATTTCCGACTTATTTTTTTCAAAAAATTGAACCATCATTACAGTTACTTATACCGATCATTAAAAATTCATTCGCTTCAATACAACTCTCATAACATGATAAAAACCATGTAAGTTACGTTTTCAATTTGTGCAAGGTTTTTATAATGTTTTATTGCTAGCTTTGAGATACCCTGTATGCTGGTGATTTAATGTACCATATTTTTAGTGATTTTCAGTCAAACTTTTTAATTTTGCAGTAGTTAGGGTCGGTCGTATCAACTCGTTTTATAGTAATAATAAATAAATAATAGTTCGTTTAAAGCATAGATTTTTTAGGAAAACGGGTTTGTTTGGTGGAAACGCAAAAACCTATGCCTTAAACGAAAGATTACTATAAAATAAGTTGGTACAACCAGCCCTTAGCATTCGAGACTGATTGTTAAGGATTATTAATTTAACTCAAACCAATGAGAGTAGACCCATTAGGCGTGATGACAATATTAAAGAATAAGTGATTTTAGAGAAGAAAATATTTTGAAAGGATTCTAAAAAATGATCCGTATACACATTGAGATTAAAAAAAAATTCAATCAAATAAAAGTATAAAATTCTGCATACGGTCAGAGCGAATGACGTTACGCCTAAGTAACCATCACCGGGTCTCTGAATTGTTGTCGTAAATTATTTTATTAAAGAATACATAGTTCAAAGGCAGGCTTTCACGTTGTGGTGACATTATTAATAAATAAATTTATTATAACTCTGTTTACACCAAAGTTATAATATATTTATTAATGTTGTCATAAACACAATGCAATGTTTACTTAGGCTTGACGTCACGTAGACGCCATGACAGCTGCGGGCGTTTTTGCGCGAAATTAAAAATATGTAGATGAAAATTCGTAAAAACTTAGTTTATTACTGTAATAATGTTATTTTCGGTAATAGTGGTCCTGTGTCTACATTGTGGAAGATTATTTCGAAATCTTTCATCATTCAATTTTATTCAATTCAATTTATGTATTTTTAATATAACATTTATATCACAATCATATGTTTAATTTGTAAATGTTATAAATAAGTGACAAAATATACAAACAACAAAATATCAAACGTATGTAAATTCATTCATGTCAAAGGTGTACATGAGACATGGAACAAATCAATGTCCAGAGTAATGTTATTCAGCATAGCAGTAACTCTTCCAACAGGCATAACCATCGGCAGGTTGGTCCTGTATATCAAGCCTATGTGATTTAATCATGTGACCTTAGGGAATTTACCGGAACGAGAATTAATGACTTGACAGAATAATTCTCAAAATAAGCTGGATGGACAGAGTTACGAATGAAGATGTTATTGGCTCGGATAAATAAAGAAAAAGAAGTTATTAAAACAATAAAAATTCGAAAACTTCAATATCTAGGACATGTGATGAGACATCCAGAGAAATACTAGATCTTGCATCTCATAATGCAGGGAAAGATTACCGGAAGTCGGGGCCCTGGAAGAAGGAGGACTTCATGGCTGAAAAACTTGAGACAGTGGTTTGGCCAGTCTACTGTGGGCTGTTCCGGGCCGCAGTGAACAAAGTCCGCATAGCCAAAATGATAGCCAACGTCCGGTAAACGGACAGGGCACGAGAAGAAGAAGGAGAATTAATGAGATTAATGGATCCGTTTCTTGATCATATTCGTTATTTTCATTTCGCGGTCAGTCTTCCGAGGGTTAAGGCGGTAGGCGTTTAGTTTGCACAAAGTGTTAAATAAAAAGGAGTGTCTTTTGTTTACCATTGAAGGTTTTAACGGCTGTGCTAACGGACAGCTGAATGGAAGGCGGCGGCACGCTCCATATTCCGCGCCACAACACCTGTCAGCGCGTCATCGATCCGTGCCGCCCACAATCTGACATCGCCCAAGGTATCATCAGAATTCCAGCGGCGGCTTCTGTACAATTTTGACTATTAAAACAAGCAAGTATCACATAATGTGTAGAGAGGAATGAATGAAAATCCGTCCGATTCTCGCTGCTTTAATCACTTCGGTTTATATCGCCACTTAGGTAAGAACTTCGCTCGATTATTCGCTTGATTTATCGCTCCGACTGGCCACCCCGGCCGTCGCGGCTCGTGGTCTACTTCGCTGTGATTTCGCGCGGTTACGAACTGTCAACGCGACTACTACAACTACCGCGCCGCGGCCGGCGCTGTATTTATATCCGAAAATACTGGTATCGAGTCTACTAATTTTTTCTAGTGTTTTAGAGAACGTTCTTGTCACTTTTCTGGACGTTTTTAAACGTTTCCCGAAGGTTGTACATCACTCTCGATGGTTACAGGCCGTTCTCGATCCTTCGATTATCTTGAGACAAGTGACATAGTGCGAGAAATCTACGCACGATTGGAATCCCTCGTAATATGTCACTATGAAACAAAACTATCGAACCCTCTAGTACAATCCGCTATATTCTGGAACATTCTACCACACTCTGGATTTGGCTGTAACATTCGAGGAACGTCTAGGACAGTCAGGAGCCGACAGGAACAAGCTACAAACGTGTAGAATGATCTGAAAGTCAAAATGTTTCTATAAAAGCGAAGCCGTGTCGCGGCCAGTGAGTGATTTTTATTTTGACGTTTCTACCGGTGCGAGATTAGCGACAAACCGCGGCGATCGGTGTTATATACGAGTCGTCAACCAAGTAGCGGGTAGTCGTCCGCATTTGCGTTTCGTCGTTGGCCGGTTTAGGGCAAGCTTCACCGCATTCTTTTGGGCTTCTCTGAACGTGACCATATCGTAGATGTTTGTTTCTCTTTAGTTTATCCTTTAATTTGGACGATTTCAAAGCTACCTCTTATATGCTCGTTTCGAACTCTGTCTAGAACATTATTCAACCCTAGAAAGATAATCATATTTTGATGTACGTAAAGATAATCTTGCGTAAAATTTACGCATGAGGTTAACTAGGTATTGCGTCAAGATTTATTTATTGATTTGAATAAACCAATCGGTATTTTATATTTACACATAGTCTGCTTGCAAAGTTTCGGCTCGATTGGATCACGGGAAAAGGGTTAAAAATCGATCCAAAGTTTTTTCGTCAGACAAGCAAGCAATCAGACGCCACAAGTTAAAAGAAAGGGAGTAAAAATAACAAAAACTTTAAACCTCTTTTATAATCAACAAAATTTTCGAAATTTTTTTCATTCATTACAAAACACTATTTTTTACTAATAATCAGTCATTTTGACTTATAAACTAAATAATTGGTACATCTTATATACAGGGTGTCCCGTACCTCGACGTCAAGCCGAAATCGGGTGATAGGCCAAGTCATAATGGTTATCAGAAAAATATTTTAAATATATGTCATTTGTTTTCAAAATTATAAGCATTTAAAAAAATCTACATCCCGTGACGGTCTTTTCACGCCTGTTGCTACAAATCTTTATTTTTCTTCATTTTTTTATTATTATGTAATCCTGAATAATGCTTCTGTAAACTTTTGTCCAAAATTCAAAGCCAAGTGCTCCAGCTTGGAAGAAAATGTCACTTTTTGACCACACCAAGTATTCAAAATCAATACTTTGCCCAGTTTTAACTGACTGTTTTTATTTTTTTTTTTTAAATATTTTTCTGATAACTATTATGAATCACCTGATTTCGGCTTGACGTAGAGATACGGGACGTCCTGTATAATAGGAACATTCAGAGTCAGATACAACTTTGGCATATACCAACTTAAAAGACACTTAAATGATAATCATGCGTCATTTTGACTCACGCGGACGTTATATTTCAAAATTGGTGACACTAACCTCAGCGAAAAGTGCGCCTCACAAAAGTACCAAGCGACGAGTGCGATTCCTACGACGCATACAACGCATAGCGACAAATTCGCACTATTTAGAAAAAGAGAGCGATATTTTGAACACGCATGCGTCAATTTTACGCAGACAAATACATAAAAGTAGATTTTTTGTTTTTCTTTGGCTATGTAACAATTTCTAGACATTTTGTTTGTAGAGTTTATTTAATGTAAATTTGTTACTTATTTTTATACAAATTCGCTACCGGTTTCGACACGTCCGTGCCATTTACAAGCGTTGTTTAATTTAAACTAACTTAAAATATTAAAGTATGTACAATAATTAGGTGTTGTTAGGTTGGGGTTAGTGAATTTGTTTAAAAATAAGTAAAGGACGTATGTTAAATAAACTCTTCAAACAATGGTAGATTTTTTAATACCATCATGGAGTAAATAGTTATCAGATACCTATTTCCGTACTTATAAATTCATTTACTCATTTTTAAAATTTTAAACCATATTTTCGGAGAGAGATCGCCTCCATTATTGCCGTACACGTTGCGTCCAGATCACAACATTAGCATTATTTTACGAGTTTTTTTCTTTCTAAATTACACTGCGCGAACGGACCATCTGTTTCTATTCGTGGGAACTAATTATTTTGGCAACGGGCTTTATTGCAAGCTATCTATTGTAATCTTGCCGAATAGAGTGGCCATAAAACGCTATATAATGAGTTGCAACGGGGGAATCGTGTTCTTCAAATGTTGATAATGATGAATCTATGGCAAAGAAAGGTTTTTTTAAGTCATTTTCAACAACTCTTTCCGGCGATACGTGAATTATATGGGTCAGAGTCATCACTGCTTTTTCTTCAAAACGGTAATGTTGCTTCACTCTATAGTCGATTAGTAGATTGCAGATTGTAATCAAATGCAGCAAACTTTTTGAAATATTTTTCTTGTCTGTCTTGGAAGAATCTCCTACGCATTTCAAGCCAAAAAGGACATGAGAAATCCCATTGACGTATTATAAAATAGTTATTCCCATACTAGCCGGCTTTCATATGTAGCAAATATTGAATTCAAAGAGAGAACAAATCACATAATCAAGTAATCACGTAAAATCAGGTAATTTGAAGTCACAGTGACTAAAATAACATACTCATTCTTACGATAGTGTACGATACTCTGTTCCTTTTCCGCCGGGACTGTTTTCGGCGTAGCTTCACGCCCGATCACAAAGAAGGTCCGTTCGATAACGAATGCAAGTAAGGCAATTACCTTACTTTTGAGTTACCAAGATTTCACGCTTGTAACGTATCTACAGTTTATTATATCATTGCAAAATCCTATAATGAATCATATTTGATACGCGTTATATGTGTTCGAGCGTTTTAAGTCAGATAGTTACGCTTTTAAGCATCAGTGCCTTAGCATACTTGATACAGATACATCATTTTAATATAAGTAACTAACATAAAACGTAATAAATAAAGTAATAATAAAAATTCAAAAGAATAAGTTGCCAGGTGTCTCGAGTTTATTTTTTCATCTTAAACAAAAGCAGACATTTTAAACAGAGTGAAAAGGAGCTAGTCCACAATACTTTGCAGGTTGATTCCTTCCTAAATTATCAGTCGAAAATGTTTAAGAATAATGTCCTAGTATCAATAGTTAAGGACATAAACGACTTCGAAATTTTAATTATTTTTTCCAATGTTACATTTGAAATAAGTATTGTATTGTTTTTATAGTGATAAACTCATACATCTTCTAAGATATTTAATTTAATGATTTGGCGTACGGGACAAATTTGATCTGTGGAAATTGCTGGAAAGTTAACCATTATAATAATATCTTAGTTATACATTTGATGAAATTTTGTAGACAAATATGGTTGGTGTAAGTTATTCTTAAAAGATAGATATATACTACTACTGACTTTTTTGTAGATCATTTAATTTTACACAATTCTTTCCTATACGATTTTTTTGTATTTCTAACGGATTAGGCAGCATTTTCCACGAGAGCGCTTTAGCGGCAAATTTTTTCCCGACTTGATTCACTAACGCCGTTAATGTATAGCTCCTATAAGTGTTAGTACAATTTTTAATACACAAAAATCTTTCTTGAGAAATGCAGACCATAATAGTAAAATTCGCTTACAAATCCGTTCAGCGGTTCTCGAGATTAGCGCGGTCATACAGACGGACAGACGCTCGCCGGGGACTTCCTTTTGTACTGTGTATTGATTTAATATTTACATTAGTGATGCAACGAATACAAATACGAATATTCGTATTCGCCGAATAATAGATTTTACCAAATATTCGTATTCGCCGAATATCATCACGAATATTAAAAACAAACTGTTTTAACTAAACGCAATGCAAATTACGGTTTGACTGTGCACCGTGTATCAACACACCTACCTATTATCGGGGATTCTCCTAACATTGAATGAATGGATTTGTTGTTTTCTCAACATAACATGAGTTATTTCGTCTAGTTTTGTTGGGTTATTAATAAGGTTAGCTGCTCATTTCATGTAGTTTTTGTTTTGTAATACGTATTGTTCGTTCCTCTTGTAAAATAATTTCAAATTAAATCTAATAACACGACCTCTCGTAAGCGTGAAAAAATTGATATTTATTTTCGACCGCTGGGAATGTACAAAGGGATAAAATAAATGTTGTGCTTTTTGAACAAAAATTTTCCGGTGGTAAATTTTAATTATTATATCTCTTGCAAAAAAGAACAGTGGCGTATTATTTATTACCTTGTTGAATTATTCGTATTCGCCGAATAGTAGGCTTGATATTCGTATTCGTGAAAGTAGTGTTAGTTGCATCACTAATTTACATATCTACGTCTATTTTGTCTAATGATATAATAACAAAGTTGTTATCCTAAAATAGAGGGAATACTTTGTTGAAATCAATATTCATGTACGGAAAGTTCGCGTAATAAATTCACATTAACTAGAAACGGGCCTTCAGTCCGCAACCAGCCGCAAATACTAGTATTGGATAGAGGTCATCAATTACGATCGTAAAACTCACTTATGGACATGTCGGCTGGATCTCGTTATATTGTTCATAGGTAACTCGCTTTTCGCCCATTCCAAGACGCGGTCAGATGACGTCACGCGAGTTGTTGGGAAAAATTGAAAGCAAAGTGCGAGAGTAGGAAAGCAAGTGAAACGGAGTGGTTCGTTTCAAGTTATGTGTGCAAGTGACAAAGGCGTGGAAATAACTGAAAAGTTTTTTTTCTCGACTTGGTACGGCCCGGCAGGAGAACACTCGACTGCGGCGGCGATTTTGTTTCCTTGGTTCGCCAGGAATCCCTCCCGGACACCTCCTAGTAAGGCGAGGGCTGTTGGAACATTCCTAACAGTGTATCCTCACGGGGAGTATAAGCGCACGGCCTTTATACTTTTTCAGCAGCGGTGGGGATTCATTAGCGAATAGCCGTTTATTTTCTGTTGCTAGGCGGAGTCCCCGGCAGTAAAATTTCTCCGAAAATATGCCGCTTTGGGATGCTTGATAATTTCACAGCCGTGCGGCCGGGTTTAATGGCTGCCAAGAAATAGCCACAGGTACGGGATTATCGTTTACCTCCGGGTAGACATATCACAAGAAATAAATATTTAGATGAAAACCCATTTTATTGTGATTTATTTTACTCTTAATATAACTAATTAACTAACCATCATAGAATGCCACCCTCTTCCGTTCTGGTACAACCATCTTTGCCTCATACAGTGAAGAGGGACCCACCACATGCCCAGATTCGTTTCGGCCCTACGCTTTTGCCACCCAAGTCGGCATTTTCTATATGCTTACCCTCCCCGCGCCACTCAAACACGTACGGGGCGTCCACACAAAACCGCCTCGCTGTCTACTAGGTGCAAGGGTAAGAAGGGGAAAACATTATTTATTTGTTTATTAAAATACTACAGATGTCTCTAGCATAGTCCCTTCAAATAAACGAAAGGTTCTCAAATTTAGAACACATATTCAAAAATTTGATAATGTGTGGATGTTCTTACGATGGAATTGGTGACCGTTGCATTGTGCAGAGTGATCACCTAAGCCAGCTCACGCAGGTTATAAAGCCTGGGCCATCGTATGAAAAAGACTTCCAGACACGTTTCTCACGTAAATAGCTTCGTCTCTGTGAGACTCCTATAATTTATGGGTCATTACGTGTTGCTACTTTAGAACGCGGCATCAAGCTTCGCGTTGCATCGCGCGGGGCTCTCACGGCGGGCGCGCCTCGATCCCCGTTATCCGTCTTCCTCTTTGTCCGCGCTCGGCCAGAGGCGGCAGACACAATGGCCCCGCGGGTCTGTGTGTCAGCCGGACACCGAAAATCGATAACCGCTTAACCCGCAAGTCCAGTTTCTTTTCATCCGGCGGGTCGCCGACGCCCGTCGGGTATAAATAGAAGTCCGGCCGAGTTTTCTCCGAAGGGAAACTAACGATCGAAGAATTCGCTAGCATTGTTGTTGTGTTTGAAAGAGGAATTAGCTTTTTTGAATCTGTGGTCTGTTTCTGACAAATAATTTGCGAATTCTGAAAAATTATTGTCTCGTAAATAGAGTTGATGCCCCCTAAGTCCTAGCGGTCATTCCTACAGACTCTGTATCGCACTCATTGCATTCTAAACTAAATAATGAAGACCCCATGGCAAGAACTTGTTAACTAACATTCAAGTCATTTTGAGATAATTAGACATTTGCATTCCGCCTTTAAAAAATATGTTTTATTGCCAATTCAAGATTAATTTTTATTGATTTATGTCACTAAAATATAAAAAAAGTATTTACAGAGTAAAAAAACGCATTTATGCACAAAAAAATAAAAATATACTAATTTTCCCTTAAAAAATGTAGTTAACAACCATTTTTTCGCCTCTGGAATTAATTTTTAATAGAATAACACCTTTTTAAAATTGGTAAAACACGAACATCAAACAACCCTTCAAATGCTATCCGTTTTTACCATCCATTATCCAAAATTACAAAATACCTGGCATGTTAATTAATAATACAAAACATGGTATGTACCTTTAAAATTATTGAAAAATAATATATAAGTATATATTATAATAGTCTTCAAATAAAAACAAATATATGACAGTACTGCCAGAGTAAAATTTATATTAACCATAAATATTCCAATCAAATTAAAAGGCGTGTTAATTTCAGAATGATGGCATGAACATGTTATCATTGAAGATTATATGTTCTTCCCATTAGTAACTGATTTGATTTTTATGAAAAAGTTTAGTTAACATGTTCATCCCTATGATTTGAACATATTCTAATTATTTTTAAGTTCTGGACTTATTTCCAATGGAAAGAGCGTACAATATTTAGTTTAGACGGCTTATTAACTTATTTTTGACAAAAATGTTAGTTAACAACTTCTTGCTGTGGGGTCTTCTAATATTATTTTTTGAATTTCTTATGCGTTAACTTTGCAACAATTTCTAAACATTTTGTTTGAAGAGCATATTTAACCACTTTTTTCAAGAATGTTTCCAAAATTAATAGATTTTTTAATTTTTTTTTTAATTATCTATGTATAATTTAAAAAAAAACGTTTTTTGCCGCCCAAATACGTGGCGTAAATGACTCGTAAAGACCATGCGGTCATGTGTCGCACTACCTATTTCTATGCTAGCTGTAACCTGTCAAAAACGACGGAACATTGGTTCGCGTATTTGCTAAACCCTAGTACCTATATATATTTACAGTATTTTTTGGCGGTCCACGGAGAGGCGGCCGTAGCAACACGCGTAGAGCGGCCGGTTCGGGTTTGCTGGCCCGGGGTTCAAGCCCCATCTCCGATCGTTTTTTTTTTAGCCGTGAATTTAGATTAAATTTAAATTTTATATGAAAGACGTGTAGGTACCTACATTATCGAATGTTATATCAAAATCCGTCATCTTGTCTATTGTAAAGGACGACGGACGGTACTGTATTGCGTCACTGTATAATAATGAAATCAGTGATTCAAGAGTCGCTCCGAGAAACGTATCCGTCACCTACTTATTATGGAGGCTGATCCAATCGTCCGAGCGGATTATCAGGCCTCCGTGATTCAGTCTCCGGCCTGGTGATGTCAGACGCGGCGCCGCCTCCAAATGTCAAAACCTTTGCGAGACGTAAAATATAGTTTAAAAAATATTAAACCCCCCTGGGATGGCGTTGACCTTTACCTCCCGCGCAATAATGTCATCGCGGAGAAGTGCGCGCATAAACAATGAAAAAACTCTCATGTGTGCACGATAAATTCTTTATTACACCGGACGATTAACCTGCACCGCGTTAAAGACATTTTATATCACGTTAAACAAATATATATTGTGAGATCCCAATTAGCCTAAAAAGAAAAGCTTTTGAATCGTGCATACTGCCAGTGATGACGTATGGATTGGAGACTATGGCCCTTACAAAGAAAAGTGTAGAAAAGCTCGTTGCGCGCAACGATCCATGGGGAGATCCATGCTTGGAGTAAGCCTAAGAGATGCTATAAGATGGCCTCCCAGATTTCTGAAATGGAGACCTTGGGAAAATAAAAGAGGCATCGGAAAACCTCAAAAGATATATCATCGGCCATTAGCCAACAATATCTGGCAATCAGCCAACAACAGAGAAGAATGGAAAAATAAGGAAGAGGCCTATATCCAGCAGTGGAAGGACGAAGGCTGATGAAGAAGAAGAAGAATAAGTGACAACAATATGGCGGCATGAGTGTCGCTAAATTTTGTTCCATCGTATCAGACGTCGGAGGAATGCCCGATATATAAATGTTCCACGATGTTCAGAACCACCCAATTCTTACATAAGAAATCCCATCAATCATGTGGCGCTTTTGGACGCGAATAACCTCAAAAATATCAGGACCCTCAAGTAAACTTTAAACATCTTGCAATCTGCGATGGAACGTTCCTTTCACTTTCAACAATAGTATTAGAACAATCCTGTAGAATGTTTCCTAAATTGTATGACTCGAGATTTTCAATTGATTGTGTAAATTCTTTATTTTCTACTAAACAAACCACGCGGGGCAATTTTATAATTCATATTCTACCCCATGTTTCTATTTCTTATAAAACTTAAAGTACTACCATACAATTTCATTTTTTTTGTTGAACTAAATTAATATGTAAATTTACATTTTGTGCAATTTGGCTTTACTAAAAATTTTGTCGAATAATTTAAAATAAACTTGTAAATTTTTGTCAACAGACAATTTATTTTTTATTTTTCACAATATATGTTCTATCTGTCTCCACAAAGCAATGTACTTCTTGTCTAAAGTTCTAGATATTTAAAGTATATATATATATTTTTTTTTAATCGAATGAACCCTTTTCTAATTGCATAAACCTTCTTGCCAGCCGGTGAATGAAGTGCGATAAACCCGAGGGGTATTTCTTACTAAACGGAAAATAGCTCGTCGGTAATTCTACGTCATATTATTATATTTAAGTTTTACAACTCGTTTCACATGTATGTTGTAATCTTCACCAGCGCCACCGGCGTCCAAAGCTTTCTCATTCCCCCAACCAAATACAGATGTCACTAATGAAGTATTTATTTATTTATTAAAGCCCAAAAGTCTCTATAAGACATCTTTAATATATCTTGACAGTTTATATCATTTTAAACAAAAATATATATTTAATTTGAGCCATTATATTGAAGAGATGTTATACTGACAACAACACTACGGAAACATCTTTGTGAATAGTAAGAAAATTGATGCGACATGTATTCCGTGTTCAGAATGAAATTATGAAACGCGGGGATTCCCCGAGCGTAGAACGTGAACGAACTAAGCGCGAAGATGGCGCGTTTACACATGGATAGTGCGAAATTCAAAATGTATCGGTGTATCGGCAAATTAATATCGCCGATTCCGATATATCGGAAAACCCGCAATATCGCCGATATATCGATATTGGTATCGGATGCATCCCTATTAAAAAGCTCATTATTCATAATTGTGAATAACTTAACATTTGTTAACGTTTTAGGGCTTTCAGATTGATCGAATTCATTCATTTCAAATCTGTTAAACTTCAAATGTTAAAATTGGCGGCTTTACAATGTTATACACAGAGATGTGACATATATTTTTTTAATTTATTTATTTATTTCGTTTAAATTTATTTATACATGTAAATGAAGGTAGTTGCTTCACTAGACAATGTCTGTTCTGAAGCAACTACCTGTACAGTTTTTTTTTTTAAGTTTAGACATTAGCAAGACTACATATTAGAAATAAAATTTATATATTGCACGTAAGAAATAAAACACAAACAAAAAAACTATATATTAGAGATTATACTTTTAAGCATTGTATATAAGGAGCAAAATTATTCAAACAGAAGCCAACAAAGCGGTTACCAAATGTAGGCATACTACAAAACGAAAGCAATGTAAGATACAAGTATTTGAAATACAGATACAAGATGCAAAATACGTATTTTCATCTTGTATCTGAAATTCTTTTTTGAATATTCATCTCGAACCTGTATTTAGATACATTCTTTTGGTATCTTAGTATTTTGTAAATACTAAGATTGCTAAGATACCTTTTTCCAATGTTGTACCTATAATGAGACCTCATCGAAGAAAAATGAGCGACAAAATGTTTGAAGAACTGGTTTTACTTAAGTCTCAATTAAAACCTTAAAAATATAATATTTTATTTTGTCACATTTGCGCGATCAACGCGATTTATTCGTAAAAAAATAAACATACATTCAATAAAATGTATTTTCTTACAAAAGGATTTTATCTTTAAAAAGTATTTGGGAGGTACGTATTTTGTATCTAGTATTTCAGATACCATTCCAGAAAGTTATTTGTATCTGGTATTTGAAATACTTGATTTTAAAGTATCTTGTATTTTGTATTCCAGATTCTTTGTATAGGGTATCTTGTACATCACTGGTTATACATAACTGTCGAGATACAAAACTAGCAATATTGCATAGTTCAGAATACTGCCGATAGTGTAAAGATCTACTAAAACTTTAATTCGAGAAAATTTGTTTGCACATTTTTACAATCTCACGCAAATATTGATTTAATGGGCTTATTAAAGTATTGTTACGGTATAATGAAAGCGAATGGATAATTGGCTCGAACTGCCCATTAAAAGCGGGAAGATATCACGCGCGGATAGCTCTGAAATTAAAAGTGCCCCTCGAAGCTTCCGAGTGGAACTATCGTAAAATCTTTATCGGCGTTTCTTCTTATCTATATCGGTAGTGATATTACCACGATTATTGATGAAACTTTTCATCTGCTGTAGTTCCAATATCGCCCACTTTCAGGAATACTAATTTCGGAAAAAAAAATACTCGAAAAATTAAAACTTTTATTTATCAAATACAACCCTATTCTCATTGTCATTATGTCTATTTATTATTATGTAATAATGAGAGTTATTTGGAAAACAATAAATACCTCGTAGGACTATATTCGTGCTTTAGCCTCGACAACCGTCGAGCTTGCATGCGAAAATGTATGAATGCGGATGAGGTGAGATTTGTATGTTAGGTCAGAAGAGTGTGGCGCTTTATCCTCTCTGCTTATCCCCACGGGGAAACGGCGTGATGGTTAAGCAAGTATATTACATGAAAAAAGTATTAAAAAACACACAAATTTGTTTTTTACTTTTTAGTACATTTAAATGTACTAAAAAGTAAAAAACAAATTTCCGGCCAAATTTTTTTTGCCTCATTCTTTAAACAAAATGTGCTTACGATATCGATATAAATTATAGAATTGAGGCAAAAAAAATAAAGATTTTTTTGTACTTTTTGTACATTTAAAGGTGTTTTTTTTAAATATTTTTTTCACGTAATATAATTTATAGTCCTAATAATACCCAGCGTAAAAAATCACTTTGTTAGAAAACCATCGCCATCTTTTGGTGAGCTCATTAACTAATTTCTCAAATAAAAAGGTGTTTTTATTTAAAAAAAAAACTAACTTTTATTAAGTGAGTAAAGCCTCAAAATACGGGAATAAATAGAATATACTGTTTAAAATCATGTCTTTATATAAATAAAAAGCGTTTTAAAATCAACAAAAAACGTAAAAATTTATTGCAAATTTAAAACATTATACTTTTTTCACAAACTTTTTTCAAACACTTTTCTGAGCACGGATTCTAGATAATGAAGTATGTTTTATACGCATTAAAAAACATATTATGCATATATATAAATATTCATAAAAAATTAGCGCCGCCTAGGATACTAAAAACGATTTTTTGGCCGCGGCCTGTCGATTAATGCTTATATTTTATTAATTATTTAAATAATATCCAGTTTATTACTTTTATATAATAACATTTCTATCTAAGTTATTGCTCTAAAAAAATTGCAGTCTAGAGTATACATTCTGATATGAATGATTAATAAAAACCCACATTTTAGTAAAAAAAAACGCCGAAATATGCATTTGCTACGCATGCCCGAGTTGCGAGTCAGTTCCCGTCGCATTTTATTTATTTACCCGAAAAAATGCTATCGCGAATGATGACCTTTAATGTGTCATTTTAAGGCATTTAACGTGGTATTTGGTGGTTTTTAATGTGTTATTTGATGGTCTTTAATGTATAATTTGATAGCGTTCAATGTTTCAAAATACGCGACGAAATACGAGGAATAGTTTACTTTTAAACTCTTGAAACGAAAATGTAGTTTCTCGCAAGATCCCGCTTGGATTCTATGAGGATTCAAAGTTGTATTCTCAAAGGCAGTCGAATTTTCAAGAATTTTCCCATCTGCAACAGTCATTGTACCGCTTTGAATGGGTAATTTCTCCCAATCCGCAATCAAGGCGGTCGTCTGACTATGCGAGCGAAATTCACAATTTTTGCATTTTGTATCGTTTTTTGTATCCATATATTTTCAAAACATATATCTTTCTAAAACGACACAGACTAAGTTTTAGAAAGGAAGAAAATTGCTCCACTTTTCGGGCTTTACTGGTATTGTTTTTCGAATTGACAACAATTTTTCCAGCGGTAGTCAATTTGACAGCCGACAGCTGATTTGTGCTCATTTTGGTTTGCCATTTCACCATGAACTTCATCATGACTTGGCCAGGATAATGCTTGCAAATTTATTCCGAAAATCGTGGTAATGATGTAGTTATGCAAGAATAAATACTTTAACTGCATTATAAACGTGTCTTAAATGTACGCGAGGGGGGACATACTTCCGCTGTAACCCAATCCCCTCGCCTAAAGAAAGGGTTTAGTTCATCTCTGCACAATTTTATACTTTGTGATTAGGCTAGTGAACAATAGATTTTTTAAAATTTTTATTTTTTTATTTTATTTATTTCTTGTAAATTTATTTATACATGTAAATGAAGGTAGTTGCTTCACTAGACAATGTCTGTTCTGAAGCAACTACCTGTACAGTTTTTTTTTAAGTTTAGACATTAGCAAGATATAATATATATATATATATCTATATATATATATCTATATATCTATATATATATATATTATCTATATATATAATATATTATATATTATATTAGAAATTTATGTATTGTATGTAAGAAATAAAACACAAACAAAAAGTATATGTTAGAGAATTATACATTTAAACATTGTATATAAGGAGTAAAATCATTCAAACAGAAGCCAACAAAGCGGTTACCAAATGTAGGCAGACAATGTGTCATATGTGACAGCTTTAATTTCATTGCAAAACAATTTTGTTACTATATTAATATGGACTGTATTGATATGGATATATTAATATGGATGACACATTGGTCTCATTTTTTGTCCTACCCACACCAAAGAGCCACCTTGTTATTTCCTGCTTGAATTCTTTTAATACCTTAAGACCCTTTACGTCTAATGGCAGGTTATTGTACATTCTTGGAGCACGAAAAAAGAAAAATCTCTGTCCGAACTGTGTGTTCATTCTCGGCACCGTGAAGTTTCCACTTATTTTGCTCCTTGTATCCCTGGCCTCTGAACGTGCATGTGTGGATAGGACTTAAAAAAATTAATTAAGATAGATCTGGTATACAGCTGCCGTATGTCCAACACCTTAAAGGATCTGAATAACTCTTCAGATTCATATCGATTAAATGCAATGTTAACAGATAAAAAATGTTTGTTCCAGGATCTCCTCGCGCCCCGCCATGGAGAAGAATCTCCACAACCGGGACAGGGTGGGCGTGCAGGACTTCGTGCTCCTGGAGAACTTCCAGAGCGAAGAGGCCTTCGTGGACAACATGAAGAAGAGGTTCAACGAGAACATCATTTATGTAAGTACTACTCGATTGTGCTAGCCGACTCACTGCAAATGCATATTTCGGCGTTTTTTGTAGCGGAAGTTGCGATTATGCGTGTAGCGGGAAGCAGCGTGTAGAGGGATTGTGTGTAGCGGGAAGCGGCATGTAACGGGAATGCGAGACCACGAAATGCGCGCGCATCCATTAAACTGTCAAAAATTTATTCGCTTGAAATAAATGTTCCAGTGATATAAATAATGTGTTGTCGACCATCTTGAATCGAGTCGAGAACCAATCACAAAGATGCTCAATTCAAATGCTGACGAATGATTGGTTATTGAATTGAATATTAAAATTGTTTATTGAATTACCATTTTAGGTGTGTATTAGGATTTCTTCATGTTATTGTCGATGATTTTTCGCAAAAATTCGCGACGTAATTGTCAGATATTCGTTTTCAAAACAAAAAACACATTAATTTATTCGACATTCAATGCGGCTGTCGAAGCTGTATAGTATCTAACTTTTGAATACGGAACTGTCTTAGGCCGAAAATCGATAAAACATGAATGTGGCACTTGGATTTTTTTTAAATGCACACGTTTTTTTTATTCGTTGCATCATAATATGTCTGCGATGCTTCAGCGATAAATGTCTTCGAATCGACGCACAGTGGGTCGAAACCGTAATTTGAGGGACTTTGCAAAAAGTAGAACTATCATTACAGTAACTTATGTCAATTATGAAAAATTCATTCGCTTTAATACAAGTCGAATAAAATGATAAAAACCTTGCAAAAATTGAAAAAAGGAAATTTTGATATTGCATATCTCCATAACTATTGATATTAGGTCATGGTTGCTTAAACATTTTAGACTCATAACATAGTCAGGAATCTACCGGCCAAGTTTCTGCTGCTAGCTCTGGTACAGCCTGTACATATATCGTAAAACTACTATCTACAATTTGTAAAAAAATATGTTTGCTGTTGTATTATTAAGTGTTCATTTAGTTAGTTTTTAGTCTAATTTTGTTGGTTTTTTTGTTGATTATTTGAGTTATTATATACTTTTACTCACTATTTCATATTTATTTTGACATAAATGAAATTACGAAAATAAAAAATAATATTATAAATATATACGTTTTTTGTTTTTTCGATCAATTTATCTGGCAGACTTGCAAGTTTATGTACACGTTCATAGCATCAAACGATGGTAGACTAGACAAGGTATGAGAAAAAAAAGGTTTCAAAGCGGGGTCAGTCACCACATAGCAGAAATTTAATTTTATTTGATCCGCTCCATACAAAAAATAGAAAACTTTTTTTTTTGCCCAAATTATAAAGTTTAGGAAAAAGTTTCATAGGACAACATTGATAAGGTTAATGAGCTCTATTCATCCGCATAAAGAAAAAAGTAAAAAAAGAAAGTTGGTCCCTAAGGCCCAGTTGTTTCAAGTTCGATCAAAGTAAGCGGTCGATTAAAGCATAGATTTTTACGAAAACGGATCGTCTGATTGGTGGAGAACGTAAAAATCTATGCTTTAAAAGAACGCTTACTTTAATCCAACTTGAAATAACCGGCCCTAAGTCCCTCAAATTACGGTTTCGACCCACTGTGCGTCGTCTCACGACGATTTCAAGATAATTATCTATTATTTTAGTTATCACAAAAATATTTTTTTATTTAAAATATGACAGAGACCTTAAAGGTCTATGGATAACATTTTGCATGGGTACATCAATATAAGAATATAATAAGTACACGAAATCATTTTATATTTGACTGAGTTTCAGCATTTTTGTCACTTCTATTTTTTAATTTGAATTTTATGAATTGAAAAGATACGCAGAAAATTATTTCTAATAAATTCAATGAAGCATGTAATTTTTTTATTTTTTTTATATTACGCTTCAACAGGCCAAGAGGCCCAAATAGAGAAGCGAAACACATCAAAAAACACCCAGGCTTGAGTAAATCACATAGATAAATTGTGACCTCCCGGGAATCGGACCCGGAACCCCCGGTGTAAGAAGCCAGTGTCATACCCACTGGGCCGCAAGGAAGGTCGTTGTATAATATTAATCCGTTACAAATTAGTCGTGATTGTCCTGTTTTTGTTTTGGCTTTTGACATTGTACAAACTCATGTGATAGTTTTGAGCCGTTCTTTCGTGTGTTTTGTGTAATTTAATGTCTCCGTCTTGTATTTCGCCATTTGCCAGCTTGTGAATGAGTTTTAGTGTTTCGATTTTTGTTATGTTATCAATGTTTAATTGCTGTGTTATTCGGTAAACCGTTTCAGTTGATGTCAGGCACCACAAAACAAATATTAATAATTTAACTGCATTAAAGTTTTATCAATTATATTTATCATCTCCCTAAGACATTGTTTTATTGTAGTAATATACAGGATTATTTGGAAAACATTAATAACCTCGCAGGACTATATTCCTACCGTGATTATGAGTCGAAAATGTTCAAGCTATCATGACCTAATATCGATAGTTAAGGAGATATGCGACATCAAAATTAGCATTTTTTTTCAATATTTCTGTCTTATTTTTTGTAAAACGTTATATTATCATTAGAGTAACTCATATCGATTACGAAAAATTCATGCATTTCAATACAAGTTAAATAAAATGATAAAATTGGAATGTTTTCCAATTGGAATTCGGAAATTTTTTTTTTATTTGACTTGTATTAAAGGGAATGAATTTTACATATTTGATATAAATTACTATAATGATAGTCCAACGTTTTACAAAAAATAAGTCAGAAATATTGAGAAAAAAATGCAAACTTTGATGTCGCATACATATCTCCATAACTATTGATATTAAGTCATAATAGCTTACACATTTTCGACTCATAATCAAGGCAGGATTATAGTCCCGCCGTTTTTTGTTTTCCAAATAACACTATATTTTTAACCAATATGTTAATATCAAAAATCATATCACAGAACTACAACTCCTACCTATACATATTTATGCGGTCCTCCATTTTTTTTTAATTGTCTGAGAGGGTTTTCACATGAGTATAAATTAATTAGTAGTTCTACAGACTTACCTCGGATGTATACTTTATAAATGTCAATGTTTTTTAATATTAGTCAGAAATAGAATTAGAAATATAATCTATTATCTATTACTTTGGATTCAAACCTATCCTAGGAATGCAACTGACTTTATTTTTGGAATTAAAAAAAGTTATCTATGCCTCGTTTGAAGTCGTAAGTAAATATTGTATTAACTATTTACAAGATATCCAGTTTATTTTGTGCACTGCAGAGTTAATATGTGTTTATTTTCCAAGAATCTGTCAATGCCCTTTAATACAGTAAAACCTCGTTAATTCGACATTCAAGGACCCAAAAATAACCATTTCGAATTACGCGGAACCCCGTTAATTCGAAATTCAAGGCACAAAGAAAAATTAAAAGTCGCAATACAATTGCGAAATTCGCCAAAAATCGTAAAACTCGTCAAAAAAGTCATTAATTTAGTGAAAAACGTGTATTTTGCATATTTCAAGAAATCATTTTGAAAACTTAATATTTATTATGCTAATACGGGGCATTTATATTACTAAAATGCCCGATATTGATATATTTGTTGTTCTCACTTGCGAAAAAATCGAAATAAAAATCAAAATATTTTTTCAATTTCGTCAAATTTAAAAAAATCGAATTATGTGAACTAAAACGTATTGATTTATTGCGCAAGATACTAAAAATTATTTCGAATTTAATCGAGGTTAATCTACTATGAAATTAGCATTTTGGGACTTGTGGGTTTTAATAATTTCGAATTATGGCGAATTTCGAATTACAGGGGTTTGAATTGACGGGGTTTTACTGTATTTTTTATCGATAGATTAAAGTATACTATTTCAATAATATCTATATATTTCAAAATTCTGGCTTTATCTGGACTTCTTTGTATTTTTTTAAGAATCCAAATCCACTTTGACATGTGTGTTTACTAACTCAATTTCTGTGAATTAGTCAACCATGTTGCATAGAGACTTTTATAGAGATTCATTTTGTATTGGTAAAGAAAACGATGATGTATTGAAAAATGTCTGACTGACAATGAATTGTGGTATGCACAAAGTACCAGAGAATTAATAATGTTATCAGACAACAATATTTAGGAGGTACAGGGGGACTATTTTAAAAAAATAAAGCGTTAACTCATAATAATTTAATGTAACTGCTATGAAAGCATATGTTAAACTACTTTTCAATATAATCCTTTTTGACGTCCAAGCATTTTTGACACCAGCAAACAAGCTTGACATTCTCTCATTAAAAAAATCTGCCGCTTATTTCTTGAATCAGTTATTGAAAGTTTCATAGACCCTGTCGTTGGTCTTTGCGTGAATCTCTCGCAGTGCGTTTTTTTAAATTTCGGGAAAATATTAAAGATGGAAACCCTAAATGTACGTGGTTTATAAGGGAGCATTTAAAAAATTAATCAACAATCACATCTCGCAATCACCAGTCACAGGTAACAGATGAATAAGAATGGTTGAATGAAAGAAAAGTTATTTAACCTGTTTTTATTTTATCCTATTCCAGACTTACATTGGCCAAGTACTGATAGCAGTGAACCCCTACAAAAACCTCCCCTTATATACAGAGGAACAAATTCAAGAGTATGCCAAGAAGCACTTCTTCGAGGCTCCGCCGCATGTGTGAGTATACCATCTCAACTTCCTTCATCATCACTGTTGGCGCTACAACCCTCGGTGGGTCTTGGCCTCCTCAATAATCTTCCTCCACTCATCTCGGACTAGTGCCAGCTCAACTTGCTTAACCGTTTTAGTGCTGAGAAGTGCCATCGCGCTTCTCCCGAATTCTCTCTAAAATTGCGGGAAACGCAACGGCGCTGCTCTCACCAGTGTGTTTTTGCGAGCGAGTTGGATGGGTTAGTAATACATATAAACCTCGGAGTCTCCGCGAAGTTTATATTTTTAATCAACTTTATAGTTTGTGTGCTGCTCTAATTTTTTCCTATTGTACTAGAAATTAGATAAAATGACTCAGCACTAAAATGGTTAAATATAATATAAAATTTACAACAGATTTTTTAACAATTCATGTGATTCCAATATTTTGCATTATTTTTTTATCAAAAAAAGGCATAATTTAAAGGAATCAAATATTACCATGAAGATACTAATAACTTTTAGCAGTTTGCTTTAACATTTGAAATTTACTCTTTCTTTAGGGAGGGCTCTTGTCTCTTCTTTCGATAGCTATAGAGATATCGAAAGAATTACAATGCAAATCGTTCAATATAAACACATTCTGATAAAACGTGGAATGTCAATAGATAAAATGGATAGTAAGAATGTGGATTATAATGAAATGTAGTATATTCAATATTAAATCTTCATGTCTTATAAATCTATATTCAGTTAATTCCGCATTTGGTGGTTTAGAGGCAGGGTTGACTAGACATTGCGGCATTCCTTAGGTTAGCTAACGGCTAGAAAATGCTTCTCTTATATTTCTGCAATTGCAATAATAATTTATAAAAAATATTATGTCATTGTTGTAAGCTGTCATTACACTGTAGAGATAAAAAGTGATGTTATCAGTTTTTTCACATTCTTCAAAACACATTTATAATATTAAATCTTTTTTTTTCCCATTTTCTACTGCAGTTGAAAAATATATATTTCCTAAAAAGAGCCCATTCTCTCAATTATTAATATTCTGTGGTTAGTAGTGTTAATCATCCAGATTCCTATTTTGTGTTCAAAAATAATTGTTATGTATTTTAAAGTACAATGTAAATGTACTTACACATAAAATACCAGACCACAAATGCGACATCATTTTTAGCAGTAATTTGAAAATATTTAGTTATTATTTAAAACATTTTATCAGATTACTTAAGCTCAATGTTTTGCGTTGCAACATATGGTTTATATTTAGTTTCAAAGAACGTTAATTTAAAACATAATTTTTGGATTGGATAGCTTTTCTGGGAGGTTTTAATTATTGAAATTACCCTCTGAAACTTTTCACTTTTCCCTATCTCGTGGTTAGGTTTGGCTCTATTTAAAGGTAAATTTAAAAACTAAAACACGTTTAGACGTTTAATGCAATAAATTTGAAAGGAATAACAAGTTGAATTTAACAATGGGAAAATTACGGAATGCTAAATTTGCATGAAATTAAACATAATTGTTTGACTTAAAATTCACAACTTCAGAAATTGTTGGACTGTGTTTTTATAAATACGATGATAATATTAACGATTCTTAAAATTGATCTAGAGTCTAGTAGTTTTTTCGCACAATATTATTTATATACGCTTACTCATTATTTTGGTTTTGCAAGATTTAAACAATTTTTGAGAAATTTTACACAAGACAGGTTCAGTGAAAAATTTCAGATTGGGTTCCTGTTTGTTTCCATATAAAAAGGAATCCCCCTCTGAAAAGAGATATGGAAACTCGGGTGACGCACGACTTGATGATAAATTATTTACTCGTATTCACTTTGTGGCATTAACTTTTCAGATATGCCATTGCAGATAACGCCTACCGATCCCTCAAGGACGAAAATAGAGAACAGTGCATTCTTATTTCAGGTATTTTTATGGTTTTATTGCTGTAAAATAACACATTGTAATTTTTTTTATTATGTATTGAGAACTCTGTATTAGTGGATTAACATTTTGTACTAAGATTAAAGTGTGAAATTTTTTTGGGATACTGCATACCTGCTTTAGGAATGATAAGTAAATTTCATGAAAAGAATTTATTTATTATCTTTATAACAGAATTTGATTATGAGTTAACAGTATTATTAATCAGTCCATATGTATTTTATGTATGAATTTAAATTCATTAGCAAAACGCAGAGTATAAAATTGTACAGAGATGAACTAAAACCTTTCTTTAGGTGAGGGAATCGGGTCGCTGCGGAAGTATTTCCCCCCGCATATATTTAAGATACATTTATAATCCAATTAAAGCTCATGCAAGATTCATGCATAATTAAATCCCCTAGAATATATATATATATATATATAAAACATAGAAAGAAAGAATATAATAATAGAACCTAACATATTTTTTTACAATAGATTTTGTTTTTATAATTTTTTTAAGATTTCGTTCCAAACTGAGTCTCTTCAAGTAGAAACATACTTTTGTAATAAAGCGCGACATATTTACTATGACATTATACTTTTCAAGAGTATTCAGTTTCACTTTTTTATAATTGTTTTAATTTACATGTTTGCAGTACTTCATTTTTTTAAGACAAGTCAAACCAATTGGAACCAGACAATGTGTAAAGAAATTTACGTTCGATTGTGTCTATATATTTTGGTGATCTATGTAGCGAAATCATTTAGTTTGTTGGACGCGATAACAGCATACTTTCACATGATATTAAATCTTATTTGTTTTATGTTGCGATACAATTTTTTTGGAAATTAGTTTAACCGGTGTTTAGATAAATATTTTATTTTGATTTATTTTCTATAGCTTCAGGTTGTACTTGTGTTATTTAAATGTACATTAAGAATTATTAGGTGGCTATTTTGAAAACTTGACAGATAGAGAAACAGAACTACTTAACATTTGGCGACAATAGAGAGTGACGTATTTGGAAATGATTATCTGACAAGTAGTAGCAATTTCACAATTGATAACTGATATTGAGAGCATTTTTGCGTGTTTTAGAAGCAAAAACAATTAATATATTTAAAACATTTATTTTTTAAATTAATCTACTCGAAAATTTCAGGAGAATCTGGTTCCGGCAAAACGGAGACCTCAAAGAAGGTCGTAGAATACATTGCTGCGAGAACTGGCCACCTCAAGAATGTGGAGACAGTCAAAGACAAGCTACTCCACAGCAACCCGGTGCTGGAATCCTTTGGTAACGCCAAAACCATTAGGAATGACAATTCCAGTCGCTTCGGCAAGTACATGGACATCCAGTTCAACTTTGAGGGGGCGCCAGTGGGAGGGAATATCATCAACTACCTCCTGGAGAAGTCCAGGGTCATCCACCAGTCTTCCGGAGAGAGGAACTTCCACGTATTTCACCAGCTACTGGCGGGAGCCGATGAAGAGACCCTTAAAAGACTGAATCTTCAGAATAGGTCGGATAACTACAATTATACCAAAGAAGCGGTAAGTTTTTACATTTTATTATGATTTAATTTTCTGTAAAAAATTGGAATACCGTGAAAATAACTATTTATCCAATTTTAAAAATTTATTCACTATAACACAAATCAAATAAAACATACTAAAACCATGTATAAATTTGAATTTTTTTTTCCCAATATAAGTTACTTTCATGATAGTCCAACGTTTTATAAAGATAATATGTATTAAAAAAAGGAAACTTTGATATGAGGATACCGATTCCTCGTTTTTTTTTCAACATGTAGTTTAAGCAAGTTTAAGCTGGATCACTAAAATATATATTGAAATAAAAAACTTAACTTATGTGAATTTATTTATTCAGATCGTAAATAGCGACATCACCCGCAAGGACGCCGAGCAATACAAGGTTGTGATCCGAGCCATGGAGACCATAGAAATTAAGGAGAAGGACAAGAAGGATATATTTGACATTGTGGCTAGTATTCTGCATATTGGCAACATCAAACACATCATCAATGACAAGGGGCATGCAGAGGTTATGAACCACGATAGCAGTACAGAGGCTGTTGCAAGAGTGAGTAGTATGAAAATATTTATTATTTTTAGGTGCCTTCATTTAACTGTCTTTGTCTGTTTGTTGTGGTGGAATCTTGTAATTGATTTTTCGACAACTTTGAAACTTCTGAAACTTTCAACATTTACGTGAAGTGGATGACTACATTATTATATCATTTTCCACACAATTTAATTATTATTTTGATTAAAATTATATTTGATTAAAATATCCACATCACTCACAAGCAAGAGCCGCAGAAACAGCTGAAGAACAGCGTTATATAACTCAATTTCGGCCAAATTGTCGCTTGGTGATTTTTTCCTTTCCACCGTCGATAATATAGTGATAAAACAGACAGTAAAATATAAGACTAATGGTAAAAAAATTCATACCTTTAAATTTTCACTGATTTAATTATTTGCTTATCTTCACTAATTAAATTATTTGTTGAAATTACGACTTACCTATTTAACGATTGATCGTCATACATGGTCATGGTCATGCAGCTTAAATTATACTTTTTTTTTCAGCTTTTAGGATGCGACGTGTCCATGCTGCGCGAGGCGCTCACGCACCGCACAATCGACGCACACGGGGACGTAGTCACCAGCCCGCTCACCCCCGAGCTGGCCCACTTCGCAAAGGACGCTCTGGCCAAGGCCATATACGACCGTCTGTTCACGTGGCTCGTCTCCAAGCTGAACGATTCGTTGCAGCCTGCAGTGAAAAACATCAATCCTGTTATCGGGATTCTGGATATTTATGGCTTCGAAGTTTTTGGGAAGAATAGGTGAGGTATTATTATGGTTTTAGCAGGACTGTTCTACATACTGTTTTATTTTCATCAGACTACTATATTCTACTTTAAAGAGGGTTATACCACTGGGAGCCTGAAATTTATATAGAAATTGGATGCTTTTTTACATGGAGTTGGTTTATATGATTAATTATTTTTATTTTCTTTTAATGACACTTTTTAACCGTTAGGTTACTAGCCGGAATTTCTCACACTATTTGCTACACAAGTACCCGGGTACTCAACCTGGATGGACGTTCCTGCATACATTTTTTTTTTGTTTTGCACCTCAAAAATTTATATTTAAACAGTCGTTAAATAGCTTTTTAGAATATCACTACTTCTCATAGCAATGTCCGTCTTCCCTTTATTTCCCTTCCTTTGAAATTATTTAAATAACGGAGATTAAAATGGATGATAGTGTTTATGAATGAAATTATTTGAACTTGAAATCGAAAATGGGTACCCAGGTACCCGGGTAGTAACATAAAGGTTAAGGTACATTTTAAACTACTCTTTTATTGGAAAATTTTTGAAAAAAAAATCAGAATGGCTATGACATTTCCATTCCCGTTGAGCTCCTCCGCCGTGACTGAGATTCAACATTCTCCAGTTCACGTTTGTCCGAGACAGAAAAGAAGGTCATATACTTATTTAAAAATGAAATATCTACGATTTAGCTTGCAGATTTCTAACCTGATGAGTATCATATCTCATACTAAATGTTTATTTTCATTTCGTGGTTTCAGTTTTGAGCAATTTTGCATAAACTTCTGCAACGAGAAACTGCAGCAGCTGTTCATCCACTTGACCTTGAAATCAGAACAGGAGGAATATCTGCGCGAGGGCATCGAATGGGAGCCCGTCGAGTACTTCAACAACCAGGTCATTTGCGACCTCATCGAAGAAAAGCACAAAGGTATGTCAGAATATTTCACCTCCTAATTAACTGAATCTATTCTCTATTCCACCAAAGAGATGGACCAATGACATTATATTGATTGCTGGTGGCGCCTGGATGCGGAGGGATCAAGACAGAGACGAATGGAAGAAGTTGGAAGAGGCCTATATCTAGCACTGAAGAGAAGAAGGCTGAAGATGAGGAAGAAGATTCTCTATTCGTAATCATTCAGCATTTTGTCTGAATGATCCTCTTGAACTCTATCAATGATTGAGGGGAAGAAGTGGATTGATCTGAATACTGAAAAATTGTTTCACAGAATCCAGGACCGCACAGTACCAGGTTACGTGCATTGCCTGTATTTTGTCGAGTTGGTGTAGATAGCGACGGTCACCAATTTGTAGACTCTAAGGAACAAGTCCAACTCTACCTACTGAACCTTCCAGTTTTCACGTACGTGTCGCGATGTATGTAGTGGTATAGTGTAACATGTGGCATGCGAGTAAGAAAGGCACAAGGTAGCAAGATTAGATACTCACGATAGGTATATTCGCATTGATTTAAAGGATGGAATGACAATATATTGTTACAAGTTGGTTGAGATTGCAAAGCGTAATACTTGTAAGTGGTCAAATGGCCAAAAAAGAGATGGTTCTTGAACGCAAACAGAATTCAGGCATACCGTCATATGATCCATATATCACCATACTTCTTTATACTTCCATTTATGTTACCCAATAAAATGTATTGAGACCATCATGCTTTATCCAGTTTGTAGATATCAACATGTGTTATCTACGAACAAAATGCCACACATTCATTTCCTTTGGTTACAATAATAAACCAGTTTGGAATAGATATGGAGTCATGACCGTAATTAGGTTGGAGAAAAACTGCTATGCAGTTTAGAAATACTTGATTAAATATAATTAATGTACACGACTCTTGCTAATGGACTGCAATGAGTTCAGTGTCAACACCATTATCAGCCATTTTCTATCTGGCTACCCCAAGTGCGTCCCACTTTTCTCTCTTCGTTGTTAGTTCTTGATTTGGATGATGTCAACGGTCCAGCGGGTTTTAGGGTGGCCTATCAGCTTCTTGATTCCCCTTAGGTACTACTGGATAACTGCGTTTGACTGCAATAATTGCAAGAGCCCGGCTTCGCTCTACGAAAAGTTTCTTCGAAAATGCCTTCTCCTTTGGAAATTTGTTATCCTACAGGTGGACATACCTCAAATAAGATGATAAAAAATTATATTTTTATCGTTTTGTTGGACTTGTGTTAAAGCGAATGAATTTTTCATAATCGATATAAGTTACTGTAACGAAAGTTCAACTTTTTGCAAAAAATAAGCCAGAAATATTTTTAAAAAAATGCAAAGTTTGGTTAAGTTCAGTCGCTTAAGTTCTAACACCGCGTAACTCATAATCGTGAACTTTTCAGGAGACCAAAAAAACTGTCTACGTAACGTTGCGGTCCGCACTGATATTCAATCTGTTTTTGTTTTTGGAATGACGCATCACCATTGTTTAAATCGCTTTAATTTTGATTGGTCAAACGACGCGTCTTTCAATTCTCTATCCAATGACATGCACAACTCATTTTGACCATTTTTTAACTTCCGCGGTGTTAGAACTTAAGCGACGATATCTCCACAACTATTGAATTCTTAGGCCATGGTTGCTTGAACATTTTCGTCTCATTATCAAGTCAGGAATTCATCTGTAAAGTTTTTGCTATCGGCTATGAGTCACCTTGTATTGTTTCAAATGGGAATCTATCTTATAAACAACTTTCTCATCGAAGGTATAATTTCCTTGTTGGACGAGGAGTGCCTCCGCCCGGGCGACCCGACTGACCTCAGCTTCCTGGCCAAGATGAACAAGCACCTGTTCCAGCACCCGCACTTCATTGGCCACATGAAGGCCGACATTCAGACGCAGAAAATCATGGGCAGAGATGTGAGTTAACAATATTATGTATTACGACTCGTGTTTTGAAAAATATCAATAAATAAATGTCTTGCTTGGAAACAAACATAGCTAAAATTTTGTTTTATTTTCTGTATAGTCGCTGTAGCTTACTTGTTACAGTTGTTAACTGGTATGAAAATTCCAGGCTTGAGTCTCATATTTTTTATCGTCACAGAACTGTCTCCTGTGTAATCTTAACTTCACAAACAAAATTTGATTTATTTTTGATGTTTATAGCGTTAACTTTGTGGTTGGACAAAGTTTGTTAATTTTCTCAAAATTAATAAAATATGATTTCTATAAAATTAACTTTGTTTGCTCCCAAAATAATTTTTGAATTTTCTTCAATTTTTTACATTTAATACACATATTTTACACATTCATATCTGAACATGAATTAATTACAATTTTGGAGGTCATAATTATGATGTGATATGTGTTGGATGTATCATTAGGATATTAGACTTGTGAGAGTACAGCTTCAGTCATATCATTATCCGTATCGGAAAGTGTGTTGTGCAAATGTATTCTGTGTTAATAAATAAGCAGCAGGTATGATTAAGACAAAATGCTACTTAGATTGGCACTAAGTTAATTTTAAAAATTTACGATCGTGGCTTAATTAATTAGTGTATTGTGACGAGTTGTGTCACTATCCCTGCGGTTGGTGGCAGATTTTAAACAGCGCGGAGCCCGTTGTGGCAGGCCACGCGCATTTATATCCAGTGCCTGGTAGGTGTGTTTGTTTGCTCACGAATTTTCACTTGATGTACAGCAGTGGCCATGTACCTTACGGTTGTGAGCTTTTAACGATGTCGGCAGTTGCCAGGAAATCGCTCACCTAAATCTTTAAGACTCGTCCCAATTACAATAATGTTTGCAAGATTTACCAAGCAAGACTTACAAGTACTTAAAGGCAAATATCGAATGTACCTATTTTTTTTTCTGTTTTAGGAATTCTGTCTCGTCCACTATGCTGGCGACGTGACTTACAATGTGAGCGGATTCCTTGAGAAGAATAACGATCTGCTATTCCGGGACCTGCGCGAGGTGATGACCAAGACCTCTAACCCCATCATCAGCAGCTGCTTCTCCGAGAAGGAGTGGGAGAATAAGAAGCGGCCCGAGACGGCCGTCACGCAGTTCAAGAACTCGCTGAATGACCTGGTCAAGATTCTGATGGGCAAGGAGCCATCCTACATCAGGTGCATCAAGCCAAACCAGCTGCAGGCTTCAGGTAGGATACGGACAGAGCTATGTGGTTCTATTTCAATTCAATAACCTTGAATATATCTGGATGTATTCTTTGTAACATTTTAATATACCTATTTACATTATAGACCTTGTTGATGTTAGAACCCAGGCACAAGAATTTTATATTTCATATAACATGTGAATTTATAATATTACTATTAATTTTATTTTCTCCATTGTTTATATAGTATATTTATTCCCTATAATCTGAAAAATTAAAAACTGAGCCTGTTCGGTTTAACGAATTTTCAGATTCTGGAATCTTTAAGAAATAAAGTTTAAGCATATCGATGGTCGAATTTGCAAAAATTCTTTTTTTGTTCTACTATCTTTAACCATCCAATTTAATCTATATTTTCAGATAATTTTGAAAATAAATTATTTTCGTTTCGAAGAAAGCACATATTGAAGGAAAATTAAACTAAAACTAAAATATACTAAAACGAAAATCAATTTTATATGGGGACCGTCGATATTATACATAATTTTTTTTATGCAATAGTTGTATAGGTACATGTAATAAGGCATAGTAGGTATTAATATGTTAATTATGTATATGTTTGATATTAAAAAATCTGAAATCGTTTTCTGATGAACGCCTTCTGCGTGGTTTTGAGTTTTGATATGCTTTATTGCGCTATTGGCGCAAAAGCGTGATCTCGTGTTTTCCGATGGACTCAAGTGACAGGTGAGGCGAATATCGACATTTCGGGAAAATATCGGACAAAAATTATAATATCTAATCTTGAGGTTGCACCGTAGTCTTTATTTTTTCTTAATTGAATTGTTTGGTTAAGATATTCACATGTAAATTGTTTCCAGGTCAGTTTGATGACAAGACAGTGTCCCATCAGGTGAAGTATCTGGGACTCATGGAGAACCTCCGCGTGCGTAGGGCCGGCTTCGCGTACCGCCGCCCGTACGAGCTGTTCCTGCAACGGTACAAGTGTCTCTCCAAGGCCACCTGGCCTAATTACAAGGGGGCGGCCAAGGACGGGGTGGCCGAGCTGGTCAAGGCTATGAAGTACGAGCCTGACGAATTTAGGATGGGCAAGTTAGTCATCGTTCTTAATACTGGATCCTTTTAAGAATCGGATTGATGATTTTTTAAATCCTCCGATTTATTATCTAAATCATTTGAATTTGAAAAACTTTTAACTACCTTGTTCTTATTGAAGAGTCTATCATGTAGCGTCATTTTATAACATTTTGTGTTACACATTAATTGTGCTGGTAAATAAGACTTTTGAAATTTTTAGCACCAAACTCTTCATCCGTTTCCCCAAAACACTCTTCAAGACCGAGGATGACTTCCAAGAAAAGAAGAATGACATTGCCGCCATAATCCAGAGCCGCTGGAAGGGCCTGGTGCAGCGCCGCAAGTACCTCAAGATGCGGCAGGCTGCCATCGTGATTCAGAAATGGACGCGAAGATTCCAAGCCAAGAAGGTGGCCGAGCGCCGACGCAAGGCGGCCAACACCATCCGCAAGTTCATCAGGGGCTTCATCACGAGGAACGATGCGCCCAATGAGGATAACAAGAACTTCATCGAGGTAGCCAAAGCCAACTGGCTCAGGCGGCTCGCTAAGGCTCTACCAACCAAAGTTTTAGACAGGTGAGCTCTCGGGTCTGTTCTGACTGGCTTGCATTATCATAGCAAACATGCCTTGACCACCATTGTATAACATTGTACACTTCGTCACTTTTGACGTGATAAATATTTTAGAAAATAAGTACAAATATTTTAAAGGCTAGTAGAAATTTTTGTCTCACACACATCTACTTATTTCTTCGTTTCATTAAGTTTTCAAATATTAAATTAAAGGCAATATTATTTCTGATAAAATAGAAATATTGACGTTTGACAAACGTCTTGACATTTCTCGTAAAAACTTCACTCAAACATGAATAAGTATATCCTGTCTACTTTTTCATGTGATATTATCACGGTGTTGTTATCCTAAGAATACAGGAGTTTTTCTGTATGAAGCGACCCAGATCCAATTCATGAAATTGAGGTAAACATATTTGAAATTCGTCATAATTTGAAATTTTTAAAACCCACAAGTCCCAAAATACTAATTTCATAGCATAACCCAGATAATTCGAAAACCCCGGTAATTGAAATCGAAAAATAAAATTATATTTTTTTCGCAAGTGGGAACAAATATGTGAATGTCAGGTACTTTATTAATAGAAATGTCGTGGTCTTTATATTAGCATAATAAATATGTATTGCATTTTCGAAATGATTTCTTGAAATATGCAAAAATACAAACATTTTTCACAACATTTATGGCTTTTTTCACAAGTTTTACGAAATCTGACAAATTTTTCAATCGCATCACGATTTAAAAAATTTTTATACCTTGAATTTACCTACGTTCCGTTATCTACTGTAAGACTACCAGAATTGCCAGATTGTCATTTTCAAACACCTCTATCTTCATCAATTGGATGGTGGCAGTTTTGCTTACGAATCCCTCCAAAATTATGATCAACCTCATTGATTCTAGTAAATATATGTGTATCTATGGAACCTTATGCCATATTAATAACTTTACAGAGAAAATTAAACTTTAACAAGAAGTTAAAAAAATACACAGGTAGGCGTCCACATATTTTAAAATTACATTATTGTAAATCATAAAGGCGTCATTTGATAAAAATTGTATTTTATACTTCCATAGTACAAATGTATAAAATATATTCAATCTAAATACTGAAAATCTTGTGAACATCACTGTAATTATGCCCTCCCTCTACCAGGAGCTGGCCACCCTGCCCCAAGCACTGCGCGGAGGCCTCGGGCATGCTGCACACCATGCACAGGAACCAGCTGGCCAGGAAGTACAGGAAGGCTTTGTCGGCTGATAGAAAAAGACAGTTTGAACTCAAGGTCCTAGCCGAGAAGACATTCAAAGGTTGGTATGTTTGCTATGCCAGGAAAGTCACATGCAATATCTTGTTAAAAGTACTGGTACACATGCTCATCAGTGGTACGTGGGCATGCACAGTATTGAGCTTCTTGAACCATTGCTATTAAGTAGCATGTATGTACGCATATTGCTGGTAATGAGCATGCTAATGTCATTCACCACGAGAAGGGGTATCTTTTGAGCGTGTGTGAACAGGCTTGCTTATGAGCATGCTAATGTCATTCGCGGCTAGTATCGATCTTCTCAGTCCGCGACAGATGAAACAGATATGGCGCCTTGAGGAGATGACAAAACATTACTTTTCGTGGCTTATTAAAGGAATCACGAATGTCTGTGGAATACTCGGTCATCGCTATGTAAAAATAATAAAGCAAGAAATAATGTTTATGAAACTTTGTTAAAAGGCATGAGTGATTCAAATCTTACAATAAAAATTATAAAAACTAAAATCGAAAATGTGCAAATGGAAACGCGGGAACTGCTTTGATTTATTGGTTCACTTGAATTTCCTGTTTCAGTTTGCAAAGTTTCCATTTTGAACAAGAGCATCTCAATTCTATGACAAGAATATGCCAGTAATAAGCATGTGTGTTTGATTTTTAGCTTTGAGCATACTTATTCATGAGCATGATTAAAATAAGCATGCTAATAACGAGCAAGTGTGTACAGTTATCAGAGCATGCTAGTTTTGAGCATGTTAATGAGCATGCTCAAAAATTAGCATGTGTATCAGTACCTTAAAGATTTTGGTAAACATTTGTAACTTGGCATAATTGATACCACACTCTAAGAAATCTGTAGTGTTTAATATTATGTAATAATGTTTGAAACCTGTGAAAGGTATTAGAGTAAGGAAAGAGGTGGTGAGAATTTTTAGGGTATTTGAAGATGGAAGATGTGAATGTGAAAATACGGTTATAATATTAAAGAAAAAAATTCCGCTTAATATTTTGTTTATTTCTTTACTACAGGCAAAAAGAAGAATTACCTGAAGAGTGTTGGCCCACTGTTTGAAGAAGAGAGATTGAAGCCAGACCAATTTGCTCTGAAACAAGGATTCATCACTGGTTCTCTGCCTGCTGGAGAAAAAATTATGGTGAATATTGTCATTAACCTTTCCCTTACAGTGCTAAAATAAAAACGCGCGTTCCGGTGCTGTGTAGTCAATACACAATCAAAAATTAGCGATTTGAAATTGTTAAAATAAGAACATTCGTAGCTAACTCCTTAAATTAATTATGATTGAGGTCAAAAATGATAATAATTGAGGTTTACTTGCTGAAAACATGAAAAAGCCTTCTGGCAACGCTCACGGAACGGGCCGCACAACCACTCTGGATGAATGCCTGAGAGCTACTACCGGGAACTGCGAAACGGCAAAACATGACTTTTTGCGCTCCTTATAGCGAAGTAGGCAAGAGTGAGATGCGAATATAGGGTCGCGCTTCACGCACACTCTTCACATATCATCGCATCTTACTCACAGCGCTGTTTATACGCCGCACACTGGCACACGTTTGTTTGTATTGGTGAATTTATTTCCGATTTTCACAAAATACCTCCGATGTTATCAATATTATTCTGATAATTATCAATATTCTTTTTTAATTCAATGTGTAAATATATTATGGAGGAATAGCTAAAATCTTAACCCGGTATTTATTATATTTATAGAGATATTAAAGGTTATTAGAAGCAATGTGTAGTAGTTACGCATCAAAGGAAAGAGAGGGTTAAAGTCGCATAGCCAACATCCATCTTCAAACATCTATAATATGAATTAAAAATCATATCAAGGGCACAAAGCCAAAAGAGCGTTAGTGATTATCTCGAACTTTACAGGAGAGCAAAGTTATGTTTTGTCAATCTGATTTTATCAATATGTATTTCTTTTATTACTAAACGATTTCCATGTGTGTTTTGAATAAACACATATGGAAATCGTTTAATAATTAAAGAAACATTGACAAACTCAGATTGACAAAACGCCCTTTTGGCTTTCTACCCTCGATATATTTTATTTCAGGATTGTAAAACAATTTTCAAAGGATATTTACGTTGAAATCTTATCTTTCAGTATTCAACAGAGGTGGTAAAATATGATCGCCACGGTTACAAGCCTCGGGAGAGAGTCCTCTTGATCAGCAACAAGGCCTTCTACCTCTTGGACGGCAAGAAGGCGTTCAAGCTGAAGCACCGCTTGCCCCTGGATAAGCTGGAGTACGTGGTGACCAATGAGAGTGACAATCTCATGATGGTCAAGATACCCCAAGAGTTAAAGAAAGATAAGGTAAAGAAAAGAAGTAGTTAAAAAAAAACAATACAATGTATTACATAATTTTTATGAAACGCCGCTATGGTTTGTGTTGAATCTCAGACCACTTAATCACAAGGCAAATGTCTTACCACTGGACTAACAAGTCTTCAATGTTTTCTTGTACTTCCAGGGAGACTTAATTTTGTCCATGACGCACATAATTGAAGCAGTAACCAGAATTTTGGATATCACCAAGAATCCAAATTCACTTTCCATAGTAGATACGGGATCGTGAGTATTTTACTTATTATTCTTTAGTATTTTACTTATTATTCTTTTCTGTTTCAATTGAGATATGCGGGGTTACTTCTCTTAGCATTATAAGTATACAATAAAATCTGTTCGAGATGAACTGTCAAATGTAACATACGCAGGGTTGAAACTATAACTAATATTAGTTGTGGATGGTGATGAGCTAAACTATTATTTTGATTGATTTGTAATCGACTGTAACCGATTATTCGAAATTTAGCGAACAAAATCACTGGTGCACTAGAAATTAAAACTCTAAAAAATTAATCTCAATTACTAATCATTATTACAATAGGCATAATGACAGTATTAAAGAATTCATGAATAAGTGATTTTAGAGAAGAAAATATGTATTTCAAAAAGTTCCAAAAAAATATTCCAGTTTTAATATACACATTTAGATAAATAAGATTTTTAATAAAATAAAAGTATAAAATTCTGCATTCGGCAATTTTAACTGAAATACCGATCAGAGCAAATGACATCATGCCTAAGTAACCAACACTGTTTCTTTGAACTGTAGTCATAGACACAATGCAATTTTTACTTAGGCTTGACGTCACGTAGACGCCATGACACCTGCGGGCGTTTTTGCGCGAACTTAAAAATAGGTAGATGAAAATACAATTATTTCCGTAAAAACTTAGTTTATTACTGAAATAATGTTATTTTCGGTGATAGTAGACGTGTACCTACATTATAGAAGGTTATTTCAAAATCTGTCTTCATGTCTATTAAATACCAATCACAGTAACGGCTTAGTCCATCTCTAGTCGTAATTAATAGGGTTGAGAAGAAATCCTTAAAACAGTAAAAACCTAGATATCGCAATATTTTGGCCATATATAAGGCATTCACAAAAACACCAGAATATACATTTCATCACTATGAGCAAACAAGGTAATGATCGTTATCGTTCGGAACCAGACAAGCGTTAGAAGGATGGGAAGAGCTGTAATTAGCCAAGCATTCCGCCCTGCCCAAGTCAAAAATATAACATTTATACTAATTTACACTACACTTTAAATTTTCTGATGTACTTACATTGATTCGTCCGCCTTCATTTTAATACTTTGCGTATCTAATAGTGTCCCTGATGATTTGCAGAATTCGCGAGACATTAATTATGCACCTGTGATACTATTTCAGAATCGTCCACAACCTAGTCAGTGGAAAACAAGGCGGCCTTATTGAAGTGACCACGGGAACTCAACCGGCAATCCACAAAAATAAGAGCGGCCATTTGCTTGTGGTAACTATTTATTTTTACTTATTTAACTACTTGACTCTCAATGAGACTATTCTCCCTTTGATTATTATGATGGTAACAGAGCAGAATAATTTATTTTAAAAAAGTGACTTACGTAAATTAAAATGATCTTTTTAATATTAACCGGTTTTGATGCCACTGTATCTTTGGCAGAATGGCCACACAGTAACTGTTTCATTAGATTTAGCGCTACGGGAATTTTATAATAAACACTCTGAAAAAATTCCAATTGGAATGTTTTCCAATTTTTTTTTCTGAGGCTTTTATCATTTTACTTGACTTGTATTAAAGGGAATGAATTTTTCCTTTTAGATATAAGTTACTGCAATTATAGTCCAAGGTTTTGCAAAAAATAAGTCCGAAATATTGAAAAAAAAATGCAAACTTTGATGTCTCATATCTCCGTAATTATTGAAGCCAGGAACCTACCTGCAAAGTGTTGTGGGCTAGCTCCATATATGCACCACTCCTTATGCATCCATTTGCTTGCAGACAAATATTGGATCTTTCCAAAGCTTTCAAAATTTCTTATTCCATCACAAATGTTGTTTTCGAGTTTTTGAATTGTTACCCTAAAAATTATTGTCACTTAAAAATACATGTTATGCATATATGTAATACTCCTATATTGCTAGCAAGCTCTGGAAATGGGCGAAATCACTACAGTGCAGAAACATATGTTTGTCTCACCCATACCGGTGTCACTCCGAGTCTTATGCGCATGTCCGAGAATTAGCGCCAATTTATATACAATCAGCGCCGCCACATGGGATAAATGAGAGTCACGACGCTTGCACACAACAGGTCAAGTGACAGCAATGAGATAGAAGTAGCATTTTCTGCCCCGCTTAGTCCGTGACACCTCCACTTATGGGCATTAGCAATATAGGAATATTACATATATGATTATTATATAAACGAGTATGACGTACATATATTATGTGTGCAAAATACTAGAAGAAAAAATTACTAAAAATTTATTAGTTATAATTCTTTACATAAAGGATGTCAGAATGTACTAAATATTCTCAGACTCAAAAAGTTTGAATTTCTAGTTTCAGAATATTACAAACATACTATTTATGAAGCCTTTTTTAATATTTCAGGTGGCCACACCGTAATGCTGCGTGGAAGATGTCCAAAAATGCCATAATGTATATAATTTAAAGTGATGCCTTAACTATTAGAATAACATTAAATATTTATGATTTTTAATTTAATTACAGTCAATAAAGTTTATACAGCAAGTCTATTTTGCCCATTGATTTAAAAATTCTTTCAAATATGTATTATGATCGTTGAAATTTATGTTGTATAATTTTTAATAAATTATTATTTTAATTAAAAAATGCTTTGTTTATTTATTTACATATATTTATTAACTAAATGCTAAATAAATAATCATCACCGTCTAGTTCCCCCACATTTCTTCACAATGTTTATAAAATTGATTAGGTGAAAACTAGAATGCATTATATTTCATTTTGCTTGTGATCTTTTCTGAAATATTTCTAAACACTAAAAAAATTCAGAATATTTTGAGTATGTTCAAATCTTTCAGAACAGTGCTGGATTTTTTTGTCACAGGGACATCATTAATCAATCGATGTATATTATAGATGTCTCACAGAGACGAAACTGTATTTTTATGGGAAAGTAGGTATAGAAGTTTTTTGGGTGTTCATAGAGCTTATGTACGTATCGTACGGCTGGCTTAAGTGATCACTTTACACAATGTAACACTCGCATTTCCATCCATGATAGAATATACCATGTCTATTAATTTTTGGAAGTTGTATATTTATTTAAATTATGTACCATGCTTTACATGCGAGTTGTAACCATCCTCCACGCGGCCTGCACCAAAGCTTTTTCATTCCCCCGAAATGCCACAGATGTCGCTAATGAGACCAAAATTCTTCAACACTGCATTCCGCCCCTTTTTTCTGCTTCTACAGCTTTTCTCTGCGTTTGTTTATCAATTAATTGCTCTTGAATGATATTTGATACCACATGGAAGTCAGACAGATTTTGAAGTGACGCTGACAAGGACTAACGAAAAAATTATCAAATTAAATTAGCATTCATTAATAAATAAAATATTTATTACTGCAGATAGAAATGCACACTATTTATTTTCACTACAACCATTTCGGTATTGTGTAAATGAGAGAAATAATAAATATTGTTTTATGAGGTGACCCAACATGTTTGACAAAATTTTGACTTTGGTTTACAAATATGTATTGGGTAAACAGAAAGGATAGATAAGAAAAAAAAAAAGATATTTCATTATTTTAATATGGCTAGTGAACAAGTGATCAATAATTTATCTTATGATATTTGAAAGTACATTATTTAATAATGGATGATCTTAACTCAGCCATAGTCCAGGATGTACACGTTTTTTTTCCACCTGCCTGGAATGATACAAAGCATTAATTAATATTATCAAATTTGGTATGAACCTATAATTGACTTTTATGTTTTTACCATTCTTTGTATTTACTTAATTATTGTTAGCTGTTGGTTTTCCGAATAAATAAAAATAAAAACCAAGTATCAAAGGGAGAGGGAGGGATAAAGGGAAGGAATAAATGTTGCCTATATTACCCACCTGGTCCTAAAAAATAAGTATACGAAATTTGGGTCACATCGGTCAAACGGTACAGATTTGAATGGAATATATATCATGGCGGGAGGGGGGGGGGGGGTAAAGAGGGGGAAGGAAATATTACCCACCTATATTACCCACTGGGTCCCAAATAATGTGTGTGCAAAATTTGAGTCAGATTGGTCAAACGGTGTAGATTTGTGCAGAAAATATACCAGGGGGTGGGGGTTGGGTGAAGGGGGAGGGGAGAAATGTTGCCTATGTTACTCGCCAGGTCCTAAAAAATAAGCATACAATATTTGGGTCAGATTGGTTGAACGGTACAGATTTTCATGGAAAATATCCATGGGGATGGGGGAAATGTTGCCCACCGGGTCCCAAAGAATAAGTATGCAAGATTTGGGTCAGATCTGACAGTGTAGATTTGTATAGAGAATAGAGAGACAGACATTGTTTAATATTTATATATGTAAACACGCTCGTACTCAAATGCAATGTTGTGTCAAAATTTTAACTCAATCGGCTGACTATTTTTCGAGTTTTTCAATCACAAACATACGCAGGCTGAATTTTCATAAATACATTTTTTATATTTTATTTATTTATCTTCATCTTGATATATGACATAGGAAATTGAGTCGCTCATCTCACTAGGAAGAACCTGTTCCGAGATGAGCAGCTGACAATATAGTGAGAACAAAATAATAAAGGTATAAAACAAAATACTACATAACTATAAGATTAATAAATTAATTGAGGATATAAGTATAAAATGTGGATAATAAAAACAGTAGATATTATATAATACAAAAGCAATAGTGAAAATAAAATAATATATATAAGGAATCATTTGTATGGATAGTAAAAACATGTAAATATTATTGACTACCAAAGCAATAGCACAGTTAAAAAGTATATTTAAAAATATATATATATGTATATTATTTGTTTTAATCTAATTATATTTGATTAATTATACACCTACATGTTTCGGAAAAACCTTTCCATCGTCAGGGTGTTTTATATATAAGTCTTAAACAAATCTGCATACCAAACAGGAGTCACCAATGAAAATGTTTTTATTTCCAGCATTGCAATGAACCTAAAATTTTTAAGAATTTAAAATGTAAGAAAAATTAATTTCTTAAATTACAATTACCTAACGGTTTTACACTGATTATAAGTAAATTTTACTATCTCCGTATGGTTTCTTCTTAATACTACAAAGATCATTATCATGCCAAAGCCTTGTGGACAATCCTTGAGCAAAGAACCAAGCTTCATCGAGAAATACTGGATTGTAAACCTTAAAATTTTTATTAAGAATACTTCCTCAAAAAAACTCCACTTGAAGCAATATGCTCCAGCTCAAATAGACCTTTTCGGGGATCATCACATTCTCAAAGCTAACTCAACTCAAAGTAATATTCTTAAACTCTTCCTTTTGAGATCAAATATTTCTGCTTCATGAAGAGCTTTTTGTAAAGATGCTAACGTTACAGAGAAGAATAAAAAGAAATATTATATTTTTGCTCCAATTTGTAAGGACACTCATTTAGGGAAGGTTTGGAGTTTGCGGAATGAAAGAGTATTTGAGGTTGATGTTTATTTCTCAACGGAGATATGCCCCGGGAGCAAGTGAAGAATAAGTACAGTTAGTAAAATAATGAACAGAGAAGCTGCTGACGCGCGGCGCCGGTCCACCAGTAATCGTGGCGTCACTGTTCTGTCTCCATAGCACGATTTCCTTTATTCTTGTTCGTTTACTTTACAGGCAATGAGTTCGCATATTTTTTACGTAAACGTAAACAAAATTGTGATGGTTTTTTCTAGCAGATGCAAGGCAGAGAGTCGGTAAGAGGACGCCATACTCATAAATAAATCTACTTTAATATTGAAAGCATTTCGTAAATTTTCTTTTTTAACCACGTCTTTTGTAAAATATCCACATCCAATAATTAAGCAACCAGTAAATTTTCCCACAGTTATCATTTTTAATGTTAGTCGACATCAACTAGGTTGGTAGGTACATAATAAATGTGTGCATAATAAATATCATAAAATAATAAAATGTGTTCACACATAAACTTCTAACATATTATAGTCACCCTGCGTGTGAAAATTTCAAGTATTGTATTGAAACAATTCATGAACGGTAAATTAACTGAACTGCCGTTGTAAATAGTAAACATGGGCTACCATTATATCTTTCTTTCTGAAAATAATTCAGAACATTCATCACAATTTCTTGTTTGCTTTTTTAGAGATATATTTTTGATTTTTCAAATTCGCCAATTTACTTCAAGACCTTAGAAATGAGACAATATATTCAAAACTAAACCATAGATAAATAAACACTACTAGTGATGGATCCTGTTTCTGTACTAAGTCTAGGGATGGGCGTTGAATGGACGGACTAGTTGAAATCAACCGTTGACGTTGCGTCGACGCGTCGACGGTTTACGTTTATCGCATGGACTAGTTGAATTCGTAGACGGCGGACGGCGGACGCCGTGGACGGTGGACGATTCGATATTCAACATAGTGCCATAGACGTCATAGACGACTCGACGGGTAATTTCATTTCAACTCTAAAGTACACGACCATAAAGTGCAGATCTGTGTAGACGAACTATGACGGAGACTTGAAATTTGAATGCATACGTAGGGTGAGATAGGCTTAATAAGCTATAATCTATTATTTTTTACTTGGTTTGTGCGATGTGCACGTGCGACGTTTCGGTGAATTCCCAATTTTGCGCTGTATAAAATAAAACAATTCTGTTTAATTATTTTATTTTTATTGAACTAATATTTTACTGCTTACACCTGATATTGTTGTGTATACCTACTTCTTTCTTTATTATATATAGAAAGAAGTATGTAAAACAATATGTAAAAGACTGTAATGTGCATAAACAAATAAATAATAAAATATTTATTTTTACATATAAGCACAAGTAGCGGTTTTACTTTCCCCGAAACTATATTCCTTCGAACTTCTTTAAATTTTAAAAATTAACGTAATAAAAATAGCCAACGTCGAGCCGTAGACAGTTGACCATCGTCCCGATGTTTAGATAGAACGTCCGCGACGTCCGCGTAACGAAGTTGACGCGTCAACTAGTTGACGAATTTAACTAGTTGATCGTCTCGTCGATGGACGGACGTGGACGGTCTCGTTTCGTCGACGGTAAATACGTCGACGACCCATCACTACTAAGTACTACAATGTATAGTCCGTCCAACTTATCTGGAGAATAAAGGAGGGCGTCCCAATCGTTGTGGTACTGCCCATAGTCTAAAGATTATCTCATTTGTAGGGAATTTTTTGCAAATTCATTTTTTCTTAAACAAGTTATTAAGCAGTATACGACACGATAAAAAAACAAAAAATGTAAACTAACGTACAAATAAATTTATCAAAATATACATTCATAAAATACACAACGTCACAAAATGGCGTTTTTTCAAAATCAAAGAAAAATACAATTTTCAGGAAAAAAACAAACAATAATTATTATTTTAGGCTGGCGCCACATTACGCAGATCTTCCGCCGCGTCTTTTCCGTTGCGCCAAATCGGCAAAGCAAATAGATCGACCGATCATCCGCGTAATGTGTTTAATGAGCGCATATTGTATGGAAAGAAATGTAGCGATGTTCCACGACAGAAGAGACGCGGCGGGATCCACGCAGTGTGGCGCCGGTTTTATTCAGTGTCTCATACCTAATGATCATGACCACCATGTTTAACTCAGTAACACCTAAGGATATCAATCGGTTTAGGGCCGTTGTATCAACTTGGTTTATAGTAATCTTTCGTTCAAAGCATAGATATTTTGCATTTTCCACCGATCAAACAACTCGCTCTCGTAAAAATCTATTCTTTAAATGAACTATTGCTATAAAGTAAGTTGATGCAACCAGTCTTTAATGTTCATAAATAAAAAAGTTTATTTTTGAAAAAAGATGTTTATACAAATGAACTCGTTAATGAATTATGTAATAAAAAGTAGAAATAATAAAAATTCTGTGTAAAAAATTATCGAATAAAATATGTTCTAAAACTTTTCTCATCTTACGGCTTCTAAATCAATTTTTCCACTTATCCTTGTTCTTTTTTCCAGGTGTAGATATTTTAATGCCCATTTCCACGGCCGCTTTACCTTCTTTAACTATTTTGTAAATTGCCGATTCAGAAATACCTGAAGAAATTGTATAATAGTAAAATAAAAAACTAAGTATGGGAAAATCATTATAACTGCATGGCAGCACTAACCTGAAGTGGCGGCAATAAGTCTATGAACAAAATCAAACGGTATAATTGGGGCTTTCTGACGTTGTTCCTCATCAAAAAACGTGTGCATTTTCAAGATTATTTCCCGAACACCGCTTTTAATGGTTTTTGGCATGGTGACAATCTAAAATTTTCTTAAAAAACTATCGAAACAGTCGTGAACCCCTCTGTAAACAAAGTCTGTCAAAGGTCTGTCAGCTGTAGATAATCCAATATGGCGTCGTTAGTTCCAAATTTGGCCATTCTTCAGATAAGTTAGACGGACTATAGTACTTCATTGTACTCGACTTCACACTTTTCACGTTTTTAATCGAACGTCTTAACTTAAACTTGTTGAGGGCCTAAAAAATTCCAAAGCAACATGGCAACATAGGCAAGGGCCGGAAATTTTCTGAATTTTTTGTGATTTTTCTTTTTACGAATAAACCATGAAAACATGCGTATATTAAAAAAAACACACACATTCATATTATTTTATCGTAAGTGTCGAAATGCAATGATTTTTTTATCATTTAAGTAAAAAAAAATCTTTTTTTGAATTTCGATAATGTTGCCAGCGCAACATTTTCTGAAAAATAATAATTATTTTTTATTTGTTTATTAGAGACAACACTACTATTAATAATAATAATCTTCTTCTGTGTGGTATATTTTGTTGCACGGCACGGCACACGACGGAACATCGCACTCATAACACATAAATATGATACACTTTCACACACACACATATTTCAAATAAACGCAACAAAATTGCGTGTATTTTTGTTAATAAATCACTATTAGTATTCAATTGAATCATAAACCAACAAAAACTGACAAATATCGCAAAACATATCGTATATATTTGTATATACGTGTACAAATAAATCGAAAATCGAAAAAATAAATCGTATTTCCCGCGCACATTGCGCGTGACCTTGACGATGGAATATTTGAATTTCGATTGCACAACACGCGATCGGGGCGCCATCTATAACAATTCTATACGATTTTGACGGCAGAAAAACTTCTGTTTTGATTGTTGATTTAAAATATAATCCGTGATGTTTTTGAGTTGAAAATGGAACGACAGGTCACAACAGGATTTCTCTATTGGGAAAAAATTACGTTTTTCAAATTCGATACGCGGCCGTCAATAAATAATTTATTTTGTGCCTGTCGCATATATGCGACGCGACCCCTGGGGACAGTCGCGCTCCGTCGCATATATGAGACGCGGCCCCAGGCTCATTAAACTTTAATCTTTTAAACTTCAACATTCAATCGACGCCAGCGTGATGCCGTGAACACCTGTGCGACTCTTGACGAAGTATAGAAGTGTGGGGAAGGTTTGTAGTTTGTAATCGATAGAATGAAAGAGCGATTGCATTTAAATGTTTATTTCTTCCCGGTGATAGGCCCCGGAAGCAAGTAAAATGTACTAGTAAGATGTTGTTTCGTGACCGCCAGGCGCGGGCCGCGCAATGATTGATTGATTGACAAAACACATCGGGTTTAGTACACGATGTATTTTGCGCCAACCACTAGCCAGGATTTAAATTTTTTTAAATCTGCCCAGTGACAGTTGAAAAGCGTGTCGGTGTCCCTTTTTCAGTGAGAACCGATATTTTTCTTCGTGTGGCATTCAAATCCGATGAAGAATCAGTTCAAATTAGCCTTCCAGAAGATACAGATCGATCTGTTCTGGATTCGACGAAGTCAGAAGAATTGAGGATTGAATCGGCACTCGACGTACCAGGAAAGCTGTAAGTACAATTTGTCCACTGTGGATTACAGCAGCGTTGGCCTGGTGTATCTCGAGTGTCAGAATATTATCAATCATTATCGGCGGAGATTGGGAAGGAAATTATTTCTTTCCTAATTCCCGACCCGCGTGCGATGGTGGCGATCCGTCCGTCATCGTACAGATGTAATAAAAAACAAAGAAATAGATGACGCGCGGTGGTCTGCCTGGTGTTACGGGCCAAAGGCCCGACTTGTGGTGTCGAGTGTGGTGTCGCTATTACCCTAGCTCTACACCATTGTTTATATCGAGATTGTTTGTATGAGATTTTTATTGCGTTAATATAAACAAAACTCTGGGTCGAGCGAAAGGTTCATGGCACAGGGTTGAACAGGTACCGCTACAGAAGTATGGAGTGTAAAAGATTCACATACAAGAATATATATTTTTCTTGCATGCCTTGGTATGCGGGTGGGGCGCTAAGGTCGTGTTATACCACGTGATCGAAGCATGCAGAAATTTCCCATCAGCATGATATGATATACACCTGCGTGGGTTCTGATCGTCCACCTCTCAGAGGGCAGATCTCCGGCTAGCTGGCCGCTCTGTGGTGTTATCAAATCACAAACTATGTATTTGGAGATGGTCACTGAAGAAAGGTAGCGGAAATTGTAATAAAAAGAATTTAATTCATACATATTTACATATAATTAATACTAGTTTATATCGTAAAATTTGCACTAATGCCTTACTGTTAATCTATTATCTAATCTTATTACCTACCTTAATCCTAGAAACCTCGTAGCATTATGAGAGCCGGGGTACTTCCGGCTAGGAAGTCAGCGGGCCGGACTTTCTCGGCGCCGCGCCGCGCTGCTGTCATCTCGCGCTTCCGTTGTCTGCGTTCGGAGGCTTGGATCGCTCCCAAAGCCATCTCCCGTCCTTGTTGGTGATGGACCTTCGCGGTCCTGTTAGCGCCGGGGCCGGCATCTATTGCCTGGCGGTTGGCTGCTTCCGAATTAACCGGATCTCGACCTCTCTATCTAGTTCACTTCACCATTCCGGCTTCGCGATTGCTGAAGCCGGTATGTCACTCAGTTCGTCCGCCAGCTGTCCGATAGCTGACGGCAGCTATTTATTTCACTCTCGATCACTGATCACTGTGATAAGTGTTAACTGCCCACTGATGACCTACTAACTGCTCACTACTCTGATAACTGTTGACTCGTCTGTGATAACTACTTACTCGTCCGTGATAACTGCTTACTGGTCCTGTTCCGCACAGCGTCCGGCCTTTTATCGTCGGCCGTCAGGGCAGGTCTCTGCCGCCTGAGTCATTCTGTGATGGACCCAACACGATACGCATCTCGTAGGCTTAAATAATTTATTGTCTGTTTTAGCCACACTGTTCGTAGAAGATGCACTTTCTTCCACACTATTTCAGTCATTACAGAATTATTCTTATATAAGATCGACATGTTATTTACCTTAAATGGATTATTTATATGGAAACAAAAGACTTACAACTAGTACTTATAATCTACTTACGATACAAATAAACTTACAATACGAATACCTAATTAATTAATAATAACAATATAACTTAACTAATCAAAATATAATTATAACTAGAACTTATGCCTAGAGAATCTTCAAATCATATACGCTATCATATTAAAATATACTTACGAACATTTAAAATTATTTATAATCAGTCAAAAGAAAGGCGTATTTGCGTTTTCCTGTTTCGCGACATTCTATTTATTTATTTACGATGCTGTCGGCGTCAAAATAATAATGTTTATAATAACATAAAAAAATCATCTACAAACGTTAATATTATTACTATTATTTTATACCAATAATTCCTTATATGTATACATACGTAGCTTCTAACATATAGCAGATTTGTAATTTTATCTTGGTACTTGCTTGCATTATATTATTAAAAATTTTATGTTGGAGAAATCGATAATAATCGTAGATCTATCTGTATCGTTTTATGTCTCTGTCTATAAACCTCTGCATAGCCTTGCGGAGAACTACTTTGTTTGTTCCGCACGTGCACGTGCAGATATAATATTTTAGACAAAATAAATATAGATCTCGGGAATTTTAAGGTTTCGGACATCGCAAAAGTTTTCAACCATACCGAGCATTACCGTCTATTTCTCGATTATCCATTGCTTCCCAAATAAAATATCGCTATTGTTCGGTTTCGGATCCTTTGAAGACGGCTGCCGCATCGAGCGGAGCGCAATAAAATTTAGCCTGCAAACTCCTAACCTGCTGAGTGTGGTATTCCCAAACCGACGAGACCTTACAGTATACACAAGCTAGAAGAAACATTATTTTTCATTACTTTTATTAGCCAGCTTAAACGCCGACTTAATTGCATTCATTGTTCCTTCCGAGGAAAAAGGTTTGTTTGTCACACAGCTGTGCACACGTGCAGTAGGTATAAGCCTGGGGCAAAAGCCCCGTTAAAAGGCCCGCTGGTCATAAAGCTATTTTTGAAATGTGGATTCGCGTCATTTTATGTGAATTAAATCTTCCGGTAGTGATAACCATGTCAAACATATAAAAAATATGCTTTTAAACTTACGAATACACTGCCATATAATATAAAATCTTTGACTTGCGGATTTCAAAAATCACATTAAAAAATTTTATAAATGGTGTTCATCAATATCGATAACGAAAATAATAATAACAATTAAAATAACTACTCACAAACTTAAGATTTTAGCATAGAATACAAGAATAAACATGTATTTTACAATGAATTAATAACGTATAAACAAAATTTAATGTTTATATAAAGTCGCGGATGTATAGAAAAAATAAATGTAAAATTTTGTAAAAACTACGTCCCTCCACCTCACAAAAATATGCCATTTTTACATTCAGGTACACTGCCGTATGATAAAAAATCTTTCGCTCATGCAATTAAAAAAGTGCATCTACTGTTTTGGAATGGCCCACTGAACTTAAGGAGACTTCACAATCGAATCGTAAAAGTCGATAACGTACCTACTTCATAATACCGATGTACATAATATATTAATCTATGGAGTTTTCTAATCGAAAACATGGCATGGCAAATGGCAATACTATTTACGATACAAACAAACACACGCGCAGCAGAATCTATGCAGTTGCATGACCTAAAAATGACAATTCGAGAGAATTAAATGAAAGGCGAGCGTGTGAGCAAAATGATTCATCCCAAATATATTCGTTTAGATAAAGTACTTTACACGTTAGAAAAGTGGAGAAACAGTGAATTGCAGAAGTAATGTGATAGAAGTACGCTATATCCTTGAACTGTATAAGCTCCAGTGTGAGATGCTTGGTTCGAAATCTTAAACGGTAGGTTCAACATTAAACCGAACCGACAATGCTAGTGTTCCTTGTTTGCTCAATAAGCTATTCAAAACTGTTTTTGATTACCGCTTCTGCGACATCGCCGTTTTATAACGATACATTTTTCATCAATGTAAAAATGTCGAGTGTCAAACAAAGTTTACGAGAAGATGCGACCGGGGCGTTGATCGATACAAATTACTAATTAATACATTTTAAAACACTCTTATAAAGTTAGTTTTACGTGGTGAAATATGTGGTTTTGGATCTCACTAGAACTGGTCTATTCTTCCGTTTCAGGGTTAGGTATATACCCCCTGCTGTGCTATTCCGAGAACTGCCGTAAACAAAAGTTTTAGTTGAAGCTTTTCAAAATGACTGATGTTGAAATGAATTTAAGTCACAAGGACAATGAGATTCAGATGCTCTTGGCCAAATTTGATAGTGACAAGGATAGCAACGGCCCGATGGATACTCCAGAGACTGATCCCTTAGCCTTAGACGAGGAGGAAAAGATGGAGCTGGACATAGTGAGTAAAGATGGCGCCACAGAAACAAAAGACTGTTTGTCAAATGGAACCAAACAGAGTGATAAGGCTGCTGAACCTGCACAAGTGATCTCGGAAGATACAAATCCTGCAAAGTCTATAAAAGAAAATGAAGAATCTATGGAGCCTGCTGAAAGTCTTACGACTGGGCTGCAGAATGGTAGGTCTCTATTTTCAAAAGATGTTTTAGTTATTATTGTTTGTACGATATTACTATTATTCCCAGATGGGCGTAGTGCACAAAATGGGTTTAGGAGCTATTTTTGATATTAACACATTTTCTGGTAAAATTGGATGTCCTGATTCCAAAAATGTCATAAAATAACCTCTCTCGCAAATAATAAACGAGTAATTACAATTTAAAATATCGCAATTATTCCCTTAGTATGTTTGACAGATCAGCCTAGATCACTCATTTTATCCGTATTTTTACCTAAGTTTTGTATCTAAGGACAGGTATTTGAATCATAGACAAACCGTGTTCCACAAACCTGTGGAGCGCCCCCACGAATGCCTGCCACCAAACCATAACACAACGAAGTAAACTCTGACGGGCCGTGGCAGTCGAGTATTCGGTGGCACAAACCTGTGGAACGCCCCTACGATTGCCTTGCCACTATGATCCCCGTATTACTATTTTTTATGATTAATATGATCTTCTGCTTTTATTTATAATTTATTTTCTTATAAAACATTTATTTAAAAAAAAAATTGTATATTTTCTATGCTTCCCATATACATTCATTCATCGCATTGTCTATAGTTCGCGTATCGTATAGATAAAATGGCAGATCTCTTAAACTTACTAAGGGCCAGTTGTTTCAAGTTGGATTAAAGTAAGCGTTCTTTTAAAGCATAGATTTTCACGTTCTCCACCAATCAGACGATCCGTTTTCGTGAAAATCTATGCTTTAATTGACCGCTTACTTTGATCGAACTTGAAACAACCGGGCCTAAGGGAATAATTACGATTTTTTAAGTTGTAATTACTCATTCAATATTTGCGAATGAGGTTATTTTATGTCATTTTTGGAATCAGGACACTCAATTATACCGGAAAATATGTTAATATTAAAAATAGCTCCCAAACCCAAATTGTGCACTTATCCCAATAATTAATACTTGAACTGCATTATAATGTGTGTAATATATCTTAAATATAAGAGGGGGACATACTTCCGATGTGACCCACTCCATCGCCTAAAGAAGGAATTTATTTAATCTCTGTACAATTTTATACGCTGCATAAATGGAATATTTTATAATCGAGGTGTTCACACATATGCAGACAATGGCAATTACAATCTTCGTCATATGATCTTCTGGCTTTATTATATGATCGTCTGGGATATTCTGCTGTGTGTATCCCAACTGATTCATCAGCATATCATCAGGGTCGATGAATCAGCCCTGCTGATGGACCCTGCAATGGGATTGGCAGAATATCCCAGGAGATTCTAAGCGGCCATGAAAACCTGAGAAAATATTCATATTACAAACTCAAATATGCATTAATCAATATACACTATAGACGTCTCACAGAGACGAAGCTATTAATATTGGAAATTTGGTATGGGAGTCTTTGGGTTTATAGGGTTTACGACCTATCGCGTGGCTGGCTTAAGTGATCACTTCACTCAATGTAACATTCACAATTTCACCCATGATAGACCACCACATCTATAAAATTATTGGAAGTTGTATATGTGTAATTTATATACCACGTTTCAAATACATTAAATATGAATTGAATTGAAAAACTTTTGTTTTTTCGATAATTTGTTATTGTTAATGAGAGTGATCTCAAAAACGTTTTAATAATTAAATTAAATATATAGTGGAAAAAAACAGTGTTTTTCAGTTTGATTCATATTTTAGTATATTAAAAATGATTTTTCACAAAAAACTTTATACATTTGCCACGTTTCACTTTGACTTACGCTAACGCCACCTATGGTTGAAATTTGCCAACCCCATGAACCAGTATATAGATGTCGCCGCTGGTGATGAGATATCTATTTTTGACTAGAGCATGAATATCATTTAATCTTTAATATATCTTGATTAACGAAGATCCCTTTGTGGACAATCCAGTAATTGTGTTCTTGAAAAATTTAGACATGCTCAAAAATGTTCAAATATGCATATTTTATAATAAATTTGGAGCTGTGATATAATGACCATTTTCTTTCGAAAATGTTTGTATTATGGTAGATATACTGTTATCCTATTCATTTTATGATAAACCACTTTGATTAGACAGATTTAGTATTTAGTTAAACATGTGTCAGTTACATTTTTGTGTCATTTCTAAATTTTTTCTTAATAATAATTTGTTTTAAACTCATTTATAACAGATTTTTTACATTTATTGCTGCCATCTCAAATTTTAATATTTACTTATTTATTTGTGTGCATACTTGCATAGCACCATTGAAAAATTAGTAGAAACATAGAGACATCCTTAGACTTAACAGTATTTTAGAAAGTACACAAGAAAACTATACATAGAAGATTCTGAACGGCCGTGAAAACCTAAGAATATTTTTACACAACAAAGCAATCGAAATAACAATCACAGAGACAGCATACGTTTTAAAATGACTAGTCACAATATATATTAAGCAATCAAGTAAAAAATAAACATAGAAAATTAAATAATTGTTAATTAAGACGTGAAAAAGTGAAAAATTCAATAAATCTATGAGCAACCAAATTTATTACATAGTAAAACATTAACGGATATCGCTGTAAAAACTATCATTGTCTCAGAATCAACTGCACGTCTCTCTTGAAAGTAGTCAAGTCATGAAATATATCTACAAACTCACTACTCATTGCCCAGTCTGTAATCTCGGCAGTGATGATTACATCCTTATATTTTTTCTAACCATATGTTAGTTGTATTTTTTTTTAAATATGTGTATTTCAACATGTAAACTAGTAGTTACTTTCAAAGTAAGATCTGACCATGAAAAAAGAATTAAAATTGTCAGCAATAGTGTTGAAAGCGAAGCCTAGAACTCGCAAAAGCAGAATGTAAGCAGATTGAATTGTATTGCTAAGGTATATGCTCTTCATAAATAAAATATCTATTAAATCACATTTGTTTTCAGAAGAATCTGAAACCATCGGTAAGAAATTAGATAGGAAGGAGTCTGTCACAATTCCAAATTCTCCGCCAAAAGAAAACACTTGCCCCGTGATCAATCCTCCAGTACCGACGATTCCTATCAATCCTGTTGTGGAGATCAAAACAGAAAAAGAAGCCACCGATAAAACCAAGCCGTGTCCAGAAGTACAAAAAGGAGGTGATATTGTAGCAAAAGAATTTGTGAGCAGAGAGTGTGACTTAAAGGAACCGAAAAAGGAGAAACAATCTGAAGATGTGCCGATAGCTGCTTTGCCGAAAATTAAAGAAGACGTTGTGGATTTGCCCGAAGACGTTGTGGTGCAGCCGCACACTGAAAGCGGCAAGCAGGACAATTGTACCTCAGGGGACTCGGATATGGATGATGCTTTGCACATTGCAGAAGATACTGAAAAGAAGGTAAAAATATATACAGTAGCACAAAACTAATATTAATTAGTGATGATATTTTAACCGGTTACACAATAACCTTTGTTTGAGATTTGTATCTGATTGTATCAATGATTCGTATCTGATTCAACAGGCAACCATCGCCACTAGACAACAGTTATATCTCAGTTACCTATCATCGATACAATCAAATACAAATCTCAAATAACAGTAATAACCGGTTAAATGACATCACTACAATAAATGCAGTGTGTAAAACGGTCAGTGGTGGTGCATTGTTTTCATTCGTATGTGCACGTCTTGAGTACGTGATCAGCGTCCCGATAAAAAATGCCGTGACGTACTGAGTCCGTGATTGTCTGTGAAATTGTCAATCATTTTCCCTTTATTTCTTATGGGAAAAATTGTTTGGGTCCAAGTATCTGGAACTTATTCCAAGATATCATTGTATAATGCAAATTTTTTGTGTTAGAATTTAATGCATTCATTAATATTTTTGATGTACTATATTATTAACACAATTTTAATTAGTTAGTTATTAGTTAATTATTTTAGTAAATTTGTACTGAAGGTTTTTCAATGAAATCACGTTTAAAAAATTAGTGTCTTTAATTACGTTTACATTGAATTTTAAAACATATCTTCCTTTTTGAGTGGTGTCACATGATCAATTTTAATAACTCATTAATATTTATTTCAGTGAATAAGAAACCTGCTCATTAGCTAGCCTACAATTACTTTACTTTGTTTCTCCTAGTTTTAAATAAATAAATAAATATAGCTTTATTCCAGAATTGTACCTACCTATTTAATCTAAAGGTTAAAATTATTTTCTATAAATTGTAACAATATTATGCCAAACAAATCTACTCGTTTTCTCGAATCATCTTGATTTTCCAACAATTTTTTAAATGTTTTTCATTCCACAGGATAATGGGTTTTGTAAAAGAAGAAATACAGAGACAGATCCGATCAAAAGTGATCAGTGTCCGTCCAAAAAACTTTGCCGAGAACTGCAGGACACGTTTGAGAAGCACAACTCGATGCTCTCCGACTACATGTCCAGCACATCCAACAGCAGTGTCGAGGAAATCGACCGTCACACGGAGACCTTGATTTCTGAAATAGAAGCCCTGAAAGAGCTAGCCCAAACCAAAGAAACCGAATGGAATAACATATTGCATTTAAAAAAAGTAAAAGAAGAAATATTATTACGCTTAATAAGAAAAAAGAAAATTATATTGTTAGATAAAGTGAACCAGGATATCGTCGAAAACAACAAGAAGAATTCTTCACACAAGAAATACTTATCAGCGAACAGGAGTACAGTTCAAGACAGGTATGACGAAATCACCGTTCTGGGGATGGGTAAAAGCTTCTCCGGCACCGCTAACGCAATCCCGTCGATCACCAGCTCTTCCATAATGCTGCCCACCACCTCGCTCCCTTACTGCCCCGTGTCGATGCCTAGCTACGCTATAGACAAGAACAACATCAACTACTACGGCAACAAGAAGATAGTGCCTAAACCGGTGGTCATGATGCCTGGACCGAGACTGCCAGCTTACCAGATGCCCGAGAGGAACGGATTGCTGGACAGCTACGGAATGCCAATGGGTCGGCAGGGGCCGATCAAGGATGTGCAGTCCATTATAGCGGATTACAGACAGAGGCATCCCGAGGTTGTGCCGAGGCGGGGGAGACGGATGAAGAGCCTTCTGAATGCGCAGAGCCCGCAGGTGGCCGTGGGGCCGAGGCCCATAGCGCCGCACCCGGATCACAGTATGGACCTCGGGTTGCTGCTCGGCCGGATGGAAGGGGTGAGATTAAATTTTATGTATTTTATTCACACTTCTACAAGTCATAACCATTTCCTGATTTTATTATGAAAACTGCTATGCTTTGATTATATTATTACGATCCAAGATAATGGTCCCATTGCATATACAACGAAAATGATTATTTCACTATGTTATTGAATGTGCTAATAACAAAATGAAAGATAATTTACGTTTAAAAAGTAAGTATCAAATAAGATATTACACTTTAAAGTTTCGAAAAATGCACTGCATATTTTGAAATTTCATAGGCAATATATGAGGTTAGGTTAGGTTTGGTTTGGTTAGGTTATTAGATTTGGTTAGGTTAGGTTATTAGGTTTGGTTTGTTTAATTTAGATTACGATTATTTTAGTTAGATTAAATTAACAGGACATTAAATTATATAGTGAAATACTTATTTTCATTGTATGAACAACGGGACCATATTCTTGGATTATTCCGAAATGTATGAATGAATGAATGAATAAGATTGCTCGCTCTTGTGATTACGATACAAAGAAAAATAAATTAATTTACTTCGTCAGGATTGTGTGACAGCACAAGGCAATACTTTAAATGACATTTGGTAAAATTAATTAACACAAATAATTTCCATTTTTATTTGGTTGTAAATTAAAGTACATGTGCACTTACCGGACTTAAATGCAGTTATAATCGATTTGAGTTTATATTTAAGTGTGTAACAATCTCTTAATATTAATTATCCGAGACTTGAATGACCTCAAGTGAGTTAAGAGAAGGGCATTGCGAAATGTAAACTCGATGGAGGCACATTTCTTCCGGTGGGTATGCCGCGTAATCAAAAAACCTGCAATCTGTATACTATGACCTTATATATACAACACACAGATACCGTGTTGCATTTTCACATCATCAGCTTTTGTTTTATCCACTGCTAATTGAAGACTAAACAAATAAACTATGGTTTCCCCCTCTCATCCTTGTACTTAGGAAACAGTGAAGCGATTTTTTGTGGACGCCTCCCCGCGCCGCTTGCACTCATATGAGTTTAAGTGGCATGGGGAGGATGACCACTTTAGCATAAAAAAATGACAAATTGGGTGGCGAAAGTGTACAGCCGATATGAGAACTATTGTGGTGGGTCCCTCTTCGCTACTAATTGAAGATCCCCTCAAGTGTCGCCTACTTTTCTCTGTCCTTTGTTATTCGAAATCTAACCTGGTACCCTCGGTGTGAGCGGTCAGTGTCGTGCCTGCTAGACTACGAGGGTTGCCTGACATAATTTTCTGTTCACGTTTCACTTCCGTGTAGAGCTTTGCTGTAGATGTTTGTGATTTGAAGATATATTTTTTGCATCAAAAGCTTGTTTTGCTCTTACTAATCTGGTTTTTATATCTATTGAGCTTCTGGTGTCACGTCAGTTCTACTCCATAGGTATTTACAGTTTTCCAATCGCTCTACTTGGCCATTTTCGATTTTAGTTGTATTCAACTTTCAAATCGATTTATTTATTTTTTATATAACATTTACATTACAAACATAAATTTTATTTGTAAATGTTATAAATAAGTTAGAAGTATATAAAAAACAAATATTAAACATATATAAAATCATTCATTCAAAGGTCTAGGAGGATCCTACTTCGGAAAACCCTCTCAGAGACATGGAACAGATCAATGTCCAAAGTGATATTGTTCGGCATAGCAGTAGCTCTTCCAATAGGCATAATAACCATTGGCAGAGTGGTCCTGTATATTGGAATGTGAAACAATCTAAGCTAATTATGTATCAGGAACATACAAACCAATGCTCCGCATAATTTCAGGATTATCAATCATACCGAGCAACATTCCTTCTAGTCTCTTAAATATTGTAGCCAAGCATACCCCGGAGAAACTCGGTTGGGATAATGCCCGTACCCTCTCATGTAGAGATAGTGATCTGTTATTGAATCTTATTTCACAGATGTGTAGACAGAAGGCACGCATTTGTAAAATATTTTACTGCGTATTTGTGGTCTCTTCAGATATTATCTTAAACTTTGAACTTGATGCACTCCTCAGGATTCTAGAATCCCGCCCACCATTAGACCATCAACTGGACCCTCTTGTTTCTAATCTGTGAAGCTTGTCCAGATTTGTTTGTTAACTAAACAAATCTTGATGGCGGTTCATTGTGAAGCTAGCTTATTATCTTTTGTACAATAGGTGGTTAGTTTTCATTGCTCCATTTGTTTATTTTAGTATGCACCCAATAAACAAAGCTGTTTTATATTGGTTTATTTTCCTGTTATGCAACAGTGTACTCCTACTGTGGCATTTTCAACATATCACTGAGGGCCAGTTATTTGATGATGAGTAATAATAAAAGTTTAAAAAAAAAGCATCTTTTTTTTGTGAAAACAGGTTGTTTAATTAGTGGAAAATTCAAAAATCTACACTGTTTTCTTAAGATTTACAACAATAAACACGCTAAACTCGGTTTACATGTAGACTTTCGATTTTTAAGTTGGATAAATATACAGTGAAACTCTCTTAATACGTTTTTCAAGGGACCAGCAAATAAAAACTTATTAGGCGTGAAAACATATTAACAGTGATTCAATATTTTTTTCATATATTATTTACACTTTCTAATTTTGTATTTTAATTGAATTTCCGTTTACGATACGACAATTTAAGGACATTTTATTTTAAAAAAATAAGCAGGTGAATATACAGAATAACCTCGCAGGACTATATTCCTGCCTTGATTATAAGTCGAAAATGTTCAAGCTATTATGACCTAATATCAATAGTTAAGGAGATATGCGACATCAAAGTTTGCATTTTTTTTTCAATATTTCTGACTTGTTTTTTGTAAAACATTGGAATATCATTACAGTAACTTATATCGAATATGAAAAATTCATTCCCTTTAATACATGTCAAATAAAAAAATAAAAACCTTTGAATTCCAATTGGAAAACATTCCAATTGGAATTTTTTCAGGGTTTTTATCATTTTATTTAACTTGCATTGAAACGAATGAATTTTTCGTAATCGATATGAGTTACTGTAATGATAGTCCAACGTTTTACAAAAAATAAGTCAGAAATATTGAGAAAAAAAATGCAAACTTTGATGTTGCGTATCTCCTTAACTATTGATATTAGGTCATAATAGCTATTTTTGACTCATAATCAAGGCAGGAATATAGCCCTGCGAGGTTATTAATGTTTTACAAATAACCCTGTATACATTTGTAAAATATTACCTATGTGAATAGTACCTGAGGGTCAGAAAACAATTAAAACCACCAAAACAAAAAAAATTTAGCACTGTCAAAAAATATTTTATTAATACTAAAGGGAACCATGATATAACTTATGTAGGTATGTCACTACCTATGTGCAAACCTTAATTTTAAAAGAAATTTATTTAAGTTTACCGCGTATTACGCGCGAGACCACTCGCGCGTTTCAATTTTTATTGCGTCCATATACCGCGTATTACGCGCGAGACCACTCGCGTGTTTCAATTTATATTGCATCCAGATATGCAAATTATTGTTTTATTTCAGTAGATGTTGGCGCATATGGCAAAATCAATGACTCCACAATTATTAAAAACTGTTTTATATTTAAAAAACTTGTCTAAAAACGTTTTACGCGCGAGTGAGCAAACGCGCGTCAGTATCTGGACGGGATGTATGTAGCACCAGTATCTCGAGAACGCGCGAGTGTCTACAAGCAAGTGCACTCGCGCGTAAAACGTGTCATCTGGACAGGCTCTTAGCAGTCACATAGTACCTATATTCCGCGGCGGACTGCGCGGAGAACAAACATACGTGCGGATAATCTGTCAAATGTGGCGCGTTGCAATTAAAAACACGAGACGTGACGTCACCGATTTTACGTTGACTTAAGTTCCGCGAGCGGGGAAACGAACAGACGCCGGCGGAACGATCAATGATCCGCGTAGTAGTGGCATTCCGCGGCGTCAAAGACGCGACGGAAGATACACCTAGTGTGACACCGGCCTTAGAAAACGATAAGAGATATTACGTTATTAATATTCCCGATTGTTTCCTCGAAAAAATACATCCAAAATGAAAACAGTTTCGTTTAGGCGACTATATAAAAAATTATCGTAAATAATCGCCGGATAAATTTATTCATTAAATATTATTTTATCAGCCTATTCAAATACTACAGGGTTTTTTCAGCGGCTAGAACATTTGTGACGCTGCCAAAACCACTTAATTTTTATTGCGCCCATTTTTCATTTTTAGGAATGTTGAACAAAATTTCGTCTTCCGAAAAACGTATTATGAAGTTTTTTTTGTATGAATAAATTGAGTTCGGCTATAAATATTTTCACTATTTAGGCGAGAAACGAAAATAAGCGCGAAACGTATTAACCCTAAAAAAAATATGGGATTTGTATGGGACTTTTTCGGGACCGCAGAATTTAAACTTATTTAGCGGGAAAACTTGTTAAAAATGAATTTATTAAGCGAGTTTCACTGTAAATATTTTACATGTTTCACTTATATTTATAAATCATTAAAATAACATGGCCATCACGAATGACAATATGATACGTCTGATCCTGCTAGCCGCTACTGAAGAGCGAAAATCGCCAATCCACCGAATCCAGCAACCTGACACTGCTCCTCGCACTACTCCCTCCTACAATACATACATGTATTGATGTAAAAAACGTTATTTATGTTAACACCTTATATATGCAGTCAATAATCTAACAATTTCTTTGACAGAACCCTCACATGTCCGTGTCGGAAGCCCTTGCGTCGCAGCAGAACGCCATGCTCGGCCAGAGCGTCCCCACATCGCTGCCGAACGGCATGAGCTTCAAGGACGTCCTGGTGCAGTTTGCCAACCTGACAAATCAGCCCACCTCGGTGGGCGGGATGGGTCCCAGCCTGCCACCGCCGCCGCCCTACCCGGAGGTCACCCTGCACCCCGTGGGGAACAACTCTGCGGGTTCCAAGGCCTCCCAAAGCCAGCAGAACAATTCTCTCCTGCACGGGATATTGACAAAAGTAATTTGAAATAATTTCTTTAACTGTTTTATGTTGCAGTGCCCTTTATAAAAAAAATCTTGTGAGTAGTCTCGTGGCCGTGGTTGGAAAGAATTTTAAAAAGTACATTTATTTTCAACATTTTACATATTAGAAATCGGTTCTTACTTAATTTTTTTTTTTATAATTGCTTAACAGATTACTCCATTTACTATGCAAGTTATGACGTGAAGTGAGTACCTATATGGTGGTGATCTTCTGTTTGATGCTTTCAATACTATCATCAAATACATCGACATGATCGCTCAGTTCATTTAAGAATTGCACACTACACGTTATGGGGTGCTTATTCATTACATGCGCTCTGCATGTTGGGACATGAAATAATGCATGACCTCGATTTCACAAATAACTATTTGGTTTTTTTAGGTAGATACTAAGTTGTTTCAAGTTGGATTAGAATAAAAGTTCATTTAAAGCATTAGATTTTTACGGAAACAGATCGTTTGATTGGTGGAGAATGCAAAAATCTATGCTTTAAACGGACGGACCCAACTTGAAACAACCGGCCCTAAGTAGGCACAGTGGACTCTTAATACTTGCCATTAATCCCTTCCCGAAGGAAGGATAAATATCAAAAGGGAAAAATATCCAACAAATTTTTCCCCTGGAATGAACTAAAGATGGCTTAATCCATTCACAACTCCAAATTTTCTTTAACAAAAAAGTATGTTCACTCGATGCAGATATGTATTAACAACTACATATTAATGCTTTATCATACTGATAGGGATTTTCTTGTCATGATGTCATAAATATACAGCTGGCCTACATAAATAAAATTTTAACCAGGAATTTGCCTTGAAAAAACAGTGATTGTTGTCGAGAGGTTTTATTTCATAGAGGTTAGGCTATTTGGAATAGAAGTCGTCTTCCACGATGATATCAGATAATGTCAATTCTGGTGATTGATGTCCTGATGGTTCACCAGCATTGTTAGACGATTCACCAGCACTTGATTTTTAAAGAGCTCGTCCAATGTTGTTTGTTGTCTTGTTTTTAAAAATTTTCCTGCCCGAAACTGACTGACTCACGTGACAGATGGGGCGAATATCAAACAAAAAGCAGGATGAATGTCAACGAGGACGAATATTGAGTGAGTCTGACAAATCATAATCAGAAGAGTGCCTACGACATCTAATATACAAAAAAATTTAACGAGCACTCTTATGGTAATGTACAAAATTTTGTGTGTATGGGAATGGGAAATTTTATTATGTTTATTTTGGCAATGAAAATTTTTTTTTAATCAAAAGAATTTTTAAATAGTTTCAAAACATATTTATATACGTTTTGTGTTTATAGGTACTGAATATAGTGTGTCGTCACTGTAGTCAATAAGTGTAATATTTGGTCACTTTTTGTCACATATTTTTTCAGGATTATTGTAGTAGCTAAGACGTTTACTTTATCAAAAAAATTATAAATATTTTTTTATGACTCATTTTAAAACAATAACTGATTTTTAATATAAATGTTATATAAAGATTATATAAAAATAAATGTTAAACTTTTTATTTTTGCAGTCGCAAACCCGCCAAGATAACCGCTTCTCCACGTTCTCCCCGACGCTGGCACGCCTACTCACCGCCCCCGAGAAGGTGGTGGCCCCCAGCGCTCAGCCCACCTCCACCAGCTTTTCTCCGCAGAAGGTCTTTATCTGTTCTCAATATTTTGCTTTAAGCTATCTTCATAATTTGTGATTTTCATTTTGACTACAATTTCATGCTCTCAAGTGTGGCCCGCAAACATATACCTGTACTCATGCGTACTCAAGCAATGCAAATGCTGCATAATGTATCTATTCATATATTTATAATATGTGTATTCATATTATAATATGTCTATTCATATTTTTTCTGTTGTCAAAATAAAACTTGACAGCACTTCAGGCATCATATTTTTTGACGCATTACGTATAGTCGAACTTCGTTATAAAGAGCTAGAGGGAACTGACAAAATTTGCTTTATATAATGGAGGAGGGACGTGCAGTTGAATTGAAACCTGACTTTGACGTAAGCATAAACTTTGAAAAAAATCAAAATAAAGGATGCGTCTCTTTATATTCTGATTTTAATATATTGTCGCAAAATCGTGGCTCTAGGATGCAAATGAAACACTTGAAGATCAATAAAAGTTTTATTTACTACACAAAGTCACTAAACACGAATTTAACTGTTCAATCTCGGACTAGTGAATAGAAAATCTTCTATCCCCGTCTACAAATTCTGATTCACGAGGTTTGTATCGCTCTGATTACTGTGGAACACTTCTCACACGTTGGTGGGTACTTTATCACTGGTCAGAATCCGCATTGAAATCGCCCGTTAAATTTATTGTCGCCTAGTCGCACTGAATCACCGCTTTAGCTTTATCTTCATATTCACCAAAACTTCGCCTATCAACAGCTCTACTGCACAGTATAATACCCGCATATTTATAGGGAACCGTGTTCTAGTCATTTCGCAAAGCTGATATATTGTGCCAGACCTTTGTAGTGATTTCCACTTTAGTATAAAAGCTGTGGAGTGCTGTGAAATCTTTGATTACGTGCAATAATTTTTGCTTCTACCATCCCTTGACAATATCATAATATTCTGCTTACTAACTTATTTATCATTATGCCGTTTATCCGCTGGGGTAGGCAGAGAGGATAGAGCACCACACTCCTATGTCGCCTCACCCACATTCATGTTTCGTCGCAGTCGGTGTTTATTTCTTTCTTTTTCCCCCTTTGAGAGATAGGGAGACAATTTGACAATGAGACGCGAAACGTGACAGTTATCCGTCAAAAATGTCGGTATATAAATGCGAGTCCAATGCGACAATGACAATTTTGCCATAATCTACCATCGGGACGCTGTGGTAGAAGAAATTAATAAGTGCATATAATGAAATAATCTTTTTTCTATAAGCTTAAAATACAGCATTAGTACTTATTTCATGTAATTTTAATTGAAACATGAGAAATGTGAGGTTACGTTTGCGATAGATACTTCGGTAATCGTCTGAAGCTCTATCAGACCAGACCATCTAGATAAGAAGGCACCGGGAAATCATTTTTCTAAAGACATTGTAGATATCTGACACCGCAAATAAAGGTATTTAATTTGACAAAGATATATGAAAATATACAAATCTCCTTTTTTGAGTACGACGAACACCGACGTATACCTATGTGTTGGGATAACAATATTAAGATCCCGTCCAAGTCTTCAATGTACTCATTGCATGTGCTTGGTAAATAGGTACCTACTGAGTCAGGGAGAACAACTGAGAAAAGGCGTAGATTCGTCTTTCCTATGCATGTCGGTATCCCACAGGTTAGACTCAGGGCAGGGACGAAATTTAGAATTAATAGAATTTAGAATAACATTGATGTGTTCAGACTAGTACAGAAAAGCATCGTGATTTCGATAAATTTATCGTTTGAGCTCTGTCTCTTCCGTACATCTTGGGACATGCCCAAGTATTTCACTATGTGTAGTCGTATTGCGTAAAAATAACATTTATTTTTTATTGCGGTGTCGGTGTGTATGTCCCCAGCACCACATCTATATTTTGCTGTGCTTTGTGCCTCAGATTTGTACTGAAAGATTAGCATTTTGACAGTCTTTACGCCAGGGGAGATTATGATATTTTGCTAGAATTTGCTTTAGAATGACGGCAAAGTAATCTGCATGCAATCAACTATTGAATTCCTGAAAAAAGTTTAAAATTCCATTAACCCCTGTCTATAATTAAAGTAATGCTAATGCACTATTATGTAGCTGTTTCTTGTCTCTGAATTTGATAATGTCGTAAAAGAACCCATGTTTTAATGTGGGTTATCACAAAAGCTATGCGAGTACTTTCATTGATGTTTATTCCGAGAATCGGGTTTTTCGCCCACCCAAGCAATTAAGAATATTTGGGTTTCCAAAATATGCTCTACATGTCTGTAAAGTATGTAAATCTAAATCATCTTACAATTAGGCGTTGATCTTTATATTCCTATGCTCGTTATGACCATGTTTGACTGTATGTTCGAAATATCTGCTTACTTCATTTCATCTGTTGCTTTACATCTACTAATGAATACTTGTGAGCTTTCAATTGCCCGTACTGATTTCTTTTGACGGTAATTTGTACATAAATATCTTTCGCAGAATTGCATGGAAATTACCATAACACCAGTTCCTGTAGGAAACCAAAGCACGAGTCGTAATGAACCGGAGGTTGTTCAGTTGGTAAGGATTTTTTAATATACAAACTTGTGCTCCCTTCCTGTGAGCTGCAGTACATGGGAATGTAATTATCGCAAATGGAAAATAATTAAATATCCGAGAATATCCATTTGAGTTGCATGACTCGCTGCATTTTTTTGTTGCTCACTGCGGAGTTTAAAATATCTTCAATCATAACTTTACTTTTCCTGTTAGTTTCTTAAAATGTCTGTACTCATTATCCTTTAGAAATAATTCCTCCGCTTTGTATACACATGTTTAAACATAAGCCAAATAATATTTGTCGGTTAAGGGGTTAATGTGTTCCTCATGCTTGATAAAAAAAAGGTTTTTGTGTCCTTTATTGTATTTATTTTTTATTAGTTTGTTTGCGTTTGATTTCTTTGTATTAATAATTCATTTTGTGATAACATTAGCCATTACAATATGGGCCCCTGGCGATTACTTTGTCTTCATATTAAAGATCTGTGTTCTCATTGGTGCAATGCTCGCCATTTGTCTCTCACCTGGAGACCATCCAGAACTTTTTTGTTAGTGTCTAATTTGGCTCGCTCGTTATTTAGTGAATAGACATTTCTGAGGTGCATTTTGTCTAAGAACGTGTCTTTTCCGTTAGCACCTCGAGTTTGTTTGTCTACATATTATGAATCCGTTTTATTGTGCTCTCCTCAGAATCTACTCATTATTTCTATCAATCCAGCACCCATCTCTGACGAACTATCTAGATTTTACTTCCGTGTAGTGCTATGCTCCAGGTGCGAGCTTTGACAAATGGATAATGGTGATTGGGCATTCTAAAGCATTCCCAGTACTTACGTATATTTAAACTGACCACTGCCTCTGGCAAATTATGTCAAAAATTACTTATCTTGTGGCATGTAAGAGATTTTACCTTCAAGATACAGATACATTTTATTGATTCCTTGAATTTGATTCCCCTGAAAATTACCATTTAAGATGGTTGTAATCGGAATTTTTATTATGCCCGCTGTTTGATAGTCGTTGGATATCTCTAGGCCTAATGCAATGCAGTCTAATTAGAAATGGGGAATTACTTTTCCTAAATTTTTTAATTCTATTTATTTAGTAGGAGGTTAAAGTATCAAGCCTCATACAAATCTATTAGATGGTATAAAGTAGAGCAGTTTGTTATGTTGACAATTATATTGACAGAGACAGTTCAGTGAAAAAATGTTCTCAGGTTTTCACGGTCGTTTAGAATCTTCTCTGTGTAGTTTTCTGGGATATTCTGCCATGTATGTGACCTCTCCGGCCGACATTTCGGATCCCATTGCAGGGTCCACCATCAGGGCTGATGTGATGAGTTGTAGGTTAAGTATTGGCTTGCAATACGGTACCGAAGTCAGGGTGCGCCCAAGTTTGTGTTAGGTTAATCTGACACAAACTTGGACACTCCCTATAAATTTTAGAATATCCCAGAAAACTACACACAGAACAGTTCAGGTAGTCTGGTATCCATGCACGATTGTCGACAATTGCATGAAGATGTGTCGCTTCTTTTAATATCAAATATGAAATGTGTTTCTCTTCTAATCCAAGTCCTTTAAAGATCGTTTATTTCCTTCCATACAACATATTTCCGCACACTCCGATCTTAATCCCTACTGATTATGAAGGCTCATCTTTAATGATGGTAATTTAACCGGTGACAACACTCACTGTTATTTGAGATTTATATCTAATCGCGTTGATGATTGGAAACTGATTTTTTGCAATTCAACAGGCAACCATCGGTACTAGGCAATAATTATATCTTAGTTTTCAATCATTGATACAATCAGATCTAAATCCCAAATAACTATACTTAAAATATCTGGTTAAAATAACGGTTTAACCATCACCAGTCATCGTACACACATTTTAATTCTCAAGTGGAATTTATATTCACAGGATGATTTTGAGGAGGCTGAGCTCGATGAAGATACGGCGGACCGACCCCTGGTAATAGACGAGGGCGGGCGGAACGAGGGGCCGGGCCCGGGCGGAGAAGGAGCGCTGGAGCTCAGCGAGAGCGAGGTGCCTGAATGCCAGGGATGCCATAGAAAGGAGGCGCAGTTCGTCTGTGCGGGTTGCGCCAACCAGTGGTATTGTAGCCGGGAATGTCAGGTGAGTAAAGAGGTTCTATTAGTATCCATTTATGTGTTCATCTGGCGATTCCAGATTTGTGCAGTATATTTATCGATTTATGTGTCAATTTGAAAATTGCATATTATGGCAACATTACTGTCGATTTGGAAACATTTTCGTAAATTGGAAAAGTGCTTAGTTTTCCTCCGAATACTTGAGAAATCCGCCGGAGAAAATGTGAATAATAATTATACATATTTGTAAATTATAAGTAATGTTTCATATGTAAAAATATTTGCAAGTTGTATGTGATGGTTGGTAGCGTTAATGAGTCCTTTTTGATAGTAATTGTTGAATTGGCACTTACTATAACTATATTATTATACTTTGCTTTCAGGTTTCTGCATGGGATGACCATTCTGAAGTATGTTCCGGATAATTCGCGACACGTCTTCTGGACAACTAAATATATTAAATAAAATTTTCTACAAAAGGTATTCTTCGGTACGCTGATTTGTTAGACAATTCTTTCATTTGAAGCTGCGAACTATCGTTTTGAGTTGAGCATAAACCGCATTGTAGGTGCCATCAGTAATAGTCAAATTCTTTTAATAGACGTGTACGTACTTGAAAGGATGTCTGGTCCTGCGAAGTCGCGTTTGCAGAATTTCTCTTATTTATATTTGACTCGTACAGAATGGAACAAGTAGAGAAGAGGGGTACTCGCTGAATTTTTTCAGAAATAAAGTTTTTATTCCCCGATAAGACCCACCCTAGGACTTTTGTCACAAGATAATTGTTTTTTTGCCATAAGTCAAAATGATCTTATATAATTCAATAGTTTTGTAAAATCTTCAAATATTTTATATAGAATATTAAGAGATTTATACTATATTGTACATTCATAGAGAAATTTAAAGACTACGTAGCAACATTGTTAATAATTATTGAACGGCAGTAACGACCGATTTATAACGTGAGATATATTTAATCCTGAGAAATGCCTCGGATTTAAAAATTTTTATTTTGTGTGTTGTGCCGGTTAGATTTATGTTAACGCACCAAATTGTTTACACGTTATGTATATTATACCATTACGCTAAATGAAAGACCTAACAATGTTACGAAATATAAAATGCCTGTAAATACATATTCCAATCCGTCAGTGGTGACATTATTATTCACTTGTTTTATGCATTCATTTAAAATTTCTCAATTGAATAATGAAAATATCTGTTTGTATGCTGCATGCGTGAGATGGAAAAATATTTGTACAGTGGAGGATTATTTGGACAACGCAACAATATCATTTCCTTGTTAAAATTTGTTGATCTACGATTTATGATGTCGCAACCCGTCTTCGATAATGTAGTGTCATGATAAGACTATCGTTTGAGTCCAAGCGTAAGATATATTTTGCCAAAGTTTTCTTGGATTCAAATGTCTCCTAAATGATTAAGAACGGGAATCGGTGATTTCGATTTGTGCTGGAGGTAACAAATAATCCTTACTTTTTTTTAAAATTTAAGCCGCATTTTGATTTGTTTGATGTACTCGTGCCAGAATTTTATAAAATTGTACGACTGCTATACTTCATTTGTATTAAGTCAGCGGAGAGAATTGTATGATTTCTAAAAAGATATTCCTGTAGTTAGGATAATTACGTGCGGTGAATGTGTTTATTTAAAAATGTATAATAAGTTTTTGTAATTATTTTAATCCTGAATCGGAGTTTGCGAATATTCATATATTTAAACATTTTTTTTATATGTGTACCATCATAAAATCAGTCTAGTAAATGTTACCGTATTCTTAAAACAGATGTTTATTTGCAGTATTCTACTTGTATCATATTATAATACCTAGGTTCATTTTATATTCTTAATTCTTTATACACTTTTTTTTTATATGGCCTACCATTTAGTAGGTGAATCGGTCGCATCAACTCAAAATCAAAGATTAGGGACGTCTTGAAATAACTCACGTAAAATGCAACTGTCTTAAATGTTGTCTGTAAAATATTTGTATTTTAAAAATATTATCAATTTAGAAGGCAGATTGGTAGTTTCAAACTGTAGAACTGCGACCACTAACTTACTGAGATAATGTCTCCTGCATTTGTATTGTTAATGGCCCCACCACAAAGATGGAATTTTCATTTAAATCATTTTCAACAATGTCATCGATAGATTCTGAATAATTTAATTCACAGTAGGGTAGTTCCAGCTACGGCAATGAATATCTTTTAAAAGAGATGCATTTTGTAAAGTTAATTAATTATACCATTTCATGTTGTACAAAAAACAATATTTCATTCCTTTACACGCTTGACCAACGATATGTCGCGTTCGTTTTACAAAATTTCGTTTTGTTGCAACTCTTTTTTTATTGGCAGTTCATTAATATTTTTCATAATTTGTCGATCAACCTTATTGTGAAAATAACAAGTTTATTATTTTGGTGATTGTTACCCCAACGTTTAAAAACAGACGAAATATAGATTTACGACAATCCGCCTGACTGACTAACTAACTAACTAAGAAGAATATGGCGTTCTATCCTAAGAGAGGATAGAACGCCATATTCTTCTATCTTGGCACACCAGTTTTGCTTTGGCTACATTCATACATCTTCTCGTGCATGCTCTACAGTTATTGAAGCTTTTAACAGGGCCATCCTCCAATGCTTGTAGTATCTGATCATGCCAGGTCTTTTGCGGATGCCCTCTATTCCTGTTGGCTTCAACACTCGCCTTATATACTTTTATAATTTACTATTATAAAAGTATATAAGGCGAGTGTTTACGAGCGATTACTACCCCACTCAAACACTCAAAAATAAAACGGACATATTTATTTACGCGGGTGTATTATTAATTAAATTACATTTACAACTTTTTCAATTTTAGATGGGACCTTTGGAAAGTAGTTGTGAATGGCATAATTAGTGTTATATGTTGATTGAGGGGAAACTTTGATAACGGATTCATAAACAATTGTTAAAAACACAAGACAGGAAGCAGAAATTGCATCCTGTGTTTTGTCTATGTGTGCAATGGTGCAATATCACTTTTCGACACCCAACAGTTACGCAGAAAAGGCATATAAATCACTTTAAATTAATATAGATACGTGAATATCTTGTTTCACCTGTATTGTAATGTCGGACCTCCACAATGTCTGGATATTTTTAAAAAAGACCTGTTTATTCAAAGCGATATTTATATCATCACGCCAGCAAGCCAGTCATTGCGATCTGTTTTGTCTAAAATATAGATTTTTGATGAATATTACTCAAAATAAGTAGTCATTTTATTTTAAAAGTTTGTAGAAATCAGTTTGTTTCACACACATCTACTTATTTCTTCATCCAGAGTTTAAATATTAAATTAAAGCCAATATTTTCATCACAATTATAGATATATTGACATTTGACAAATGTTTTGACGTTTTTATATTTTTGAGTGTTGGGATAACAATCGCCAAATAAAACAATCTTGTCATTTTCAGAATACGACCAATTAAATCATTGCATTTTAGATTTATGAATTCATAATTGACATTATTATCAAACCTTTTATGCGGGGGCTCAAATATACAATTTCAAATCATTGTGTAAGATTTATTACCCAATGGGGGCATTCAAGTATTACGCAAGCACCAGAGGGTGGGGGTATTTACTTATTTTTGATGACATGCGGGACGGGGAAGTCTGGATGGTAGGATAGGGTTTGCTATACAACGCTTCTAGCGACATGTTCTCGATGGAATACCAAGATGTTGAATGGCTCGAAGAGAACGACGTCGATATCCCGAAAGAACACAAAAGTGAGCAGACACGCGGCATTGAGCGGCAAACATCAAATGTCAACGGAGACTTCAGTCTTAACTTAGGGATCTTAAGGACTTAAGTGAATTTACTAAACTTTTGAAAAGAACAAAATAAATTAATATCGTTTATATATTAAGAATATAATATTTAAATACAATGTTAATAATTTGCTTGAATAAATATTAAATGTGCATTAATTTCTTATTTCTAGACTTCTATTTCTAGAATCTTTCTAGAAATCTGAACAGATTAAAAAAAATATATATATACCAATGTTTATGTATGCATAGGAGGGGGGAGTAAGAGTCTTGCTTACCTTTGCGGACAAAGGGGAGGGGGGGGGGTTAAAAATTACTAAAATTCTGCTTACGTAATACTTGAATGGCTCCAATAGATTGATTTGTAAATAAGTTCCGTTTTATGGCATCTACTCATTTTTGCCACAGCTGCTAGTGTTGTGTTAGAGTTACACAGTAGCATTTATTTTGTACACGTTGTTATAAAAAGAATTAAATCGAACACCCAAAATGGATGACTTAAATGTGCCTCATATAACTGTGTAGCGTGTGTAACTGACGGCCAGAGTAACCCAAAAAATTATATTGAAATTTTGTAGCTGATTTACGACACCCTTCTCACTCTACGGAACTTGATCCAATAGATTTCTACCTTTGAGATCACTGAAAGATGCATTGAATGGGAAAAGTGTCTTAAGTGATGCGGAAATTTGTTGCTTTGTCTATATTTTTTCATCAAAGATGAGATAATATTTGTGAATAATTAAAATGGAACTTATTTATAAATCAATTCAATACATTTATTTTTCAAATTAATAATAGAAATCTGAAACGACCCTACTACGAATAAAATTGCACTGAAACGTTAGAATCATCAAACTGTATTCATTATTTTTACACTAGAAGATATATTCTGCAATAATCTAAGAAGTGTTTAAGAATTTATTTATTTCATTTGTATGTACATATATTTTGGTTAAATTCCAAATGTGACATTTACAAATAAAACTCGTCTTCAGTTTAGCGTGATTTTTTTTTACTATGGGATTTTTTTTCATGGTTTTTAAAATTAGTTTTACAATATTGAGGAACAATTTGCTACAATTCCCCGCGAGTGATCTCTCATAGATCACTACTTTGTCATTTACACCTACACTTTAAAAGATGCTTACAATATATACAATACTTGTTTGAGTATGTATGAGTGATATATTATAATCCACTTTTTTTTAAATATGGAATTGCTGGGTGGTGTTAACCCCAGTAATTTTTCAACAATGCATACAATTCGCTTTTTTTAAATTATATATTTTTACTAAACCAATAAAATTATTGAATTTTAATTTTGTATGATGATTATTTAACATTGAAGATTTATAATAAACAATGAAATATTTTTACAAGATTAATTGTTCTTATATTTGGACAAGGCTTTACGTAATCCAAGAACCTTTCAATGCCTTTGCAGTGAACCAAAAATATGCCGATGTAAACATTATCAATATGTTCCTCCTACTGTAATTGTTTTGTATTATGAATCCTAAGTATGTTTACGTTTTTTAACATGAAAAATTGATACTAGTCAACAGATTTGTTACCTACATTTTGTATTTATATATATTTTGTACAATACATGTGTCACTGATGGGACGCCGTTGTTTTAATTATCTTCCGTATATCCTTAAACACTACCACTCGCTATTACTTCATTATCCAAATAAACATTTTCATTCAAAATTCATCTAACATCGCAGAGTATGTCCATAAATGGGATCAATCTCCTTTCTCAGAAATTTGTCAGTAGAGATCGGAATGTATCAGTTCTGTCACTACTCTGCGTACAAAATATGCTGCCATTAGATAAAGGCCTCTTCTAACGACTAATTAACTGTATATTCTGATCCTACATTAAATATCTTTATTTCAAATTCCACCTTCCAAGAAAACTCCGAACATTGTGTTTTCCGTGGTTTTTATTTAATTTTGAAGACCTTTTTATGGTATTTGAAGATGTGTTTTAATATCCCCTGATTACCTTGGAATAAAATTATGTTAATACTGTAATGCTGCATAAATTCTAACCCCCATAATTCGAAATTCTCCATGATTTGAAATTTTTTAAACACACAATTCCCAAAATATTCATTTTATAGTAGATTAACCCCGATAATTTGAAAACTCATGAATCTCGACAAAATAAACACCGATTCCAACAATAATATTATCTCCTGAGTGTATTTGCCTGTCCAACTTTTTTACGTGATTATTTACAACCTCCCTTATGATGATTTTGTTTGTACATGTTTATGAGCATTTATCGTTTCTTATCTTTGTCGTATCCACATTCATTCAGATGACAACAGTTTTGGGGGAAATAACTACGCTGATTCCTCGATCCTGTCGACTAAATTGAACAATATGAAATACTGATCCTTCTGAGAGTAAGTTTTGACACTAGTTGAATGTCTTGATTTAAAAATAAAACAGAATTGATGCGCAAGTATTGAAATTGTTATTCCACTATAAAGTTCTGTAATTTCACCACATATTTTGACATCTGAGATGATCTATCCGAGGATAAAGTGTAGATCGTAGACAAGTTCAGCTAACAAGTATTTTATTTACAGATAATACCAAATGTTTACGCTAATTACAGACAATAGAAACATAATGAATACTGAATGTAGGAAGTCTTTGCAATTATGTTTCTTAATATTTTTTTCTTGTTTATGCTTTGCGCTTTGTCCTAAATATCTTCTTTTATACTTGTGCGGTCAATCCTGTTTTATTTTGAAGTCAAGACACTCAACTATAGCGTGGATACTTACTCTCGAAGGATCGGTTAAGATTACCGTATTGTTGACTAAATATAAAGAACTAATGTTCTTGATGGCTACAGAGAGGTAAGTGATTTTTTTATTTTGGATCTTTTGTTTTAAGAAATGGATGGTGAATGCTGAGGTCCAGGAAACTGAATGTGGAAGAATTCTCCATTTCAAAGCGTTAGTAAAGCACTACGCTCTATACGGATTTGAAAGATGGACCCTAACAAAGAAAAACAGACTTTCGCAAGGAAAGCCTTGCCATAGTTCCTGAAATTTTATGAAAGGCGATGGAAAATGGTTGGAAAGAGCACAAATGTTTGAAGCAGAAAATGGCCATCATTTGCAAGACGTAATCCTTCAAATTTAAGCCTATAAAACTCCCTACTACTACTAATTTTCCCTGAAATAAAAATGTTATATTATATTCATAAAACATATTTTCTCTGCTTTGCTATTCAACAGAAAAAAAACTCAGAAATTAATATTAAAATTCATAACAGTATCTGTATTCAAAGAGATTTCAATGACAATTGTCTATAAATTGAAGAAAAATATAATATTAAGTACCTTGGAATCGTAATAGTGGAAAAAAAAATTGATCTTAACAAAATTAAAAAACAGCCTGTATATTTTTGAGACTTAGAAATATCCTATCAACGAAAAATCTTAAAACAATATATTACGCTTTTGTTCAATCCCAATTACAGTATGGTATTATTGGATGGGGAGGGGCATATAAAACCACTATATCAAAATTAGAAACTACCCAAAAAAATGATAATTAAAATAACCAAAAAAAATGTCTACCATGCGCCCAACTATATAAAGGATTCAAAGTATAAAAACAATAGATTTATACAAAAAAATTCAATTATCCAAATTTTTTAAATTAATAACACAAGAAGTGATTTTCGATCTACAGGATTTAGAGATACACTTAACATAGAAAGATTAAATTATTTTAGATTTCTTGGTATTAAATTCTTTAATAATCTCCCCCAAACGATCACAAAAAATTATAATTGAAACCAAAAAACATATACAAACACCTACTGGACACAATATAATCATGAAACTGTTTTAAAATGCATTTTTATATATTGTACCTGTCGTTGTACGAGTCTTCTGACTCTCATAGAAACAGTAAAATGAATACTCCCGTTATTTGAAATGTTAAATGATATTTATATAAATTGTAAAAATAATGAATTCAAACCATAAAGGTCACTTTGTGCCACCCTGTATATGCCATGTAATAATAATGACAAAGAATTATTGCAATTGTATCTCTCACTTTGAATGGAGAAGTTTACTATTATTTTGTTAATTAATGGAAATGAAAATTTGAATAAAATTGAACTAAAGTGTAGAAGTAAAATTAAGATATCTCAAAAACTAACAAAGTTACAGAATTTTAAATGTATAAATAAATTTGCGTTTTGTATGAATAAATTTACTCCGCCGGTGGAATTGTATGACGTCACCTCTCGTACCCGGTGTACATAGGAGTTCGTGTGCTCCGGCGCCCGATTATGCGGACGCGTGACGTCACAGGCGAGTTGAAGGTCAATCATTCTTCCGCGCTAAAATATACTAACTTTAATATTCCTTTTCTCTGATATTTATTGACAGATTCAATTCAACAATTTTTTCATCAATTTAATAATTTTGGTCTGCGTTTTAGTTAAATGTTAACAAAATATTACGTATAATATGTTATTAGCACTATGAAACTTCTCCATTGTTTATTAGCAGGCTAAAGATATATATTTTTTATATTATAAGAATATATTTTTATTTACTCTACTTAACTACTAATCGCATTAAATTTAAAATTGAATAAGATTATTTTTTATAACTATACAGTACCTAATTAATTTTTATTCAAAACCATTGCCAATCCCTACTAGACTTACTGTTTGTTTTTTTAAATTAAATAGAGAATAAAATTCTAATATTTATGAACGCACATGACAATAGTTTATTACAACCCAGGTGATATAATGATTAATTTTTCACACGATTGAATTCGTAAATTCTCATCAAATAGAATTAAAATCGAATACTGGGAAAACCATTGGCCTATTCAAAAATCCATAGACATTTTGTTGCCTGCATCTATCTATAATACTGATGGATTGATTGAATGTTATTTTGATATAAATTTTTATAAATAATGTTCTACAGCCTCGTTACGATTTTTAGATTTGTTGTCGTCTTCCTTGATTTCTGTGGGTAACTAATCTTTTGATATGAGAGAGTTTTATCTACATTTATGAACTTGAAAAACTATCGTCAAGTTCGTCAGTTAAGTGTAAAAATCAGTAAAGCTAGAGATGGACATATACATTAATCGGTTTATTCGGTGTCGTAATAAATTGATATCGTAATAAATTACCTTTAAAAAGGACAATCGGCAGTATTCTGAACTAAGCAATATTGCTATTTCTGTATCTTGATAGTTATATATTACATTTTATTGCCGGCAATTTTGACGTTTTAAGTTTGACGGTTTTGAAATTAATCAATTCAATCAGTCAGAAAACTCTAAAACGTAAACAAACATTAAGTTATTCGCAATTGTGAACAATGAGCTTTCTAATTGATTTAATTTATTAATTTCAAACCTGTCAAACTTAAAAATTCAAAATTAGCGGCATTAAATTGCTGTACAATAACTGTCAATAGAGAAATAGCAATACTGCTTAGTTTAGAATACGGCCAAATAAACGATAACATTGGAAACGTTATTGGGCGTTAGTGTCAATAAACTAATATTATGTTATGTATCTATAGCTCATTTAAATTACTTGGGACCACTAATTTTAATTATTTTTAAAAGTTACTAGTTATAGTAACTAATGTGTTTACAATCAGACTGACGAAATTAGAAGTATTTTTATTAGAATATTTTTTCAGCCTTGGAAAAAAACCAAGGCAAAAATAAAAATTGATCCACATAACCCCTAATATACATCATCAGTTATATTTATACATATAAATCATGTCAATCATTCATACTATTTACATATTTTGCATATGAGTTATGCCAACAATACCATATCGATCAATTTTTATTCTTAAATTTGCAACTAAATGATTACTTTAATATACATATAGTTTATTTCATCAAAGATCACGATGATGTTAAAAATATGTATACAAATTAAGAAGTAACTATAGAACTATTTATATGTAGTGTACAAATTTTTCAAAATAAAAATACATTTTTGCCTATAAGTACCTTTATTTGCCATCTAAGGTCATCACTCGTTTATATGGATATTAAAAACAAATGCTTTTAAGGGCTCAACAATTCATTGTTGCTTAATCAAGGACTAAAGCAAATAGTTTACGTCTGACGATTCGTCATCAAATTACTAATTAAAACTCTTCTTTATTATTCTGCCTATGACCTTCCTTGCCAGAAAGCTCTAGCCAGAAGATTCTGAACAGCCGTGAAAACCTGAGAACATTTTTTTACTAGTTAAATATTTGTTATTCGATGTTTGTATTTATTTGATGGACATGGCATATGTTTTGTAATTTTAAATTTATAACAAAGCTTGCAACAATTGTTTTAGTGGCCTCTCCACAGATATATGAATTAAGGGGTTAACTCAGAGTGACTCAGAGCCGATTGTACCAACTTGGATTATGGCAACCTTTTGTTTAAACCATCGATTTGTTTTTCATCAATCACACAACCCGTTTTCGTAAAAATCTATAGTTTTTACGAAAGATTACTATAATCCATGTTGATACAACTAGCCCTCAGCGAGTCATAAAATAATTCTCTTTTCACAGTATATCGATATCGATTTTACCAGTGATCGACATGAAATACCCATCGTTTAATTTATAAAGAAATTGTAGAAACTTGTCTATGAACAGCAATGAAAAAGCAAATGGCTGACAAAAATGACAATCCTATATCAGGGAATCGAATCTAATCCGAATATATCTAATGAAATATGACACATCCATGCTCAATAATAAAATTGATGTTTCCTAATGCGCTGGAAAGTCCTATTACATGAGAATTTTGGCTATAAGAGGCCGTAACGAATGAGATAGTCCGTAGTACAAGGCATCCGATATATTGGACATAGAAAATCATATTATTTCGAAGGGCGCCACGGTTCTTATTTAATTATACAACAGAATACCAGGTGAGTGAGCTTATTTACTAAATACGTTCTGTTTGTCGTTTAATATGTATTTATCCGTTTTTTAATATCATGATACTTCCTTAAATTATATGCCCGATATGTATTATTTTGCTTTATAATTTGTTTCGAACTTCTTATATTTACTAACTTTTATTTAATCGCATGAATTTATTATTGTTCCTTTGAATTACAGTTTGCTTTTATGCTTGTCAACAAGGCGAAGTGACGTATGAACTTAGTGGTTTGGGCGTATATGGAAGTTCATTTTGTTATCATAAATGAGAAGTGGTCTAAAGTTCTCGAAATACATCGTAAATTATACCAAAAAGAAATTCTAAGGGATTTATGCTTTTCTTTCACATGTTTCGAAGTCGTGAGGAAATATTTTTGTATAATCCGATTTCAAACCAATAATTACTTTACAAATTATAATATTTTTATTATGTAAATACCTACCCATAATAGACTTTTTTCTATATATTGATATGTGTAAGTTTTGTGCATACAATCTTGTTTTTTTTTTTATTATAAGTTATTATATATTACAGAAAGACTAAATTACCACTTCAATAATTAACTCAATTTTTTAGGTAGCTTAGATGATGTGAAAGACACTAGTGCGACGTTGTACAGCATCCTGGAGGCCATCTCCGCCATGGAGCGCACCAAGGAGAGGAAGCACGTCCGGCACGCGCACAAGCGCTCGCACAAGAGGCATCGCCTGCGCGCAGACAGCGGTAGTGTGGAGCTCAATTCTAGCTTGGGCGGCCCGTCGGGGCGGCTGGTGGAGTACTCTGACGTTAGCTCTGAGGATCTGTCGGCCCCAGAGGCCGGCGAGATCCACAGTGAGCCCGACTCGGCCCCCCGCCCCGGCAGGCCGCGCGGCCATCCGCGCTCGCCGCCTCTTCTCACCCTCCGCTCTCCCTCCCCAGCAGCGGGCAAGCCGCACCGCGCCTCTCGCAAGTACGATGACTCGGTGGACGCCAAGCTGAAAAAACGTAAGGAGAAGCGCAAGAAGGACAAGAAGAAGAAGAAAAAGAAGACAAAGCACAGGTCGAGGTCTGCGAGTCTGGACAGTGTGTCTCCCGATGATAATGTGATTTCTCCAACGCCGTACGATACGGTACCGCTGAGCGACTGGGAGAAGCCCACGTCTCCGGTTGCACGGAACGGGTCCTGCTCACCGGTGTCCCCGAGCACGCCGCCCCCGCGTGCCCCCGTAGTGGCGGCACCCCCGCGACGCCTCACCAATGCTAGTGACATTAGTCACAACACATACTCGCCGCCCAGGACTCCGCCTTTGCATTCGCCTCCCAGGTGAGATTTATGCTCATTATTTAAAATCCCTTCAAATCAGTTAATTTCAATAACATTTTATTAATATTGACGTTGATTTAAACTTCTTTTTAAAATTGTTTTTGTGTCCCTGATTTATTGTGACACACTAACCGTTTTTTGAGATTACATCGATGATGGGCTAGTAAATTTTTCTGTAAATACTTGCATAATGCACTTTATATAATAATTGCCACCATAAGAAAAGCAATAACATTAATCAGATTATTACACCTCTCCTTATCATGTATTTTGTAGCAAAATTTGCAATAATGTGTCATGATGTAATGATGCAACGCTGCGGTCATTATTCAACCCAGTAGTCTTATTCCAGATATTGCACAAGCATTGCATATTAAAGACATGCAATGCCAGCATCACACCCAGACAGCTCCAGAACCGAATAAGATAGTTACATTGTATGGTGTCGATGGATTCCACTTGTTTTTTTTTTATATTTCCCATGGTGTGAGGATTTTATACTATTTGAAATTAGTAAATGTTATTTTTGGGTCGCAATCCTAGGATTGGTCTGCAACAAGCACTCGATTTCTCTACTCCTCTCTGTCACCAGTCAGCCTCTTCATTTCTTGGTAGGTGCTACAGCGCTCATATCCGATAATCTGGTCTACGTAGCTTAATCTCGGACAGTCTCTATGATTGTTGCCTTCAACATTTCCCTCGACGATGGTAAAAAGCAGGCCCGGATGCCTTATATTATAGCCTATCCATATTGCTCGTTGTTGGGCGATTCTGTTCCACCCTGCTCAATACCTCGTCGTTTCGGATATGTACCGACCAACGGATCCTCGCCATGCGTCTGTAGCACCACATCTCAAAGGCCGCTAGCCTCCCGGACATGCTCTGGCCGATGGTCCATGTTTCGCTGCCATATATCAGTACACTCCAGACAAGAGTTTAGGTTAAGAAGAACTTGAGTTCTTCCTAACCTTTAAATCAATATTGGGGTATTCGAGGATCTTGGATTTTTTGTTGAAGGCGGCGACTCTTGCTTGTTTTATTCTGCATATGATGTCTGCCTCTGAGCGGCCATCTCGGGAAATTCTGCTACCCAAATATGTGAATTCTTTCACTTTGATAGCGACGCCATTCAAAACAACATTTGTTGACACCTCTTCTGTTCCAACAACCGTGCACTTTGTTCTGTCTTTGTTAATTTTCATGTTGTATTTATCTGCCAAAACATTTTCCGTCTTTCTCAGAGTCTCGTTCAATTCTTGTTCCGACTCCGCAAGCAGTCCAATATCGTCAGGAAATTTAATCATGTCAATTTTTTGCCACACAATTTAGTAATGTATGTATATGCAAATAATATAATAGTGTAAGTGAACAGATTAATTGCATAAAGTTGAATTTATTTTTTAAATAAGATTGAATTATCATTTGTTTGGGATATTTTCAATGCAATTTTTATATTTTGTGGAATTTGACAAATCTACTTTTTCTATGTGAAATAACGTAGCCACAGAGTATAAGATTGTATAGAGATGAACTAAACCCCTCTTTTAGGCGAAGGGATTGGGTCACGGCGGAAGTATGCCCCTCCTCGCATATATTTAATACACATTTATAATGCAGTTCAAGTATTCTTCTATAAATAAATACCCTAGTACAGAAAACCAAGAACTTTTTACGATAGATGTCGTTTTTTTTTAATTTTTTAAATTACATTCCAAATATAGTATTGTAGATTTGTATTTGAGTTTATAAGATCTATTGTAATTAATTAATATGAATGTATTTCTGGTAAATACAATTTATTTATATATATGTATTGATGCACCTACAGACAAATATCAATGTGATGTTTTGTGGGTCTGATATGTAAAAAAAATAAATAAATAAATAAAATAAAAAATTAAAAAAATAACCGAGTCTCTTCAAGTAAAAATCTCTCTTTGTAATAAAGTGGGACTTATTTACTAAGACAGTATACTTTTTAAGGGTATTTAGTTTGAGCTTTTCATAATTGTTTCGAAATTTACAATCTCGTAGTAATTTTTTTAAACAAGTCAAATGTATTGAAACCAGGCGTGGAGCTAGACCGAATATCAAGAAATTTAGATTACATACATCAGGCAGAGAGGATAGAGTGCCTCACCTCGCATCTTCGCATGCAAGCTCGCTGGTTGTTGAGGCTTCTAATGGGACCATCTTCCAGTATCTGATTAATCTGGTCACGCCACGTCTTCCGCGGCCGCCCTCTCTTTCTGGCGCCATCAACACTTGCATTATATATCTTTCTTACCATTCTTTCCTCATTCATTCGCTCAACATGCCCAAACCATCTGAGCGACCCTTTTTAATTCTATGAATTATGCTAAGTTCAGCTTTACATTCATTCCTAATATCTTCATTTTTTACTCTATCATAAATGGATTTGCCACACATACGTCTAAGGGATATCATCTCACTGCTTTCATTCTATATGTTTTAGTGATCTGTGATCGTAACTAACAAATAGATATTTTTAAATATAAATTTAAAGTGGCTGTAATTTTGTTGTACATATATTATTTATTGAATATCCACATATTTTTAGGATAGCAATATTGTCATTTTATCTCAACGCAAAATAGACAGGACGTACTCTTTATGTATGTACAAAGATTCTATGAGAAATGTCAAGACATTGAAATTGACAAAGTGCACAATGTTATATAATAGCAGTCAAGACATGATTGTTAAGATAACGCAAATCAATGAGAATAGACCCATACATATTTAATAGCGCATTGAAAATATGCAAAATACTAAATCAACTGAAAACAAATTGCTTCTTGTTTTAATACTGGAGAGTCATAACATGGCATGACTTTTTCCTAAGCATATATTTTGAAAAGAAACTGAAATAAAAGATGTATCTCGGAATATTCAAATCACAATAATTAACATATTATTCAGATTTTAATATTTCATAATATGCTGCCAGATAAATATTTGATTTTGAATTTTATTCCTCAAATATACGGTTAAATAAAAGTCATGCTTCTTGTTCCCACTGCACGCGCCTGGCTGATATATATATTGAGATTATTCATTTATCTGCGTGCTTGAGTCATTCCATAAACACATTTTTTTAAACAAATTCGTAAACAATTGAATTTCAACTTTAAAAATATTATCTTTAAATTTTTTGTTCTGAATAAATGGTAGACTCACAATTTTCCGGGGTCCCATTAACCAACCATGGTCACACTGACTGTGTGATAACCGGCAATAAAAGATTCAGATTTTAAAATTGAAATTTGAAATTCTTTATACAAAAATTCTATTAACTAAATAATCTTACGTAAATAAAATTTAAGACTTGTGAAGTTATGAACATGCGTAATCGCGGAACTGAACATCCCAAATCATGAAATTTCAGGAATCTGTACACAGATGTATGGAAGTGAAACTTGAAGCTGGCAGCAGAGGAACGAAAGTAGACTGAATGTGGTAGAGATCTTATCACTGGACGTATGTGTGCAAATCCATTTGTGATAGATTAAAGATTGGGATAGAAATAAGGGAATAGGGGTAAAATAGGGAGAAAAATAGGAAAGAATGTAAAGCTGATCTTAGGATAGTGGAAAGAATGAAAAAAGGTCACTCAGATGGTTTGGACATGTTGGGCGAATGAATGAAGAAAGATTAGTAAGAAAGAAAAAAAGACAGCATTATTGCTAATCTCATATATCTATACAAAATAATTCATTCTTATAACTTGGATTCTCCGGAACTCTTATCATCCATATCTTTTCATATACCGGCCAGAAATGCCCGTTCATAAGCATTCTTTCACTGCAACAAAAGCAACACATCTCATCAAAAATAATCCACAATCAACAGACTTTCCAACCTAGGAAACGAGTATGCACAAATTGCAGATATTCTCAACATTAACTTAAGTCATTACCGAAATCATTGATTTATTTGATTAAACTTCGTTAATTCATATATGAATACATGTCTTTGTTCTTACTGATATACACTTTATAATTGTCTTTACCTAATTTGTGATTTACGTACTTGCACAGATAGATATTGTGTTATAAATTTCATATGTATGTATGTATGTATGTGTATATGTTTCAGGGAATTTGCATTTTTAGTGAGACTACACTTTCACTAGTAGAAATGTACTTTTCCCGGTCGGGCAGAGTCTGGGCAGTGAAAACGTCTAAATCAACGAATTCCCAGATTCACTACACATTATCCGTGAAAATGTATTTTGTTTACGAATGCGCGCATTACTCAAAGCATAGACAATATATCGGTGAAACTATCAATTTGTACACGTAACTCTTAAAGCGTAGAAAGTATAAAGGCGGCACTTCACTAGGCGATTTTTATTAATTTTGCGGTCCTATTTTAACTCCTAAATTAAAATAGGACAGCGGCACCGCAAAACGAATACGAATCGCGAAGTAAGGTGTCGGCTGAAAGATCGCGCACTCGGGTTTTTTATGATATCTGACGACTGCCGGAACAAAACGAGGTTATGTCACCATGTAAATATTGGGGGGTTAAGGGAAAATTTTTATTAATGAATATGTATTTTGTCAATTAAGTTTATTAAATATGTTTTTTTTATAACAATACAACAAAAGTTTATTTCTTACAAATATAGAAACATAAATAAACATACACCTGGTATTATTAATTTTAAACGAACCTTTAAAAGTGCGTCAAGTAACAAACACTCGATGCGAAAAATACAAAAAATCAAAGAGATTCTAAGTCATCATTTACGTTTGAATTCATTCAGATTCTTCCGCATTTCCAATTTTCTATCTTTTTATCAAAAATGTGTAATGTCATTTGCGTTTCTTGTTTGCGCTGTGTAAAGTGGGTGGTAGACGTACAACATGAAGTGCGCGGTTTTTAAGTTCGCAAACTTACTCGGCTCGACGTCGGTGACAGACGTGAAGCTTGTTCACACCGTATCATTTTTATGAGTTTAATCGACTGTCTTTTGAATTATAAGATGATCAGAATTTCGTGAGTGTTCGCGATTAAAATTTTAAAAATATATTACGTTTTAGTTATCTACCTAAACTAATCCTGTCCAGAAGTGTGACAGTTCGAGAAACAGAACTATCGCCACAGAATAGAGAATATTCTATCGCTCAAAGGATAAAAATTAGAAATACTGTCGCTTTGTGGTGACTTTGGACTAGACTAGTGTAGAATGAGACACAAAACGCAAAATATATTTTGAAAAACTAGGTCCATATGCCATTAGAATCTTGTTATAGAATCATATAATGAAGAATTGGTGCAGCCGAAACTTTCAACATTTCAAAATGACTATTGTAATAATATCCGTTACCTACATAATGTTCATATGCACGGAAGAAATTAATAATTCAGTAAGAATCTTGTTCACGCAATAACTTATTAAATTGTTATTCAAGGCCCGGTTGTTTCAATTTGGATAAATAAAAGCTCGTTTAAAAGCATAGATTTTTACGGAAACGGATTTCAGACTTGTCAAATTTAATTTTTGACAGTTCGGAAACCAATAAATTCACTAGTAAGTAGAAGTAAAAATATTATATTCATTTCTATTGGTGAAAAACTCTTTGAATATGATAAGAATGACCTTGAACATAATTTCTCTAAAATGCCAGTGAATGATGGACTCACTAGAAAAACAGATTCACTGTAACATATACATTCTTAAACTATCATGTAAGCAGATATTATTCACGTTTATAATGTACACTGTCATCTAGATATATATAAGTTTCTTATTTTATTGTAATAGGTGTAAACTGTAGAAATAAAAAAAAATATATGTGACACAAGTGTTGACGGCACCAGAAAGACGACGACCGCGGAAGACGCAGCATGACCAGATCAATCAGATACTGGAGGATGATCTTGTTATGAGCCTCAACAATCATCGAGCTTGCATGCGAAGATGTATGAATGTGGATGAGGCGAGAGTTGTGTGTCAGGACGGAAGAGTGTGGCTCTCTATCCTCTCTGCCTACCCCCGGGGAAAATGGCATGATGGTAAGTTTAGTTTAGTTTTAGTCGTCATTTGTATGGCAGAAAACCAATAGATGTCATCTATATTATATTAGTTGTTCCCCACGGAAACAATTAATAGCAGGTGCGGTCCGCTGAGTTCGCTTCCGAAGCCCCGATGTACTAGCAGGCCGGGAGTGTAGAGCGCAGAAAATTCTTCAAGTCTAGAATCCGTGCCAAGTCGTCGCCTCAGGTGGTAAAACAAGTCCAATAAATCCAAAATCGCAGCTAAGTCCAAATGCAGAAGTCAGTAGAAAATCCAGAGTCCAAATCCAAAGAAGAAAAGCAGGGGTCAAGCAGGGTGTGAAGTAAAACGCAGAATAAAATGTTCCAGTAGGCGTACTCGGCAGAGGCTCCCAGCAGAATGAGGCACTCGCCCGCCCGGCGCGATATTTATACAGTCCGGAAAGCTTCCCCCTGACTAGCGCGGCCGACCAATCAGCGCGCTCGATTCACCGGGCGCTCGGAGCGCAAAATGACGGCCTCCCGTGCCGATTCGCGGATTAAAATTAAATATTTTAATCGATAGCAAATTAAACGCCACCCCCCCGGGGATTTTAACACATCATCTATACCAATCTATGTCTTGCCCATAGGATGATGTCGTTTACTGGAACCGCAAGAGTGAATTTACCTAGTTATTCAACAAAATATGCCGATTTACCGCGGCATTTTCAAGAATTAATTTACATTTAATTCGGTTAAAAATAGTAAACATGATTTTACGAGATTCTAAGTTATACCATTAGATAGATCTCAACCAAGCGCATCCTTTGGTGATATTTTCAAGTATGTCGGATAGATATTAATTGCGTAATAGGCAGACAAAGTGTGTCACCACAAATAAAGCGCACTAGCTAACTTTCAGACACGCAAAAACATATCACTCCCATAGATGTTCACATGAGGAACACAATAAAAAATGTTTCAGCTCGCTAGGACGTCTGTAACGTCCGTAATCAGAGTTCAAAAATATTCGCTGGTGGCCCTTGACTCCAGCCGCACGGCGCCACTATGGCGCCGGGTTTTTTCCATTACCCGCGCGGGCTGCATACATACAGGCGGCGCGGTCAAGCGAGTTTATCAGGGCCCACGCGAGATATTTTACTCTCAATTAAACATTTTTTATTTTAATTTCTACTTTACAATACCACACAAAGGACTCATTTGGCACATTTAAATACTTATGTATTTTTACTTCCTCGCCTCTTCGAGGCAGGACATTTACATAAATTCCATCAAAATAGCGGCCATTCTATGATAGTCCGCGGCGCTCCGCGCGATTTAAAAATGATTTTATTCCCATCGCGCGAGCTTTCCCTGTATATCAAGACCACGAAACATCAATTTTATTCAATATTACATTTACAAATGTCTTATCTAATTCTTAAATATTTCATTCTTAAGATATTTCATTAAATATTTCATCAAACTTAAATATTTCATTTTCTTAAGTATTTCAAATATTTCAACACTTTACAAGATAAGACCAAAAATGCAATTTCTTCGTGGAACTTTTCCAACGCCCTCCGTCGGAGATGTCACATATCGCAACGCTGGCTCGCTGCCCGCGCCGACTATCCGCTTGGAGGCGAGGTGGGTCCATACAACGGACCTGAGCCCCCCGAAAGGGCCAACATTCATGACTCCGCGTACGGCGCTTGCCCATACAACGGACCTGGGCCCTCCGAAAGGGCCAACATTCATGACTCCGCGTACGGCGCTTGCCCATACAACGGACCTGGGCCCCCCGAAAGGGCCAACATTCATGACTCCGCGTACGGCGCTTGCCCATACAACGGACCTGGGCCCTCCGAAAGGGCCAACATTCATGACTCCGCGTACGGCGCTTGCCCATACAACGGACCTGGGCCCTCCGAAAGGGCCAACATTCATGACTTCAGACGGGTCATCATCATCACGTCGTCATATCAGACGGGTCATCATCATCATCATCCCGTCGTCATAATTCTACCTGTCCGATACATTAGTGTTCATTTATACATCTTCATTTTTTTGTTTTTATTTCTACAATGTTCATATTATCCCAGGAGACGGCAGACCCCATCCTCCCCCCACACCCCGCAGCAGCCGCCGCAGCACACACGGTACGAGTCGGTGGCCATCGACTCCGATCCGGAGGTCATCTACACTGGCTCGTCGGGCCCCCAGGAGTACTACCGGAGTCCCTCGCCCATACCCATTCACGGTTCGAAACATTCTATATTATATCGTATTACACAGCTTCTTGATTTCAGTATCAAATCTGTCAAACCTTTTGTCTCTATGCCGGCTTTTTTCTCTATTTTAATTTCTTTTCATTATTTATTATCATTATTTTTTTGTTTATTTCAATTTTATCACGGGTGTCCCTGCATCGATGTGACAAACTTGAGGTAGTTTCGGGAAGACTATTGTGATGAAAGAAGCTTGTTGAATTTTTCCTATTTAGTTTTCTCATATACTTGGGCCCAAACAAAGTTACGTTAGTTAGTTCTGGTCTAAAACATGCTAAAAAGAGGTCCGATAGGGCTCTCGCTCATGCATTTACAGGACACTGCTAGAGATGGGTACAATACTTTTATGTTATTAATGCTAAACATTTTTAAAATTTATTTTTGAAAAAATAAAACAAAGCTATATATAAATAAATCTTACTTCAATCAAAATTTGAAAATAATTGATTATTTAGCAAATGCATCACATCTACATCACATATTATATGTATTTGCTAACAAAAAAATGTTGATAAATCAGAGCGCTCGAAACATACTCTTCACAAAGTAGCTCATCGACTGGCGTACGCAGGGGGCAAATTATCGATAAAGCGTTTGCAGCATTGGGCATTCATACTGATATTATTATTTATGGCCAGAATCGTCAGTTATTTTGGGCCTGACTGTAGCGCAAGTTTAATAATTTCTCGCAAAGCTGTAAGCTTTAATAATCAACACTATCTACTCTTGCCACTGCCCTCCGTTAATGAGTATTGTATTCTGGTACCAACATGACCAAGTAACAAGTTTAAATAGTCAAAATAAATGCAGGAGTTTTTAACTTCAGAATAGCCTTCCCGCACCATCTTAAAGTTGCTATGTCGATGCAGTGATATTCTGTGTATGTATTTTTTAAATATATTTTCACAGGGGACACCCATTTAGGCAGGTCTTATTCATCTGCCAGACAGATGCTGTGGGAGAAAGTTGAGAAGGAAGAGAGACTCGTTAATATGTCTCTCGAAGAGACCGGGGTTCAAAGATGGAGGACACACATAGCTGGCAAGTCATTCCATAATAAAATAAAATTAAATTTTTATTTTTAATCAACTAATTTCGATTTTGCCGGCTGTGTTGTGGTGATGATTTGATTGCTCACAAGAATACCAGGTCTGCATTGAGGTTTCTTTAAAACTATAATGATGTCGAGGGTAGGCAGCCAAAAGGGTGTTGTTGATTATTTCAAACTTTGGAGGACAGAAAAGTGAAGTTCTATCAATTAGATTTTGCGATATTTCTATTAAATGATTTCCATATTTGTTTTGGATAAACAAATATGGATATCGTTTAATAATAAAATAAATATTGAGAAAATCGGATTGACAAAACTTTATTTTACTCTCTTAAAATTCGAAATAATCACTAACACCCTTTTGACTGAGGACGCTCAATATGCCATAATTAAATTCTTGCACATTTATTTAAAAAATATTGTTTGCTGATTTTGGAACTGTTTAAAGATATGCATTGTTTTTAATTCAAGTATAGCCAGGATCGTTGAATCCAAAGTATAAAAATCTTGACCTTTTAATATTTTCGATTAATGCTTTATTTTAATAATATTTTCAAAAATGTCAGACATTTTTAATTTTCAACCGGCAATAAATCATAAATGAAATATGACTGACCATTCTTAAAAATGTACTTATATTATATTTTTAGGTTTTGATTTTCGGTCATATAGTGAAGGGAGATAAATTATTTGTATCGTTTTTAATTTTTCATTAGCTATGGAATGTGTACCAATAATTGTCTAATTTCACCAAATGTTATATGTGAGTGGCATGCGTTTACAATGGGCGTTATAATCATAATATTTATTATAATATTCTTACATGGCCTGTGATTTTCAAAAAGTGCTAAAAGATATTAGGAAGGTAATTCCACAAGTTATTTTTTTACGAGTAGTAGTAAAATGCAATATTTCAGTAATTTAAACATTTATTTGAGTTATGATTTCCAATACAGTGGTGGTGTCCTAGCTTTTTTGTTTTTAAATGGAAGAAACTAGTTAGTATTTAAGAGCATATTCGCCATTGCACAGTTTAATCTCAAATGAGTTGATAAGCAACAATCGCGACTAAAATCAGTAATAAAGTATGTACATATATAATGGCATTGAAAAATTGGATAAACTTTGAAAAAATGTCATTGTGAATAAAGTAATAAAAAAATATATAAAAAATGTTACTCACTGAATTGCCTAATACATTATGTAAAATAATAATAAATATAAATATATAATATTGAAATAAATATTTATTAAAATTGGACAAGGATCCAATCCACAAAGTCACTTTAGACATTTGAAGTTTATAAGATATTTCTTCATTGGTATTTGTTTTAAAATTAATTGAAAGTATGATTTTGTGTGTGGATTATTTATATTTTTTTATTGTTAATAGTATAATTAGGCATATTTTCCGAGGTATATGTAAATTTATTTGATTTTTTATGAAACTGCCTAAACTACCATGTATGTATGTGGGTTGGTTCTAAGGGTAATAAAAATTATATATAAACATTTGTTTTTTGCCCAGACCTTGCCTTCTTTTTACAGACTGACAGTATTGATATTTAGCATCAATTTGAAGCATTTAAGTCATTTTTGACCTTGTTGTGGATTGTAACCTTTTCGCGTAACTACGTCCAGTGAATTCATAATTTACATATGATGTTATGTTTATGTACAAATTGGTCACTTGACAATATGTGATGTGATTTTTAGATTCCCCACCCTTGCAGTCCTTCAGTCCTGTGAGAAGGCGCAGGAGCGAGCACCGCGGCTCCGAGCGGGAGCACCGGAGACACCGCTCGCAGCGAGAAAAAGAAAAGATCAGGCACTCCAGTAGAAGGTTACCGTCTAATAATACATAGATTTAATTAAACTGTGGTTTATTTTGTAGTTTTACATCCATTTTTGGTCTACAAATAGTATTATGTTATTGCACATACTTTTTTCAAAGACCATATTTAAAAATATCACAAAATTTTGCTCTTTATTAGATTTATTATTAATCTTTTTGAGAAAGAATATTTTTTCCAACATATTAGTATACCTACGCACTTTTTCTTATAAATATTTATCTGATGAACTAGATCCAGCAGTCGCGGCGGCGTAAAACGACGCCGTTCCGTGGGCAAACGCTCGCACTCTCGCCACCACCGCCACCCTTCGCCGCACAGCCCCCTGCGCCACCGGCCACGCTACACTTCCCCTTCTCCGCCGCACATCAGGTACCCTCTCCTTCACATCCCGTTCTTAAAATTTTTTCAGTTTGTTTCTTGTCTCATATAAAATATGCTTATTGGAATATAAATAAAATGAGATTTTTATAAAACAAAAATTAAAATGAATCAAATAGAAAGATATAATGTAAAAATCTATTAAAAAAATTGTTCGTTACAACCATTGTCATCCATTATGTATAGAAATGAATTTCAAAAATCTTTCTTTTTCATTCCCCTTAAATGACCACAGATGATAAATGATTAGAAAATACACTCGGGCCTTGTATAACACGGTTATATGGTTCCACAAAAACCTCGTGTAATACAAATCCGTGTTATACAAGGTTTGAAGTTCATACAAAATTAGGGTTTGCGTTCCAAAAAAAAAATCGAAATAGTTTATATTAATATTTAATTTTTTTTTTTTTTTAAATATTTAAATTTACATATTTATTGAAAAAAAACTTTAATTACACATATAATATAATTTATTTTAATCGTAATCATGTATTTTATATATGGATATTTGTATAGTCTTCTTTATTATTCTTTTTTTGTACAGTCTTCTCTTTTTTCTTCTTTTTTAATATGTTCATATTAAGTTTATTGATTTAGAAAGCTATATATAAATAAATAAATATAATGTAGCATTCATTCATCATTGCTATCACTTAGAATAATTCTTAATTTTTACTCTTTTTCGACATCGGTTGTGAGTTTTCATCATCGGAGGAGGGCTCTGAATTTCTTGTGGTTTTTAGCCTTCAAAAAATCTGTAATAAGCGATTGTCTGCTTTTAGCGTATAAACCATTACGTATTTCCTTATAAGGTTCCAAAATCTGTTGTAATTCCCTCTTGAATTTCGAACTTCTTTCCATTATAGGATCCTTTTGAATAATTTTATGTTATTTAATAGTCAATTCCAAGCCCTCATTTATAGTTTTAAATGTGAAACATGTAGCTACTTTGCTGCAACTGCTTTCTGAGTCATTAATTGTGGTAGTTTTCTTCAAAGTTTCGATTAATTAAAACGAAATTGACAAGTCTAAACATGCTGAGTGAGATCATCATGACTCACGGTATGTTCTGTCATAGACGCAATCTACAAATAAAATATTATTTAATACATTTATTTTTCTGAAACCGTGTTATAAAAAGCGTGTTGTACAAAAAATATGCCAATTTATTCATCCGTGTTATATAAAATAGTGTTATATAAAACCGTGTTATACGAGGCCCAAGTGTACTGGTAAAAAAAGGAGTTTTAATAAAAAATTTAAATAATATTTCTGGCGTATCCTAGTTCGGAGGAATTCCATTACACAGATAAAAGATATTGCTAAAAAATTCCAAAATCAACTATAAATGTCTCATCAGCGTATCTGTGGTCACTTAAGGGGAATACAAAAGCTTTGGTGCCGGCAGCGCGGAGGATTGTTACAACTCATATGTGAAAAGAGGCACATAATTTAAAATATATATACAACTTCCAAAAATTAGCAGGCATGGTATATTCTATCATGGGTCGAAATGGCGAACGTTACATTGTGTAAAGTGATCACTTAAGCCAGCCGTATGATAGGTCGTGAGCCCTATGTACACCCAAAGACTTCTATACCTACTTTCCCATAAAAATACAGTTTCGTCTCTGTGAAACATCTATAATATATGTACATTGATTTATTAATGATGTCCCTGTGACAAAAATCCAGTTCTGTTCTGAAAAATATGGACATACTCAAAAATATTCTAAATTTTTTTATTTTATTGTTGATTGAGATTTGCTTGTCATGTAACCAAGTAGGAAATAACAAAGTCATACACGGTCATCATTACTCATCCAAAAAAAAAAATTTGGGATGTTTAAAAGAGGCCCTCACAGGCAAAACATGGACCCCTTGCTAAAAGAAAAAACTGGTTATTCATTGAAAGTTATGTAGTATAGTTATATAGATTATTTTTTAATGTGTTGTGTATAATAATTTGTTGCAGCCTGTCCCACAGTAGAGCACGAAGCGAACGGAATTCCGTTAGCCCCTCCATGGTGCTGCAGAGGAAGATAGATCTCCGAGAGAAAATCAGCGACACCAGCCTGTTTGCCGAACTAGTGAAAGACAAGCACAAGCGGGAGAAGGTAAATATTGCCGCCGCCCGCGCTTATTGCATCCATGTTTTGTGGTTGGTTTCGTTTGTTGCTTCTTTTTAATCTGTTTAATTAACAATCGTAACAGGGCGCGCAGCGCATTGACAGTGTTGGTTGTTTATTCGTTTATTATGTTCGTTGTGCTAACCAGTGAAACAATTTTGTTTTCAACAGGAATATGACGGACTCTTCCTCATTGATCATTTTAATATTTTGAACCGGATCTAATTAAGTCGGCCTTGACTGATAAATTATCTTATTATTTTAATATGTACATCTCATAAATTGCTGAAACTGATGCCCGATTCTGGTTGCGATATAATATGTACGTTAAACAACTACGTAGTCTTAGGTAGAAATTGGGTAATTTTTTTACAAAGGGATGATTAATATTTTTTTATTGGCACTTATTACGGTACATATACTAAACTAGTATTTCTCTGTAAAATTTTGAAAAAAAACTAATTGGCTGTGTTGTGTCTATTTCCGTTAAGCTCCTCCTCTGTAACTTTCCTCGATGCGCATTTGTTCGAGACAGAAGAGAAATCTTGTACCATTTCATTTCTAAATAGGTACAAGATTTCTACTATATTATACTATCAAAAGCAATTTATTTCTCCCATATAATAAAAGTTTTTGACTAGTTTTATATAAATTTGTCAGTTATTTAATTATTTTTTTGTTATCCGATAAGGCAAGGCAAACGTGCCGTGCGTGCGCGCGTGGGAGTCTAACATGTAATTTTTTAATAATTATATTACGAGATGCGATATAATTTAAAAAGAATTGCAGAAGTACTAATGTTTTCTACATTCTAGACAGAAAATAATAAGTATTCGACACAAATAACACACGAGCATTTGTCAAAAGTCAAAATACGTAAACATTTTGTGCCCTTGAGGTGAGTACTCACGAAAACGGCGCGGCGCTATATAAATGATCCAACTATTATTATAGCAGTCGATCGGCATGCCTCGGGGATGCCTTGGGTGTTTCCATATATGTTTTATATATATTCTGTTGGCGCGTCAACATTGAACATCGACAATAACTATATTGTCGTCTTTTTCCATCATAACTATTCACTCTAGCAACAAATACATCAAATATAATGAAACTCCGATATTTATCTGATATTGGATTTAGACGAAGTGTCGACTCATCTTGAAAGAGCATTATCAAATCACGGAATATACATTTTTCTGCATTATTTTAATGCCTGGAATATAATATAGTCGAACTCGGTTATAACGAGGGACTAAATTTGCTCCTTATAGCCGGGACTTCTTATATCCGGGACAGGTAAATTTTTTTCATTGTGTGATGTTATTTTCAAGAGTAGCCAAATAAACATTATTTTTTTTCTAGAGCGATGAAACTGTAGAAGACAATAGTGAAAACTCTTTACAGACTTCGGAATTTTTGGCACCGTGTTCTATTTCACGAATAATTTCGACTTTTTCGCGAACCGAGAGACACTTTCGTTTGTTAGTGGACATGTTTCCCGTAGAACAATTCGCGTTTAACTGATTAGGCTTTTAAATGCTAATACAGTAAACTGCATAAAATAAACTGTCATCTCAAACATTTTGGAGACCCCCAATAATCGGAGCTATATTATGACCAATATTCTCAACCTTCAGTTCGGCATTCCTTTGATAAGTAATGCCAACGAACTATTGACACATAAGTTTTTGTACATCATAAAATGAACCCTTATTATGTGCGTGCCGCTTTAAATGCAAAGTTCATTGTTATGAGTGCGTATTTGTTTTTTTTTCTGTAACCCAAACACACATGTATGCAGAGTTTTTAAAATTTGCTCTGTATATCCGGGAATCGCGCTCCTTATAACCGAATACGATTATATGGGAATATGTGCAAATCAAAATCAATTCACAGTTTTTCTCATTATAGCCAAGATCTCCTTATATCCGAGCTCGTTATAACCGAGTTCAACTGTATGTACTTAATTTACATTTGACATTGCAGTTGGTCTAGTGGTAAAATATTTGCCTAGTGGTAAAACATTTGCCTAGTGGTCTGGGTTGGAGTTTTATTCTAGGAGACCACTAAAACAAATAGTTTTCATAGCACAAGCCCTTAGCTTGGACGTAAGTAAGAATATTGTGTTCTGGTTAATGGGGTTGTAAAAAAGCAACAATTTCAAGCGATTTTTTCTCACGACAGAAACTGAAAGAGATCCTCGAACAGAAAGTAGAAGAGGAGCAGCGCACCCCGCTGGCCGTGGACAACTCGGAGAGCAACTCGGCCCTGAGTGCGGCCACCCCCAAGTTCGCCGAGAACGGAGAGGTCCACAACACGGCGGTCGTACCCCTGGACCTGGTGGACATACCCATGCCCAGCCAGGCCGACAGCACGCCGCTGCAGCCTCCCCCGAGCTTCGAGTCCATCCGTTTCACCATGGACCAAACCGACTCCTTCATCCGGGATAGCAACGGGGTTGGAGATGGACGGAAGGAGCCCAAGATTACCGTCACACCCAGCGAACAGACCAGCAAAGGGACACCGATTCCGCCCATTATCAAGGTACACTGTTACGCTCAGAATCTTCCGAAGCATTAACGATTAACATCAATTCTGAATGGATATTTGAAAATCTGTTTTTTTTATACGTTTGTCCGTCTTTGCATTCAGATTTATTTGTTTAACAATACTCTAAAAAAATTAATATTACCAGCTCAGGTTATTTTTTATCTTTTTTACTGAGGGACAACCTATTTGTGTTTATAAATATTAATAACTGATTAGTAACACAATATCCACAACCTGTCCTGTTTGTATATTCCTTGTACAATAAACAAGCATGTGAAATGAACACATTAATGACTTGCGCTTAATTATTTTTCGTGGCGTGATCGTGTTTTATTATTGATTGGCATTAATTGACATTTTTCAACAGTAAATACAAAAGAATTTTTTGGTGCAACCAGATATCCTCAGCGCTGCGTGATAGAGAAAGTTGGCTGATGTTGAATTAGAAAAATTACCATTGATTTTTGTATATTTTTTCTCTAGTTGCAAGTTTCCACTCATTGTATAATTTTGTACAAAGTATGTATATCAATTAATAAATGATAGCTCTCTTCATGTTTCATTTTATTAAGAAAACATATCTGATTTAATTTCTATTGCATCTTTCTAATGTTATTGTATTTTTTTATTGTTCGATTTTTTATGAACTTCATGTTTTTATTTTCAAATTTATAATAAATCGATGTCACTGTAGGTGGGTGGGAGCGTGGTGGAGGGGGTATACCGTAGCCGCACGGCAGCCACCAACAGTAGCAGTACCAGGCCACGTAGCATCACAGCTCTGCCCTTGCCGCCTAATGTGAGCACGGCCGACTTGCAGGGAGCCAGTCCACTCAGCGGCTCGCCACCAACTCCCCCTCCGCCTCCGCAGCGGCGTTCTGGTATCATGACGCTGCCCATGCCCCCAGGAAGTAAGTAACCTCTGCGCCGACATTCTTGTTTTTTCTTCCACACAATTGAATTTTTATTCATTAATTAATTACAATTGAAAGTATAAATTCAATCTATTTCTGTCTCAAGTTTTGGAACATTTTATATGCAATATGAAAACGACGACGTCATAAAGTTTTTGGTTGTTCAACATTTTCTCAGTAAAAGTTTATATGGTAACGGTATGGTAACAAACTACCTAAGTTTATTCGTACTGCATGTCACTGCTCCACAATATTTAATTACTCAAAATTAGTTATTCAAAATATTTATTTCGCAAATTCGACAGCATATTAGATTAGTTTGTCAATTTATCAGTGAACCAAGTAAACAAATAAAATAAATATTTTTACGAAGCAATAAAATAATAAAAAATTATATGAACAAGCTTTCCCAGTGATCCCTGGGTCCGAGGAGCTGAGCGCCGAAGAAGAAGACTGCTCTACGCCCCCTCGCGCCCCGGCCGTCCCTGTCCCGCCCAAGCCCCGTCTGCGGCGTCCCAAGATACTCCGGCGTAGAGGCTCCCGGTCCGCCCCGCAGCAGGGCCGCGACTGGGGCGAAAGATGCGTCGACGTGTTTGAGGTGAGGCCAATATTTGGCGCACATACTAGACAATTTATGAGCTTACATCAACATTAAAATATTTTTATCAACTTGTCTATTGTATTAGCAGAATAAGTACTCTGTTGTGCAGTGCTAATAAATTACTTATGCTTTTAAAATGAATTGGGTAATCTTGAGTTTATACACTTTTACAACCTTAATTATTATGAAATTATTAGAGATGTAACGAATATTTGGTTACTATTCAGTATTCGGCCTATTCTGCCCCTTTTTGTAGCGTTTGGTATTTGCCGAATACTGGCTACTATTCGACCGAATACCTAAAAGATTATAATAAGAATAATAAAAGAAGTAATAAAAAACACCGTAAATGAATCCTGTAGCTTTTATTGAGAATATAATAAAAAAGAAAGAATAAAGAGAAAGAAAGAAATAATAAAAAACATCGTAAATGAATCATGTAACTTTTATTGAGGCTGAACACGCATTCTAATTTTGAGAAAGCACATTTTTTTTAGTTATTTTTCTAAGTGATCAAAAACAGGTTTATTTACATCGCTTAACTGAGTATATTATATCCTGCATAAAATAAAACACTGTCAAGCGCGATTGGATTGACCTGGCCAAATAGCTGAAATTCAGCCAAACTATTCGACCTGATTACCATGTGTACGAAAATTGGGCACAAACCGCATTATGGCAAGAATCGCGTACCCTGCTCTCTGATTGGCCCGCTGTCACTACGCTTCACCAATCGTGTTTTGTTTTGTGCAGGTTATAATATACTCAATTACGCGATTGAAAGTTTGGTGGCAATTGTTTTTGACAGGTTTTTTGTATTTATCTCAGAAACACCTCGATATGATATTGCTTTTATACCCCTCAAATATATATTTGTATGTTTGCAGGTGATAGCGCAGATTGGAGAAGGCACGTACGGACAAGTGTACAAGGCGCGCGACCGCCGGGCTGGCCAGCTGGTGGCGCTCAAGAAGGTGCGACTGGAGCACGAGAAAGAGGGCTTTCCTATAACGGCTGTGCGGGAAATCAAGATCCTGCGTCAGCTCAATCACACCAACATAGTTAATCTACGTGAGATAGTCACCGATAAACAGGATGCGCTGGATTTTAGGAAGGTTAGCGACGTCATTATCCAACCAGAATTCTTCTAATGTAAAAAAGCTTATTTGTCCATTGATGTGTTTATCAGCTCTGATTGCGTATCCTGAATATAGTCATCGGTATTTTAAACTCAGCTTTGTTCCCAGTATCGTTTATCATGAATTCAAAAATTATAAACCATTCAGTAAAGATGCGGCAATATTTGAATAACATTTTTATATAAAACATCTTCCGTTACATTTAATTTCCAATATTAGAGATTGAAACCAATTCAAAAATCGTTGCATACATATTTTACCATTTTTTTTTTGAGACCTGTTTTTTATTAATATTTTAATTTCAGGATAAGGGTTCCTTCTATTTGGTGTTTGAATATATGGACCACGATTTGATGGGACTCCTCGAGTCGAAGATGGTGGACTTCAATGAATCTCACAACGCCAGCATTATGAAACAGCTTCTGGACGGCCTTAACTATTGCCACAAGAAGAACTTCCTCCACCGGGACATCAAGTGCAGCAATATCTTGATGAATAACAAGTATGAATGCACTTTTTATTTATTCGCAATAAAAATATATATGTGGTAAGGACTCTTGCAAAATCTGCACAGCAAAGTATGTAGTTGAATATACATATTTCCGAATATACGACCGATTTTCCTTTTTCATCGAATAGACTAGAAATATGTGGTTTTTTTTGCCGATGCCAACAGATCGTCCTACAACAACCAATGACAACCTTTGCCTTTTGGATAATTTTTGGTACAACCTAGCACTCAAGTTTTGGGCCATATTCCATTGATAGTCGATCATCATAATCGATGTGCCTAAATACTACCTGTGGGAGAATAATCCTGAAGAAACAATACTGTTAAATTGAACACACTACATGGCCATGTTGCATCATCAACTCTAAAATAATGTATTTTATAACTAATGTTTCCAAAATTAAAAACAAAAAAATAAACCTTCAATATTTCCGCACATAATAAATATGTGATAAACAATCAATGCAGTAGTACAAATAATATGATAAAATACAATGCAGTGGTACAAATAATATGATAAAATACAATGCAGTGGGACAAATAATACATATATATTATGATTACTTGTTGGTTTATCACTGATCACGTTCTAATGTTGCACCAGGGGGGAAGTGAAGCTGGCGGACTTTGGTCTGGCGCGTCTGTATAACGCAGAGGACCGGCAGCGCCCGTACACAAACAAGGTGATCACACTGTGGTACCGTCCCCCTGAACTGCTGCTCGGCGAAGAGCGCTACGGGCCCGCCATCGACGTGTGGAGCTGCGGCTGCATCTTGGGGGAACTGTTCCTGAAACATCCACTGTTTCAGGTTAGATTTCTTTATACCAATGTTCTCTCTGCGTGTGATTTTATATTCTCTCTCCACATCATTTCACCCATGAGTCTCAACCGGGTTCTTTTGCCATCAAATTATTTCATGGCACAATAGAGTAACACTCTTCTGTCCTGAGTGATCACGTTCTCACTGCACTTTGTCTACTTTCATCCTTCTTTTGCTTCACCAGACTTCACTTCCTTTCATTAGTGATAGTACCAAAAATCTACTACGCATTGGATGACAAGTTGACAAGATGCATTTATTAGATGATAAGAATGTACTGAATTCTAGATTTTATAGGAAATGTAGCTCTATCCCTTCCAAAATCATGTTTACAAATCACTATTAAAAGCAAAGTCAGCAATACCCACTTCAACCAATCAACCCCCCAGGATGTGTGATGTGACAAAATGGCTACCTTATACTTTTAGGCAGAACAATCCATTTAAGTAAATACAGTAAAATTTCGTTTTTACACTTCTCTAGGGAACAAAAAAAAATCGGTGTAGAACTGAGGAAAATGTAAAAGTGAGGAAATGAAAATTGTATATGTTACAGTGAATCTGATTTTCTAGTGAGTCCTTTCACTGGCATTTTAGAGAAAGTATATTCAAGGTCATTCTTACCATATTCAAAGAGTTTTTCACCAATAGAAATGAATACAATATTTTAACTTGCACTTACTAGTGAATTTATTGGTTTCCGAACTGTTAAAAATTAAATTTGACAAGTCTGAAATCCGTTTCCGTAAAAATCTATGCTTTTAAACGAACTTTTATTTATCCAAATTGAAACAACCGGGCCTTGAATAACAATTTAATAAGTCATTGCGTGAACAAGGTTCTTACTGCATTATTAATTTCTTCTGTGCAAATCAACATTATGTAGGTAACGGATATTATTAAAATAGTCATTTTGAAGTGTTGAAAGTTTCGTCTGCACCAATTCTTCATTATATGATTTTATAACAAGATTCTAATGGCACATGGACCTTGTTTTTCAAAATTTATTTTGCGTTTTGTGTCTCATTCTACACTAGTCTAGTCCAAAGTCATCACAAAGCGACAGTATTTCTAATTTTTATCCTTTGAGCGATAGCATATTCTCTATTCTGTGGCGATAGTTCTGTTTCTCGAACTGTCACACTTCTGGACTGGTCTTTGATATTCAATGATTAGTTTAGGTAGGTAACTAAAACGTAATATATTTTTAAAATTTTAATCGCGAACACTTACGAAATTCTGATCATCTTATAATTCAAAAGACAGTCGATTAAACTCATAAAAATGATACGGTGCGAGCAAGCTTCACGTCTGTCACCGACGCCGAGCCGAGTAAGGCCCGGTTGTTTCAAGTTCGATCAAAGTAAGCGGTCGATAAAAGCATAGATTTTTACGAAAACGGATCATCTGATTGGTGGAGAACGTAAAATTTTAGTTTAAACTCTACGCTTACTTTGATCGAATTTGAAACAACCGGGCCTAAGTTTGCGAACTTAAAAACCGCGCACTTTATGTTGTACGTCTACCACCCGTGCTTACACGTGCGCAAACAAGAAACGCAAACGATATTAGACTCATTTTTGATAAAAAGATAGAAAATTGGAAATACGGAAGAATCTGAATGAATTCAAACGTAAATGATGACTTAGAATCTCTTTGATTTTTGTATTTTTCGCATCGAGTGTTTGTTACTTGACGCACTTTTAAAGGTTCATTTAAAATTAATAATACCGGGTGTATGTTTATTTATGTTTCTATATTTGTAAGAAATAAACTTTTGTTGTATTGTTATAAAAAAAACATATTTAATAAACTTAATTGACAAAATACATATTCATTAATAAAAATTTTCCCTTAACCCCCCAATATTTACATGGTGACATAACCTCGTTTTGTTCCGGCAGTCGTCAGATATCATAAAAAACCCGAGTGCGCGATCTTTCAGCCGACACCTTACTTCGCGATTCGTATTCGTTTTGCGGTGCCGCTGTCCTATTTTAATTTAGGAGTTAAAATAGGACCGCAAAATGAATAAAAATCGCCTAGTGTAGTGCCGCCTTTATACTTTCTACGCTTTAAGAATTACGTGTACAAATTGATGGTTTCACCGATATATTGTCTATGCTTTGAGTAATGTATTTTCACGGATTATGTGTAGTGAATCTGAGAATTCGTTGATTTAGATGTTTTCACTACCCCCACTCTGCCCGACCGGGAAAAGTACATTTTTACTAGTGAAAGTATAGCCTCACTAAAAATGCAAATTCGCTGTAACATATACAAAAATGAGCTTTCGATGGAAGTAAAAACAATTAATGCTTAAAACAATTTCATATTACATATGCTATTTTCAAAAATGTACATTTTCTTTTAGATTACTTTTTACCTAGTTACTATTTTTTTATGTTGCTATTGCTAAAAAAAATAACCCTCTTTCAACGGCGTTGTAAATGTATTTTTGTATCAGTTCATGTACATCAGTTTGCCTCCAATCCTTTACTTGATTCAGGTCAACATTTGGGCCCTTATTCTCTAGGTAAATCGCTACATTTTAGAGGCCGATTATTTTTTTATAGCGCCCATAGGTATCTTCAATTTCGTATTCTGGTAAAAAAAATTGCGGATGCTCTAAATTCGGCGGCTAAATTTCATTTTAAAATCATGATGCATTTTATGGTTTAAGAAAAAAAAATTCAAGAAAGTGCGTAAAACAAAATGAAATGTGAATTTAACAATACAAACTAATGAAATACTTAAAAAACGATTCATAAGTTAATACATCGCGGCAGCTGTCATTTAGATCGCGCCAAAACGCGAGTGAAAACCGCCACTGCGCCGTTCACAGAACATAGAAGCGTCGTTACGATTTTCGCGCGCTCGAATTTCTGATGGTAAAATGAGTACAATTAGTAAAAAAGAGCATTCAAGCGTTAAAAACATTTACATACACTAATTAGTGTGTCCCCTTTTACGTTACTTCATTACTAATGTAATTTATACGCGCTCGAGCCGGAGCCCAAACACAAAAGATCGTAATTGCCGCGTTGAAAATTCATCTAATGTTGGCGTATTTAGTTTTTGGAAAGAAAAAGTAAAATTCATAATTTCGCTCGTAAATTTCAATGAATTTGGAGTTGACATATTGAATTTTCTAAATAATTCGGTTTAAAACCGGGGAAGTGAAAAAAATTCATCCGCGTAAATTGCGGGAAATATTTATATGGGAATGTATGGAGATGAAATGGGACTTCGAATTTTCGGTGTAAATAGCAGGGAAACATAAAAACGAGGAACGTAAAATCGAGGTTTTACTGTATAACAAAAATTTGGTAGCAAACAGCAAAATCCATATTTAGAGGTTAAATGTTTATTTATACAAATATATAAAAGGAAAATTGAAAAAGCGATTGTTTTTAAAAATCTAAATTCCAATAAGATGTCGGTTTCATGGATTCCAGAGAAATTTCTTTGAGTAGTGACAGATTTCTTATATTTATCTTAGAAACACCTCGGTGGGATATTGCTGCCTCTGCTTTTATACCCCTCACATTACTCTACAATTTCAAAAATCCTAAGATTAAAAAACATCCATCAAGACCATCAAATATATGAAATAAATGTCCCACAGGCTTCCATGGAGATGATGCAGCTGGAGATGATTTCCAGGGTGTGTGGCACGCCCGCGCCCGCTGTGTGGCCTTCGGTTATCAAGCTGCCCCTTTGGCACGCCCTCAAGCCCAAAAAGATCCATCGGCGGCGGGTGCGCGAGGATTTCTCCTTCATGCCCTCGCCCGCGCTGGACCTGCTGGACCGCATGCTGGAGCTGGACCCCGAGCGCAGAATCACGGCTGAGGAGGCCCTCAAGAGTGCATGGCTCAAGAACATCAATCCCGAACAGTTTGTATTTTTGTTTGGTAGTATTAGGAAAACACAAATTTCTTTTTGTATTTATTTTGATCGGATTTAGTACATTTATTTTCAAATACAGAAATTATTTTTATAATTAATTGTTGCTAATGAAATTAAAAGCATAATATTGTTACGTTTTGTATAAAAAGCGAACAAATGCCGCGCAGGGGACAGTTTTTATATTGTAGTGACAGCATGCGATCATAGAAGTTAGTGCGAACGCACCAGTATGGCCAGACGACAATAAATTTAATGAGCGGTTTCAGTGCGGATTCTAACCAGCGACAAAGTACCTACTAACATGTGACAAGTGTTCCATAGTGATCAAACAAACCAGTGAATTAGAATTTCTTGATACGAGTAGAAGATTTTTCAAGTGACTTGCATAATTTAGTGTGAATTAAAGATTTATATTGAAAATGAAAAATTCATTCGCTTTGAAAATTAGAAATTCATACAAATAAAAATATTCATATAGACAAAAACCTTACAAATTTATTTCTTTGAATTTCTGGAAGGTTTTAATAATTTTATTTAACTTGTAGAGCGAATGAATTTTTAATATTCTATATAAATTACTGTACTGATTGACGGTTTTACAAAAAATAAGTCAGTAATATTGAAAAAAAAATGCTAACTTTGACATCTCCAGAACTGTCAATATTTCACCCAAAGTGTAAAGTTAGTGATTGATGAATCGTCTTTGGGTAGATGCACGTGGCCGACATCTTAGCCGCAATCTAAGGCCGATATAATTGAAAAGCAATGATCAAGCTTATAAAAATATATGTTATAAATATTTTTAGATAATGAAATTATTCTATATACATATTTAACATCACCTTTTTATGGTCATGTGTTAAGGTACCAACCAATTAATAACAACTTGTAATAATTTTCTCAGGATGCCCGGTCCGGAGTTGCCCACGTGGCAGGACTGCCACGAGTTGTGGAGCAAGCAGCGGAGACGCCAGCAGCGCGAGCAGCAAGAGCCTCCACCCGCCTAGCACCTGCCCCCGGGGCTCTGGGAGCCCCCCTACACCTGGCAGTATACGCCGCCGCTGTAGCCTCGACCAGAGAAGTTAGGGGGCCGACTCGGGGAGATTTTGAAGCTGAACACGTCGTCTCACCCGCGTCTACTGTTCCTAGTCAACCTTGCTGGAAGCTGCCGAAAAATACAATTTTGTTTATTTGAGGCGACACTGAGAGGGCGGATAGCCAGTTTTGTGGAAACTGCAGTTAAATGATTCCTACCGTAATACCGTAAGCATTCTTCAAGAAGTGTAAATAGCGGACAAAAATGTTATATAAATAATTTTACCATCGTATGCAAGGTAATACGTGAGCAGATCTTATTCAAAAATGTTTCTTGTGCCATCTATTTTAGGATTTGGCAACAAAGATGATGGCAACATTTGGAATGTGACATGTTCGCTTACGGCTCTCGACGCATTTTTCGGAAAACAGTTAAAAAATGTGCCCGTCTTCATCGATTCACGCGCCAGGATTCCCTGCTTAATTTGAAGAAATGTGGAAAAGCATTAAATGTTTTCATTACCGATTCAATGATCACGTACAACGGTTCACTTTGAAATAACGCGCACACCGCAACTCTCGAAACGGTCAGCGTTGCGCAGCGTCATACAAAAATTGGAGAACCGCTAAAAGATAATTCGTACACGTGATATCCAACATTCATAAGGGCTCACGGTACATTGTGTTATCCTTGTCAAAAAGTGAATTTAATTTTCTGGCGGAAAATGGAAAACGAAATATTTGTTAATATTTTAGCGCAACGCCAGTCAAACACGAAGGACGCCCGATGGCTAATGTATATATTTACGGTATTACCATTTCTTTCGAAGCGAAACATGTACATACCTACTGTATAAGGACATATGAAGTGTAAGAAGAAGTGTATTCCAAAAATAATGTTTTAACATAAATTAAAAGTTTATTGTTAAAATGTGTGCGAAGGTGCTCTTGTATAAGTGTGAGTGTATTCAAATACATGTCTTTAAGTGATATTAAATTGTGAATAATGGACATAATGTATAAATGTATCTAATAATTGTATATAATAATAGTATTTAAATTAATATACTTTATTGTAGTTTCCTATTAAAAAATGTCTATATTTTGTGTATAAAACACAAAGTTTTATATAAACAATAAATTGTTTGTGCAGGCGAGGTGAAGTGGTTTAAAACATTAGATGATTTTACGCAAACGTTGCGATCTTCTTCCTCGGTGCGTCGGAGATACAAAATGGCCAAAAAGGTTACTCAACGGCATTAAAAAATATTGCGCGTAGAAAACTTTTTTATTTAAAGTTTTATTTGTTTCCGTTGTGCATTATCCCGTTTCATCAATCGTGTTTTTTTATATTTATACTTTTGTATATTTAAAAAAATATATATGTAAATCTTTTCAATAAAATATTTTACGACAGTCATTTTGTCATATTGTGGGCATTTTCAAACTAAAGCTGCGTTTCTTAGTATTTTCAATATGTTTGTACCCTGATATCCTAGAGCATTTACATACTTATAGTTTTTAATATTACTAGATAAACCATTTAGTTAAGTGGCAAGATGACTGTTATAAAAATAATACTGACACCTCATTATTTTTCTTCAAGAATTATTTAATTTAGTTTCTTATAAGTTTTAAAAAATTTCACAAAATAAACATGTGTCATAGTGGCGCATATACGCATCTCGAAAATCGCGTAAATTACATTACAAATTTGAAAACAAACAAACTATGATCCATTGTTCATCATATTAGGTTGATGCATAAGTATCCACTTTGTTTTAAAATTATATTATAACATAACCAAAAATGAAAATAAACTCGAAACATATTATGTTTATACAATTATCATTTGGGGGCGTAGTCACCATCAATGTCAATTACTGCTTCTCTTTTGCTTGGAAGATAATCGATTACTCGAGCGAAGAATATTCAGCTTCCCAGATGTGCCTCTTGTCCCAATTATCAAAATCCAAAGATTGATTCTTTCGCGAGCTTTCGTCTAAGCTGGTATCACTAGCTTTAAAGTGGTCCTTTCGCTAATCGTTCCTTCACTGAAAAAAATGTTGAGATCGCGAAATGACGTGGTTTTCGATGTCCGTTTTAATTTCATAACCTTGTTAAAAAATTATATTATGACAAATGTCCATTAAATGTTATTATTAAAAAAAATCAAGAAAAAATAGCAGATGCATCAACCTAATTTTTTTATGCATTATAGAATAATGATAATACACAATCAATTCGTGAAAACCCACCATTATAATAAGTTACGCAAATACAAAAAATATTTATTGAAAGCCAATATTGCAGTTTTAACTGTTAATTGGTAGTGTCAAAGCTTAGATATGGGGGTATTGCGGTATGTGCTAATATAAATCTTGCCCTTTCTGAAATTAAAATGTTTCTCACCGTTTTGTATGTATTTTGCAGTTTTTTGAATATCTTAATAGTGTTTTGTTATCTGTGACTATAATGATTATTCAGATTCGGATTCGTCAGTAGCTCGGAGGATGCATTAACCGAATCAAAATATCATTAATGAGAGAAAAATATTCCACTATCGTAATTTAGAATTAATTAAAAATTGGAATTTTATATCAAACTGCAAATCCCAAAAATTTAGTGAGATGTAAATATTAAAATGAATCGTTAGCAATATTAATGCATACACCACTGCAAACCAAGGTGTCACATGAATTAGCGTTAATCATTTTCAAATCATAGTTATTTTTTATTTATTCATGTTTTATTCAGTGACAAATAATGCGGAATTTTAAGTCTTCGGTTATGAAATGAAAGAGAAATTTGTACATAATATTAGTTTACATTTCGTGGTCATATCGCGTATATCGAGTGGTTTACAAACAAGGAAGCATTCCCCAACCAAATATATTTAAAAATTATTTTTTCTGCGGACATTCAAAGAAGACATTTTTATTTAATTCTCGCTTGCAATATTAATTTTAAATCTCGCTACAATTAGTCTGTTTAGAATTTAAAGAATTGCATATTTTCGGTTAGTATAAACGAAATATATTTTAAACTTATCTTAATAATTCAAATGTGCCTTTGTAGAAAAAGTTAAAATGAAACGGCCTTTTCTGGTATTACTCGATACATATATTCACAAATTTGTACCGGAAGAATTTCATTTACTATGCACTGTTGAAACTCAAAATATTATAAAGTACGGAAGACAAATAAATTCAAGTAATTATATTTAAAAACAAATACTCCGCATTCATCTTACGGCTTGTAAATTGTCACATACTTACCACATACATATTACAAATAAGCAAACATTTTTATACTGTAAATTATTTTTAGTGTTAATAATTGAATGATTTGTTGAAAGTGTGAAAGGATTCATATTATTTATATAGAAGAATAATTGGACTAAGATACTTTCTTTAATCTTTTCAGTTATCTCATCAATTTATATTATAATATTCCCATCATCATCAGACTGCATTAGTTTAAGTACAACATTCTTAATATCAAATATGCTGTGCCAATGATGTATGCTCTTTGTCTAAATGGTACCAACTCAACCGCCTCTGTTGTCGGCCTAGTAGAGTTGCGAATATTTAGAAATGGCGTCCTTTTACAAGAGGCAAATATCTTTATATAGTTTCTCTGATATTCGCAATTTCACTATGGTAAATTTCCAAAATCAATGTGTTCCAAAAACATGGTGTTCTCAATTCAATATGCTTATTGTATAAAAACTTTTTGCAAGGTACGAAAAATTACATGGGATCCCAAGAGAGGTTCGCTAAAATACCCCAAAATTTATCAACTTTTATTCCCTAATTCTGCACAAGAAAGAATGGTTAGCGCAAGATACCTCAGCCATCAATACAGTCTTTGAACCAACAGCATTTTATTTCAAATGCAAAAAAAAATTGTATTTATAATTTATAAAATTGTATAAATTGTAAAAAGCAATCGGTCAGCAAAATTCAGCGGCGATGAGCACCTTTTCTCACAGCTTCCCTTGCATTTATATCACATCTTTGTATCGAAAGGTATCGAGATAGAGCGTATTGTGTCTCGATTAAATAGCTGAATTTAGGAATTCTGAAAAAGTTTTTTTTTTTTTTGTATTTATTTTAAAAGAATAATATTCACTCTTTTAATTTATAGATGTTTAAAAGTGTAGCTAGACCGCATTCAAAAGAATGTGCGCAAAAAATATGTGTGTTGTTACGATACAAAACACAAGAAGTTTTTCTAGTAAGTAAACTTTTTTAAACTAAAAAATATATATTTATTTGGAATATCATATCGAGGTTTGTAATAGGGATTGCCAGGCAACTTTTCCCCCGCTTTCTTCTTACCGGACAAAGCTAGGAAATGGTCTTTTGATTGTGGTCGACCTATAGTCAATTATGTAAAAAGGGTGGAAAAAGCCATGTTAAAACAATATTTTTTGAAAGCAGTCTCCAAACAAAAATTGTAAGAAAGCTATTCAACCAATTTAAAAATAAGTTTTGTTTACTTTGCAACATTATTCAAAAAAATCGTGTCACACATCCATTTAGTTATACAAAGCCCACAAAGTGGAGCAATTTTTTTCAGTTCTTAAAGCATTGGTGGTTTGGTAATTTATTAATGGTTAAATAATTTAGTTGGTAGCGTTTTAGAAAAATATATATAACCTAATGAATAAATTTTAATTTAAGCCTTGATACAAAAAGCTGTGAGAAAAATACTTTAATTAGCTGTGAGAATTTCGCTCGCATTTTCAGATCGCCGTAGAATTATTTTAGAAAACAACGAGATAGTTAATTTGGGGCTGCGACGCCACACTCTGCTTGGGAAACTTTTCAGTAAGTAAGGAATGTGTGAAATCATATGGGGATGTTATTCTTATGATTAATCAATGATTTTTTTAAAATAATTAGCATCCAGTGATCCCATAAATGCATGTATTTAAAGTCATGCCAAAAGGATTCCCTAATGCCGCCACACAAAACAGTTGTTGTTGCTTGCATTGCAAGATTAGATTTATCTGGACCGAATACAAATCTGATGCCGATACAAATAAGACCCACTTTAGTGAAACTTAATTTCCGGTGTATTGTGAAGAAAAAAATTAATTGACATTCACTGTGTACTTGTATATTATATAATGATTTAATTTTATAATGAATCTGTGTTTTAACAGAAGATTTTTTTGACTTAACTAAACCTAATAAAAAACAGAAAAAGTAATAATGCGTACTGTTAGTAAGTATTTTTATATTTACATCCCCGTTTTGAATCGGCAGTTAGTATAATATATATTTATACTATAAATTATAATTGGTTTGTATAAATTAGGATATCATGTAAAAACGGACTGAAAATGGGTTCCAGATCATTGTAAATAGCATGGCGAGAGTAAAGTGTACATTTGTAAGAGCGATGATAATGAAACCACCTTTGCAGATATGAGGACTCATATGTAACTATTGTTTAAATCTATTTTGTTTTGCCTTTGCACATTGATATTAGGGTATTACTAAATAAAACATTGTTATTTATATACTGTTGTTTTATTTCATCACTTAGCTGGCTTTATCCTACGACAATGGATAATACCCTTGTTCACTTGGTAATATGTTCCATATAATTTTTGGATCACTAGGGGAGAAATTAAGACAATGTACAAAGCTATTTGTAAAATGACTGCATCTCGTCTTATTCCAAACAAGCCCAAAAATGAGAAGTGTCTTGGACCACTGGGAAATGAGGTACAATTAGTGATGGTTAAGACTGTTATTTGAATCGGTTACACAATAACCGTTATTCGAGATTTATATTTGGTCGTTTCGATAATTGGTAACAGATTTAACTAATGTAACAATGGTTGCCTGTCAAATTGCAAAAATTGTTTGTCAATCATCGATACGATCTGATAAAAATATTGAATAACACTTATTGTGTAACGGTTAAAATAATGGTTTTCACTAACAACATACATACAATATTCATAAATATCACTAATTGGTGTTCTTATGATTCATATATGTAATAGAGTCATTAAAAGAAATCAATTATGGGTTTAGAAGAAAGGATTCCCTTAACTTCTCACTTGGAAATAGTATTGTACACGGGTCCTCCTGACCCTGGCCAGATGTGAATAAATCTCTAGAAAATTAGCAGAATAAGTGATGTGGAATGTACTACTTGTTGACGTGAGTACCAGACTGGTAATCATGTGGAGGTTGAGGGAATCAACAGAGAACCGTGGGAAAAAGTAGCACAGCGTAACCATTACCTTTCAGTTTGCAGCCCAGGAAGCATAGTTTTCCAAGGCCTCGTTACTTTAGAATGAATTATCTTTGTGAATAAATATGTAATCTAACTAGAAACTATCTTCGATTTAGTTCTACATAAAGGCCCGAATTCATAGTCTATACTTAGATGATTTAAAGGTAAAGGTACGCCTTAAATGTGTTATTTTGTACTGAAAATTACGCTTTTAAGGCATGCCTAAACCTTTAAATCATCTAAGTATTGACTGAATTCAGGACAAAGGTCCACTGGAGGGAAAGATAATACATTGCGTCTCCACACTGATTTCTAACAACCATTTCCGAGATATAACTTATTCAAAATAGAATATAAAAAGGGATAAATCAAAATTAATAATTTTTATTCACATTTATTAATATAATGAGCTTTCACAAGTTAAAAATCAACTTTTCCTTTCTGACAATTCTTTCAAAAACATTTCTCAGGTAATTTTGACAAAATAATAATCTTATACAAATTTCGGTAACAAAGCATCGGAATGCAGTCAATTAGAATATTTATCATCAATAACATTACGTAGTATATACAATCATCCAATAATATGTAGTTTGTGAAAAAATATCATTTTACATACAATAAAATTTACAATTACATCAATATAAAATTATGAACACAATAATCAGGTATATAAAATTAATTTTACATATTCATTTTAATTTAGATGGCATGTCACTACAATTGGAAAAAATATAAAATCAACAAAATACATACATGCCACTGGCTGAAATCATACATTTGTTACAAATAAATTAATAAGCCAATCAAAATTATTTAAAACCAATCCAAATATTACTATAATGTCAGGTCCATGAGTCAATTTAATAATCAAATACTGATTTATAACGATAATGACATTAATATGAAGAAAAAAATATTGTGGACCCAAAATTATGAAACTCATTTATTTTAAAAATAATCATTCTATTTTCAAACTAACCTGTATAGTGTGAATCAAACTGACCTGTGTAATGAAACTTATGGATAACACCTAATCAATTTCTGTGGTTGGAAGTATTATATTGAAGTTCTAAACTTATGGATAACACTCGTTCTACCACAAGCATTTGCATATACATACATCATTGCCACAAATAACATTGGCCTGTCAAGCAACGGGCTAGAGGATAGGAGAGATTCCAATACATTTTGAAATTGGATAATCCATATTTTAACCATCTATTTTTAAAGACTTAATAGCTGATGGACAAATATATTAGTACTGCAGGACTCACTGATGTCACCAAAAATTTTGCCAAAATATTGTTAAAACAGTATTTTTAATATGACTTGGTTCTGATTAATCTTTGGCTTGTCATGTAAGTATGTATTTCAGGAAGCAGATTTAGGGTGTCTTATGAAGAAAATGCATATTTAAAAAAATAATTGCGTCAGATCAGTCCTAATTTGTTGGGAGGAGGAAATATCAAAACAGCAATTCAGCTGTAAGTTGTCAGCACACTTTCCTCTTTGTCTTTGCTTGGTTTGGCAATTTTTCAGAACACATTCGGGATTCAACTAATGTCAGATATGTATGTACATTAGGGCACAGTAAATTAATAGGAGAATTTCATCAATATAGTTTTTTTAATTGCGTATCCAATATTTTATTAATGCTACAAAAATAGAATGCATATATATTATGAAATTGTACATGCACATGGTAAGCAATTAGTATTTATTTTCCAGAAACTGATTCGAATCAAATTTCAAATAGAAAAAGTTCAATGCGTATTTTTATTTTGAGCTTTGTTCTCGCCTATAAAATAAGGCTAAAATGAAAGAGTATGTATAAATTGACTCAAATGACAGTAATTTTATTTCTGGCAGACAATAAAAGAGATATAAAAATAAACTAACCTTAATATTATCCTAATCATAAAACAAAGAGCGATATAATTTGTTCTAAAAAAAATAGTTATGAATTTGGCAAAGTGTTTTTGTTTAAAAAAAGTATTTTTACTGGCGATACATAATACACAGCATATACAGCAAAATAAAATGTAAAATGTGATGATTGTGACTTTATGATGTTAGGTACGGCACTGTTTTATCTATGTATTATATTTTTTGTTACTAATGTTGCCATTGTGTTTGTATAAAATTATTATAGTTAATTTAATATGTATGTACCTTCTAAAAATGGTCAAATGAAAGAGAAGAACATTTTTGATTTGAAATATGATTCTGTATTCACTTTTCATTGCACACTACCAAAGATATAAAATATACAGGTTTGATAAATGATCTTTAGATCTTTTCACATATGCACCTTTTTGACTAGGATTGTCTTTTTTTGTACATCTGCTATAGACACTGAACTGGCACACTGACCAAATCTCATTTAATGAGGTAGTAACGCTCCTAGTAAATATATACATATCTAATTAAATAGACACCGAAAACAAGAGGAATTCCGTAACAAATTTTATTTTCTCACAGTTTAAAAAACAGGTAGAGGTGTGTATTCCTGAAAAATAGAAATATATTTCGATGATTACTCGGTAGTTCACAAAATATTTTAAAAAAACATTCGGTGGGACGAATCATGATTGGTAACGGTAAAAGGTTGGGTACATGTTAATAAGTCTAAATGCAAACACAGCACAAATCGTTGTCAAAAAATACATCACTGTGATCACAAGACCAAACTGGCAGGAGCGGATAGGACCGGGAGAAATCCAGACAGGCGGATGGCCCGTTTTTTGTCTTTATTTTACAATATTGAAATTCATTTTAAGCTAGTCTGCAATTGAAATTCTATAATATTGAAATTCATTTTAAGCTAGTCTGCAATTGAAATTCATTTAGATTATTGCATTGCAGAGAAATCCAGGCAGGCGGATGGCCCGTTTTTTGTCTTTATTTTACAATATTGAAATTCATTTTAAGCTAGTCTGCAATTGAAATTTTATAATATTGAAATTCATTTTAAGCTAGTCAGTCTGCAATTGAAATTCATTTAGATTATTGCATTGTGCAATAAAATTTGGTGCTTCTCGTACGCATTTCTTTTTCTAAATTTATTCAAGTGCAGAAAATAATGAGTAGGTGCTAGAGACAGGAGTGACGTTAATGTAAATTTTAGTCTAATTAAACTAGAATTTATTATGTTAATGTCACATAGAAAGAGATATTAAATGAGATTAATAATGATTTACATTAACCCTCTGGAAGGCGCGATGCGACACACACACCGAAGATAAGTTTCTCGGAAGCTAGTAGTATGATCCTATGGTTTCTAGTATTCCATCATTATAGATAGAGCGCGAGTGACCTTGACTGAAGATTATACCAGTTTTTGTTCAGTTGTAACACGTTATTTGAGTTGTCATTCCTGCGTTGTAATCAACCTCGCGCCCAGTCGCGTAAGTACAAGTTCTATTTTTTTTTTCAATTGATGGATGGTATATTTTTCCAAGGCTTATTCATATATTTAGTTTTAATCGGTTATGCTTAAAACTGCATTTTATTTCCAGAGATAGTCAAATTTATCGCCACCCCGAAGAGATAAAACATGTACTGGTGGAACTGTCTGATGATATTGACATGGAAGAGGAAATGATTGAATCCAATGAATACTGAACTATCTAAAGAGGAAAGCCAGGGGCCTTCAGAATATAACATCTCAGCAGATGACTATATTCGTTATATATTAGAAAAGATAGAGAAACCATTTTGATTAGTGAGCCTCTAGTTTCGGGAAACAAGGGTTAAAAACATTGACAAGATCTGGAACATGTCACAATTGTAGATGACATAAGAATATGAGGACAATGACATTGTCCTGAAAGAATGTCTACAAGAAGCATTCACAGTAAATTAAATCATTATCTCCTGTGATGTTCTTGACCATAAGATGGATTTTGATTGAATATGTCTTAAAGAAAACTTTGAAATATCATGTTTTATACTTTTTCATACCTGAAATATATCAATTATATGGTGAAATTTCCTTTGTTTCAATTATCGCATCCTGCTTTTACTAAAAAAGTAAATTTGAAGTTGCGGTGTAAAAGCTGCAGCGCGCCCACCCATGAGAAACCAAAAGGCGCGCCCTACTGGAGGGTCAAGGTGAAAGTACTTTTTTTTAATTTGCAGTACTGCACTTTATGGAAAATGCATTAAAATAAATTTTCTAATTTAATTTTCAGTCAAGGTTTAAAAAAATACCAAACGAAGGATATTATATTGAAAAAATGTGTTTGGGCCATTTGTCTCCAAAATTTCTCAGGCTGGTCCTATGTTGCCAATCCGCCCCAGCAAACTGGAGTAAAATACAACATTCTGCTATAGCATCACATTCAGAGATCATTTTGGTTTGGATGAAGAGATTCCTTAATCTTTGTTCCTAGCTATAATTTCATTTGTCAGTGAGCGATATTCGAAAGGATCCTGAATACTAAGTTTTAAAGCGTAAACACGCTAGTATAAACATCAGTAATGGTTATAATAATGCACAGCTGTATCCCAACCCGTGTGCGTACTTAACATTTAATTAAAAATAAACATTTATAGATGAGCAACGTGATTTATATAATATTATACAGTAAAATTAAAAATTCTTAGTCCTAAACACTAATACATAGCACTATTTACTTGGTGTTTTAACATTCACAGAGTAATTTATATAAAAATACAAGCAATGAAGAACCCTGCTGTTATTTAATTCATAAACAATTATCATTTGTCAACAATTGAACTGATTAGCATTATTTATCATGAATAATACAAGATAGTTTTAATTTCTTTATGGTACTGGTTAAGAATTTGTACTACAATCACAAATTTTATACATGAAATAAAAATGGCCCAATTCAATTAACAAATACATGCGTGTGAGACCTGGAATAACAAAAATAAATTACAATGACACGATATTATTAAATCCATAGAAAAATTAAACACATTACAGATTTATTGTTTAATGAGAAATATATTATGTCAGTGGTTTCCAACCTTTTTGGCATCACAGCACACTATTCAAATTATAACATTTTTACAGCACACTGAAGAATACTAACGTACACCTACTATGTACCATTATGAAACTTAACTAGATGCAATTCTTTGTAATAAATTTTCGTAACACCAAAATATAATATATTATAGATAAAACAATTGATAATGTTATTATGATAATGCTAATATTTTCAGTGTATTTTAGAAGTAAAGAAACGCACAATTTACATAGAGCGGGACAGTGCACTCAGTATATGCATGAATTTTTCTGAACACAACAAATGTTCTTGCACACTTGCCATCTGATCCAGACTCCAGACTGGTGTGCCATGATGCACTGATTGGGAATTACCGCATTATGCCCTACACAATTATTCTGTTAATCTTCATCTTCTTTTAGAGTCAACTTTCTTTTAGATGACCATAACGTAACACAGAGATCATATTCTTCATATTCAAATTACTTCTTCTTGAAATTTACAGTAGGTAGGTACTTCTATAACCGAGTAGGAAACACATTGTATTTCATCACAGTACTTTTATTTCCACACCATGGCGACATTCCGGTCCCTCTCCAGTTGCTCTTCCAACGCCGACATGGCGCCGCCGCTCACGCAACATATCTCATCCAGAGAGACGAGGCCCGTGTGAATTTGTTTGTTGGCAGCAGCACCGTTTGTGCTCAGCCTGTCCGCACCCTCGCAGTTCACTGTTATGGGATACTAAAAAAAAAACATAACATTTGCTTAAGTTGGTTTCAAACTTTATTTTATTTTTGCCTTAGTTTTTCGATCAGACCTCTTTTAACCTTTCCTCTCTGGTGCTGTTGATGGAGTTGACATTGGCATTAATTGTGTGAATGTACTAAATACAAAGTTAATATTTTAGGTATTCCTCCTTAGATAGAAGGAAGAGACTCCACAATTATGTACTGTGCTGACTGCAGAACTATGCAAGTGAAGTGTCGTAATTATGCAAGTAAAAAGCCGCCAAATAAAGCTAAGACATCTTTCGATCTTAAACAAGTTATAATGATGCTTTTTCTAAATTAATAACTCTGTTTTTCTTAACTGATAATTGTACGCAAACCTCAAAACAAATACAACTATGTACTTTGTAATTAATCAAAATGCGACTCTAACAAAATCTGTTTATTGAAAATTTCTATAAACAGATTTTGTTAGAGTCGCATTTTTCTATCAATACTTACCAATAGTCTTTATATCTACATAAAAAATTACGTCATGCTCATAAGTGTCAAGTGTTAATATTTGTTCTGTCTTATCTGGGCACTTCACTCTCTAATTACATATTTATTCATGTACCTAATGTAAACTAAGAGAATGTAGCAATTATATCAAAACAAAAGATAAGCAAAGCTTGTAGATAAAACATAATTTGTGTATATTAATATAGGTACATCATTTGAATTGGACTTAACCTTCATTTCATAAGAGAGTTTCCAAAGCTATTTGGAGCCTATATCGAATTTTATGTGGTTAGTACAGGTTAATGATCATTATTTCAACAGATTATTCTTGGTACTGTTTGTATCTGATTGTATCGATGATTTTTGAGATGTTTTTGTATTAAAACCTAGTCAATTTTAAATTTAAGGGACTCAAAAAACATTTCAAATTATGCGTAACTCCGTTAATGTGAAATACAAGGTAACAGCAATTTTTTTAATCCCGATGTGATTACGAAATTTGCAAAAAATCGTAAAACTTACGAAAAAAGCTGTTAATTAATGTAAAAACGTATGTATTTTTGCATTTTTCAAGAAATCCACACCAATGGTCACTTAGCAGCTATCATTGGCCGTGGAATGGCATTGCAGACAGCCGAAATGATATTAAATTGGTAACATGACTAGATAAACGACATTAGCTATCAATAATTTGCAATAATAAATTAATCTCTCAGCAGACTTGTAATCAGACAGTCGCCCGCACGTGTACGCGCACACAATCTCATCAATCTGGAGTGCAGACGAGTCATCAGGTGGACGTCGGAGATAAGTGTTATGATGTGTGCATACTAATTTAGGCATTAATTAATAACTCTCCCCTCAACGAACAACATGACATCATATTTTTCAAGTGGGTGTAAGATAAAAACAATAGATTCAGAATACAAAATTCAGAGAGCAATGTGGATTATATTACTTACTCTGTTCTCTCACACCATCAATCAACAATCCAATACAAGTACAAGTGTATTTACCCTTCCCACATGGTGCTAAAATGAACATTCCGGTGCTGTACAGTCAAAAGACTTTTTTTGAGTTTTGAGTGGGATAAATATAAATATTTTACATGTATTAATTATAATTTATCTGGATAAAAGTCGGACGCGCCATTTTGATGCATTCTCTTCCAATTAAACTACCACATTGGTAACAACTTGTTAAGCTACCTGTAACCGTATTCATTATTATATTCAAGCGGAACATTGAGTTTATCTGGATCCCTGATTTCCCGCAAGGTTCTCCTAAGTTTAAAGGACGAGATCATCACAACTGGCGCAGCCGAAAAACGATTAGTCTTGATTGGTATTGAGAAAAAAAAGGACCGAGTATTTGCGCAAGGCGGTAAAAATGCACAAATAACATATACACAAGCGAATACAATACATGTATTTTGTTTAATACAAGTTAAATAAAATTATAAAAACTGCGAAAAATTTCCAATTGGAATGTTTTCCAATTGGAATTCAAAAGTTTTTATTTTTTTATTTGACCTGTATTAAGGGGAATGAATTTTTCATATATATTCGATATAAGTAACTGTAATGATAGTCCAACGTTTTACAAAAATAAGTCAGAAATATTGAAAAAAAATGCAAACTTTGATGTCGCATATCTCCATAACTATTGATATTAGGCCATGATAGCTTGAACATTTTCGACTCAAAATCAAGACACGAATATAGTTCTGCAAAGTTATTTATGTTTTCCAAATAACCCTGTATACATGAATTGGATGGAATGTTCTAGCAAGTGATAAGTAAAGTGTTGCCCAGCAATAATAAAGAGTTTATAGTTGAGTGATAAATTGCGAAATAATGCGAATCGAGACTAGTGTTAAATTTAATTCAAGTTACGTGACTTTGTCACTTTATTAAAATATATATATATATTTTTTAAATCTTAAAATAGGTAATATAATAACATTTATATTTCCTAATACATACATTGTAAAATATCATTATATCAAATTTCTAATCAAAAGTACGCATCACAAACTTTCTTAGTTTTTTCTTAAAAATTTTCATATTTTTTTCATCTCTAATATCCTCTGGCAGACCCACATACAACTTCATCCCACTGTACATCACAGAAGTTTGTGATCTTTTTTCTTTCTGAATGGCGATCTTATTTCATCTTTTTTTCTTGTACAATGGTCATATTCATGTTGGTTTTCTCTTATTTTTCTTAATAATTCAAATGTATTGTTGTGTCCATTAACAATTTTGTATATAAATAGAAGTACATTAAATTGAATTATTTGTCTAAATGTCATTATTTGTAGACTTTCTAATATCAATTTGATTCTTGTTATCGATTTCTGTTTAGTATAATTCAACACTTTATTTTGGAGTATTGTTAATTTTTTCAATTCTTCTTCATTAGCCAGAAATAGTATACTGCTGCAGTAGTTGATGTGGGGGACTATTATTGCGTTATATATATTTTTGCACGAATCTGTTTTAATATATATTCTGATTCTTCCCAAGAGTGAAATTTGTTTTGCTATTTTTTTTGTTACATAATAATTAGTGTTGAATGAAAAGTTTAATTTATTATCTATAATTATTCCCAAGTATTTTATATCAGTTGTTTCTTTGATTGCTTCCCCATCGATAATTATTGTTGGTGCATCTGGTATTCTCTTATTTCCTATGTTCATTACTTTTGTTTTGTTGATTAAGTACTAATTAATAAATCCCTACTTAATTTCTGGTGTTTTCATTTGCTTCCTGCAGCCACGAAGCATGGAAATACAATACTACAAGATCTACCCTGTAAGAATGAAATTATCACAGATAAAATGAAATGCCTTTAAAGCTCAAGGAAAAGGTATACCTTGTATATCCTCCTGATAAGTCCTTCCAGCAGTCCGAACTGCACCAGCTTCCTCTCGTTGATTCCCAGCGCCTGCGGGTTGTATCGGATGCAGAGGTCCCTGACTGTGGTGCCGTAGCTCATGCCAGCGTACATGCACAGGATGCTCTTCAGCGAAGCTGGCTGCCGAGCTGGAGAGAAAACAATAATCAAAGTATCATCCATCAAACTTGATAAATGTATTATTCTATGGTTTTCTGGGGTACCCAATTTAACAAAGAACAATTAAATAAGATTAACCGGTCGGATGCCGGCCCTACGTAACGCGGAATGTACACTATCTGCCGCGCAATTTCGCGCACAATTGCTGTTTTTTAGACACTTTTTTGTGATGGTTATATTCATGTAAAAATCAATAATAATCGCTAAGAAGTAGCAGTTTCTGGTTTCTCAATATACAAACTTTAATAATTACTTATATTTCAATAATTACTTATTCATAAATTATGAAAATAAGTAACAAAATTTACTGTCAGAAATATACGCACATGTTTATCGAATAAAACCATGGAAGCCATAACACTAACAATATTGCATTTCAATATTTTTGTTTTAAATATATCAAAGAATATAAAAATACTCAATTTTAACACTTTTTTATTAAAAAAAACATTTTTTTTAATAGATAAATAACACAACTAATGCGCGGTTCAAAGACGACATTTACAATGATTTTTCATCCGGTTTGCGTGGCAAATGACAAATAGAACTCGTTCATTCATTCAAAAACTTGAGATACAACTAATGATAAGCTTTAAAAACCCATAAACGCAGGTGAAATAGGCCGAATTTGCATACGTGTCTAGGGAGTGCAGGTCTGCACTCTGGCTCATAGAGGGTACAAAAGTTTTCGCGCAGATCTGCGCCCCGGCACCCGACCGGTTAGTGAAAAGACTTTTAAATAGATTAAATAATTGTAAAGTTACTTTATAAAAAAAATATATATTAAAAACAAGAAAAACACTTTGTTTATACCACTGTTTATTGATAACTCATATATATTTATAGTTTTGTTTATGCATTTTAATTTTAATATATATATTTTATCCTGAAGAAGGGATCATTGGACTCGAAAAATGTTGAGTTATCAATAAATATTGGTATAAACAAAGTGTTTTTCTTCTTATGTATTTATTAATTATTAAACCTATTTAAAATTAACGCTTTGACACTACAAATGATATTCCATAAGTTTAGTGAATTAAGTAGAGCTTTTCTGCAGAAAACAAAACAATATCAGCCAACATCTGTTGAATGGATAGGGCACGAGAAGAGGTGAGGAAACACACCATGTGTGTGAGGTACTTTGTTAATTTTTTCGTTATTTTCCACAGTAGAACCCTGTTTATGAGTGATTCAGTTTACAAACAAAAATCCTGCTTCAGTTTGCGAACAAATTTTGTCTTACGAACAGTAACAAATACGGCGAAATATTATTTTCAGAGAATGAACGACGAATGGGAGATGTTCCTAGGCCCTCAATCTACGAAATGGAGTGAGAAGCAAAGTTATGTGGAAAAATATTACTCTGATAAAACTTTACCAGATTGCGTTATAAATATGTTAAATGATATTTTCATGCCTCATTTCTGCAACACTATAAAAAGCAAGAAGAAACAAATATCGTTGGATAAGTATTTCATGCGACAGAAACATGATGAACTTCAAGCACCCGATGTTTTCATGGAAGGAGTCTCCTTGCTTGTTAGTGTAGTGGTCATGACGCTCGCCTAATGATCTGGGGGACCCATTCCAGGACACCAGCAAATTAGTCCTATTTTCATAGCGCAGGCTTTTAGCTTAGTTTGAAAATAGTAAGAATATTGATGTGACACGTATTCCGTGTTCGCATCTCTATATAAAAAAAAAATTAAAACACATACTCTATTTTTATAAGATAAGTTAGGATAAAGTTTGTTTTTACATTCACTTTTTTCATCTTATTACTTTAGATTCCTTTTAAGTCCTTTTAAGTAAGAAAGAAAGAAAATTAAAATGATAAAGGGACATTTTCTTAGAGTCTCATTTTATTACACTCACAAATTAATACATTTTACATTCTTATGAGAATAATTGTTCCGGTTTACGAATTTTTATAAAATCAAGCTTGTAAACCAAGGTTCCACTGCATTATTATTATTAGGTCCTTACATATGAAATTGACGTTTAGTATAGGAGGAACATAAAGTCGATTTTTTTTTATTATAATATATTTATTTAATCAAAGTATGTACCATTGCTATCTATGCACTTTTGCCATCTCATAGGTAGTTCATCGATCCCTTTACTAAAAAAAACATTCGGAAGGGAATCAATAAAATCTTTGAAGGCGGTTTGGACTGCCCCATCGGAGTTGAATTTTTTCCTTTGCAAGAAGTTATCCAAATTTCGAAAAAAATGGTAATCTGTTGGGGCAAGGTCCGGAGAGTACGGTGGATGTTTTAGACATTCCAATTGAAGCTCCTCTAATTTGGTAGCCGTCTGTTGTGCAGTGTGTGGTCTAGCGTTGTCATGAAGCAGCAGTGGCCTAGAGCGATTAACCAGCCTCGGTTGTTTAGCAGCTAGCTTTTCCATCTGGTTTGCAGTTGCTGACAATAGACATCTGCCGTAATCGTCCTTGGCCGAGATTTAAGAAAGCTGTAGTAAGACACCCGCCTAGTCACCAAACTCGCACAAGTAACATCGCGTTTGTTGATTTGCCTTCACTCAATTTGCGGAGGTACCCACCTTTCACGCTTGTTTCAACTTACCAGTGCTTTCAATGGATTAAACACTTTTTTATGCACTACAAAAACCCCAGCCTGTCATACTAGCAATCGGCACTTGGTGTTGCGATGGATTCAGCGTCCACAATAGCCTTCAATTCTATCATTATCCACAACTTGGTCTCCGTCCGTCCACGGGGCTTGTTCTGCAGGTCGAAATTTCCAGAATCGAAAACGTGGAACCAAAAACTCAACTGTTTATTTTGCTTATTGCCGGCACCGTCGCCATAAACCCTATTAATCCTCGAGCCGTTTCTGCCGACTGGTGCCACGGTGAACTCGGTACCTCCGTAAATACAGCGATATTTCACTTTGTTTTTCATTTTGTAACACATGAGTCTCGCACACGAAAAAACAATTGAGGAAAAAACAAATGAATTATAATTTTCAAAACACAAATACATGAGTAAATAGCTGTAAAAATTTGGATTTGGAATTCCTAACCAAAGAGAAGATATTTGAGATCAAATTTGCCAGTACGGTAAAACGTCAATTTCATATGTAAGGACCTAATATTATGTATTATTATCTCTAATATCAGAAGAAAATTTTTTATAATTGATATATTGAATAATGGAGATGTTTGAATGAACCTACATGACCGGGAGCAGTAATGAATGCACTGTCCCTGTAGGCCCTTGCACAGGGCCAGCTGCCGCAGCTTGGGCGTGGCGCAGTACACGGCGCAGTACTGGAAGATGGGAACCAGCGTCACAACACCGTAGTAGACTAGGTTTTGCACGCACGCCTTCACTAAGTTGGTTTCTACATCGGCCAGGGCGGCTATCTTCGACACGTGGTTGAAGCCGTCAATGTACGGAAGGATCTAGAAAAAATTATAACATTTATTTGGCTTTATTGCAAGATTAAAATGGTCTGGTAGCTTGAATCTTGGAAGATCTTGTATTCAGAGGCAGAAAGCTCTTTTGATTTTTCTTTTTCGTTAAACTTTTTAAATTGTTAATCAATTCCATTGTACCATTGTGTTTCTCTGGAGGAGAAGAGGATGGAGTGCCAAAGTCTTGTGTACATTCCAATGTATCCTATGTTTTTAATATGAATTCCATTTTATTTCATTTGAGTTGCATTTATTATCAAAAGGCATATATAATAATTTTTTCAATTAATAACCTTGAGTTATGTTTAGCAAAATTGTAATTTTGTTGAGTATTAAATATTAACGATAAATCAAAGTGCAAAACTCACCATTAAAAAAAATCTTGTTTTATTGCTTTAAATAAATATGACCAAAATTGGTTAATATTTTTTTCTACAGCTGTCATTTACTTGTGATTTAAATTAATCTATATGCAGAGTTTACATAATTATTCAAATGATTTTGGAGGTTGCTCAACCCATATTTTAATTTTAAAGTGATAAAAGTTTATTGCCAAAACATATTAGATTTCTCTTCCTGTCGTCTCTCCTGGTAACATTGTTAAATATATTACTTATACATCACAGTCATTTTCGAGAACTATTAGATGATTGTGGATTTACAAAAGAATGTACTCATTATTTTTCAAAAAAGATATGACCTATTCTTTTGTTTTTTCATAATATTATCTGTGTATTTAGCAAACATTAGTTATTTTCTTTTTATATTTTAATTCATTTGTAATACAACAGTAATTTCAGTCATAATTATAATAAAGGGTGTTCATTTTAGTGCTATAGAACTTAATGAAATAAAATGCATAAAAATTGTGGTAACGAACATAATATTGGCTTTATTGAAAAGATAATTTCATGCCGTTAGTGTTTAAATATAGTCTGTTTTTTTAAAGGTTTGTTTTTCGAATTCGCAACATATTTTCTAGCGACAGTCAATTTGATAGCTGAAAGCTGATTTGGGCCAGAACAATGCTCGCAAATCGTAATATCGTTATCATATTTAAACACTAATTGCATAAAATTATCTTTCTAATAATACCACGGCTCTTACCACGATTTTTATGTGTTTTATTTTATAAAGTTCTGTAGATATTTCTAAAAAATACCCTATAATATTGAATCAGAAAATAATTAAATGGATTATTTAGATATTCTCAAAATAAATGTTGTTAAAGAGGTGAGTATCTAAAAGGAGACAAAATTATTCAAAATGAAATTATTTAACAAACAGAATTAAGAAATTAGAAAAAAATGTAGTTAAAAATTATAATAATATTATTTATTACTAGAAAATCCTAAAAAAAAAAATCCCACAATACTTAGAATAACCCAATAAAACCACATACGCTCTAAAAGCAAAAATGATATGTGTTTCGAGTGACATATTACGGGCACTGTAAAAGCTAACCTGGTTAGTGGTAAGGTCCCACTGATCCGGCACGAAGGTGTCCCGACTGAAGAGAAACACGGGCACCTGGTGGTCCTGCACGGGGGCAGGGTCAGAGCTCACCCTGACCACGGTCAGGTGGGTGGTGGTCGTGCCTTCTGTAACAACCCAAGTTCATTGCTTACTGCTTGACAGAAAAACTATCAAAGAACATTTCGTTTTCAAAACAATTCAAAATTGCAAAATAAAAATTATAAGAGGCTTTGCACTTGTATTTGTATTGTATTGTATAAAACAAATTCTGTGTATATGTTACAGTGAATCTGTAATTCTAGTGAGTCTATGTTTTCACTGGTATTTTAGTGAAATTATATTCAAGGTCATTCTTATCATATCCAAGCAGATTTTCACCAATAGAAATTAATACAAACTAATGAAAAATATTTTAACTGATATCTTATAATGAAATTATATTGGTTTCCGAACTGTCATTAAAATTAAATTTGACAGATCATGACAGTCTATTTCTGGATTGAGATTGACCTCTTAGAATATCAATGTAAGATTTAAGTTATTGCGTGAAAAAGGTTCTTACTGCATTATTAATTTCTTCTGTGCATATCAACATTATATACCGGATATTATTAACCTAAGCTTTGAGAAATGAGTGCATTCATGAACAAAATAATACGATACTGCGCAGTGAATCTGTAAATTCATTGATTGACATGTTTTCACTGCCTGAAGTAATCTCCGAAATTACTCATCCGATTTCAAACATCTTTTTTAATTTTTATTTTTTTTATTATTATTTTTTATTTTATTTAGAATGGACTTTCAGGGTGGATATAGGCTAAATATTATCCTGTTAAAATAAAAGGGCTTTTCATGGTGAACTATTTTTCAACTAAAGTCGACAAAAAAACAGTCGAGCAATGCGTTTTTTACGATCGCTGCCTTAACAGTAAAGATATTTATATACTTTCTATAGAGAAGTTGTAGAACTCAAAAAGTTCTATAAAAAAGTCCACGATGACATATATCTATATGTTAAGGTTAATACACAAATTGATAAAATATCATCTACACGTGCGAAGCCGTGGGCACAGCTAGCAACTAATAATTAGATAACAAACTGTATATACAATTTTGTAGGATGTCTTGAGATAATATTGATACAGATTTAAATAAGAAAAAAAAAAGATAGTATTATCTGCTATATGTTCAAAAATAGCACAAATATTGTCTCGCTGTTATTATCTTTTATTATTTATTTTGTTATTACATAACGGCCCCGGGTAGGCGGTGGGTCCCCCTTCGCTGTTATTATCTTATGTCAATATTCCACTTCAAATTTATTTTTCCGTAAAGAATGAGGATTGTGGGAAAAATAATAAACAATATTAACCCGTGAGTGTGCACATTTTCCTGCAGTTGAGGTCCTGCATCACCTGCCTCATGAGCATCCCCAGAGCGCCGGCGTCCCCCGAGGATGACTGCTTCGAAAGCCACTCGCTCTCCACCTCCATGGACAGCTGGGGAATTTAATATTATTATGAGTCTATATGTAGTCGTAATGGGCATGATGACAGATTTTGAAATAACATTCTATATTGTAGGTACACGTCTACCAGTGGCATGCAGCGCATACAAGCAAAAAAGCTGTGCATTATTCAAGATTCTGGGAAACAAATATTAATTAAATAATCCTTATCTTAAGAAAAAGTTGATTTAAAATTCTAGCCGTAATTCGTCCTACGGCTAGAAGTTTTATTTCTGACTTTCCTGTACCTAACTTCATGTCAATTCTTCATTTATTTCGCCAACCAATTTGTTCCATAGATATAGTCAAGTCGAGAATAAACTGTGTGTTTTTAAGGCTGCGAGTTTTGTGTAATTGACAAGTAAATTTAACGTACTTCTTCGAAAGGTCCTATGCCAGGTGAGAACTACGCACACGTAATTGCAGAAATGTTATTTTTTACAAATTCCACCCAAAACTTTCGGTGTAAGTTCTATGTCTTTTCTATGGTGAATGTAAATACAAGTACCATCTGTCATCTGTCACAACGTATCATAATGATATCATAAAATGCTTGATTTATTTTTGTGAAAAGATGAAATTAGTATAACAACTTCTTACTTATACAAAGGTTGCACTTGACTGAACTACGGGACTTAGGGAGGAGGCAGAAGGACTGTCAGAGTCAGTGGAGGAGTTTGTGAGTTCTTTCACTCCTACTAGGATAAGGAACGGCAGAAGGAGAATATCTGCTTATGTAAAGGACTTTTGGATTTTTGAGATGAATACATACTAATACATAGTGAGTTTTAAATAAACGGCGTAATAAAAGTATTCATTTTATTGATAAAACCATTTTGTAATGATGAAGGTACTACAGGGTTGATGCTAAAGTTTTGACGTTTTTTTGAAAAATGATTTTTTATTTAATTTTTTTATTAAATAATGTAATTTCAATTGATTGTTATGATTGTTCCCACCTTTCTACGAGCTTATTTATTCTATTAAATCCACCCCTATGCATTTTAGAAGCCTCGCAACAGTTGATTGGTTGACTCCCATCTTCAACGCGAGCTCTCTGGTATTTTGACATAGTTCAGCGTCAGCCGTGACCATCAAAATGTCATCATTAGGCTTCGAAAGAAGAAAAATCCTCAGATCAGAATTATGAAAATCACTTCTGTATCAGTCGAGCCTTAGTGACATCTTCTACATACACATCGCAAACATTATTGTTTTCCACAATCGTGGTATAGTCTTTATGAAATTAGTAACGTAAGAGTAGTAAGTTGGTCTTGTGGTTAGGACTCTCGCCTCGTGATCCAAAGGTCGCAGGTTCGAATCTCACTCCAGACAAGCCAGTTTGTCCTATTAGCACAAGCGTTTAGCTTAATTTGAAAATAGTAAGAATATTGATGTGACATGAATTCCGTGTTCGTATCTCTATTTAAAAAAAAAAAAAATCAGGGACCTAAATGCTATATATAATAGTTTGAAAATAGATGTTATTCATCAGTGTGAAGAACTTTTTTTCATATAAGTCATAAAAAAATGTCAGATCTTCTGCATGAACCCAAATAGACTGCCGGACGAATTAAAGCAAGGAACTTTTAGCGAGGGGGCACATTTCCCTTATCAAAGAATCACACGGCAACAGCGCATTATCAGTTCACTGACCTATTTTATTTTACATAAATTGAAAGTACACAGAGTGTGTTGATAGCATTAATCACGCATTCAGACATTTCAATATTGAAAATTTTATAAAAAAATATACGTAGCTTTACGAATTTGAGTAAATATTTGTCTCTTTGTGTTTATTCAGTTTGCATCGCACATACATACAGAGATACATTGTTACAAGAGTGTGTATGGCGGAGGAGCCCAAACCGGATTTATGCAGTTGTTTATCTATTTGCTTCCATGCATTTTTAGTTTTTTTTCTACTTTGAATTAACAAAGTAAATAAAACAATTCTTTATCAAATGTGCGAGAAAACACGAGGTTGTTGAAAATTTTTATGACAACAACAAACACATTCTAGATATTTTTACAAATCCAGTACCATAAAGAATATTAATGATATATTATATTATTCCCATCTGCAAGTGTTTACAGAAGTGAGTTACAAAGAATCCATTGAGGATTATTAATTTACAATGTACTGAATTCGGGATTTTATAGGAAATATAGTCTGTAAATTTATAGGAAACATGTTTTTGGAAGGGATAGATACATAAAATCCAGAATTGAGTACGTTTTCAATTAATAATCCTTGGTGACTGCATTCATAAATTTTAATTTTTTTTTTATATTGCTGCCTTTGCTTTTATACCACACATATTTTCTATACAATTGCTGTATTCAGTGATAGTAGCAGACTATATTGTAACTGTTAAAGTACAAAAAATTATACTTCAAATGTAAAAATTGCAGAGATATCTATGTATTTTTTATATAATAACAACAAAACGATATATTATGCAATAAAAAAATATTTTTATTTTATTATATGAAGCATAAAAACAGGCACAAAGTGCCCACAACTTTTATTGCGTTATGTTATTATTATTATATTTCTGATTCGGTCAACGTGCGCGGTTTAATTAATACCATTTCAGAGTACCACACTGTAACAAGACTAGAATGCGCAAGGTACAAATCACACAAGGAGGTTATGATGGTTGAAGTATCTAGTGTCCGACCGAACTTTCGGTTTCTGGCAAAAAAAACGGGTTTCGGCATAGTTTCGGTTTCGGCTGCCATCCAGCCGAAACTACAGCCGAAACCGAAACTGAATTCGGCAGGTTTCACGCTGCGGTCGGATATGTTCAGTGCATTGAGCTGCGAGCGACGAAGTGTCATTTTGCTGCGTCTGCGCTCATAGTCATGTCAGGACTTGTTTAATGTACCTAAATAAATTAGGTAAAAAAAATTTTGTTTGTACCGTTTATTTTATGTTATTCGTAAATAACATTAAAAAGAAATAATAGGCAGGTAACATATACTATTTCATTTTTTAACATTATTTACGAAGTATATTTATTTCAAATCAACTCCTTATTTCAAAAAGCACAAATAATTTATTTGAAATAAGGAGTGATTATTATATTATGTTTATTATTAGTTCAAATATCAGAGACTGACTGATTAAGATTGACTATTTTTTCCCACGATAACATGACCTTATACGGAAGTATCGGTTTCGGCTAAATCTGAGACCGAAGCCGAAATTCGGTTTCGGTTTCGGCCGTAAAAACTAGTTTCGGTCGGACACTAGAAGTATCACTTAATTGTTGTTGACAAATTTATTATTTAGTTGCTCTCCATTTGTGATAATCCAAGGCTTGTATGTGTCTGCTTGTGTCCAGGTACATTTACAATATCAGGGGTCAAGGCAAAAGCCACGTTACATGGAGAGAGAAAGGGGTTCAAAAGAGTTCAAAGTGGAACCACGTAGTTTATGGACGCTCCTTAACATTTTCATTCCTAACTCTGTCCATCGACAAGCATTAACTGTCAACGAGAAAAAATAACCTTTTTTGCTACTGTGATTAAAATAAAGCATTCGAAATAAATACCACAGCAAAATTGCGCACTTTAATTCTTTTTATTCCAGCTTGACAAATGAGCTGGACATATTATACCATTCATTACTAAGCTACAAAAAACTTTTACTAGACACTTTTTTATGAAACTATGTTTGTAATATACAGGGTGTTACAGATGGATTCCTGCCATGATTACGAGTCGAAAATGTTGAAGCAACCATGACCTAATATCAAAGTTGACAAAATATGCGACATCTAAGTTTGCATTTTTTTGAATTTTTCTAACTTATTTTTTTGCAAAACGTTGGACTATCATTACAAGTAACTTATATCTTATATGAAAAATTAATTCCCTTTAATACAAGTCAAATAAAATGATAAAAACATTCCAATTGGAATTTTTCAGGTTTTTATTATTTATTTAACTTTTATTGAAACAAATGAATTTTTCGTAAGCGATATAAGTTATTGTAATAATAATTCAAAGTTTTATAAAAATAAGTCAGAAATATTGAAAAAAAATGCAAACTTTGATATTGCATAACTCCATAACTATTCTTATTAAAACACGTGGTTCCATTTTGAACCCCTTCCTCCCTCATGTAGCCCCGACGCGGCTTTTGCTTTGAAAGTGTGGAGAATCTCCCGAGTGGAACGTAGTTTTTCCTATTAATTCCGGAAGACATTTTGTGCTGTTTTCTCTTACCAAAACTATTTTAAAATTATTGATTATGTGCAAAACCGATTTACGCAGAATAACCAATCGCATATTCTGTACCATTTTAATTGTGCCAAATAAAATAAATGAAAGAATTACACAGACACCCTGTATTATATAAAGAAAACATATATAGGTTAATAATTTCGCTGTCTGTCTGTCGTAAAAGCCTTAAATTGCTGGAATTAAAACTTTAGATAATTAGTGTGACATGCAACCAGCACGCGGCATATGTCGCGCGGTCACACAAAGCATGTTGTTATTATTATTCTCCATGACTTTTCACGGGTGTACAGCTAGTTTGTTTTAACTCTCTTGCCGGCCATTATGGATAATCTAGCGTCCACTGTAGTTATAAAACGTAAATTGTACGTCAACAGATAACTTTCCATAAATTTGTTTGATGTATGTATTAGCATTCAGTATTTGCTTTCAGCGAGACATGTTTATTATGCATATATTTACATGAATATTCTACCCACCGTAGAATATATCTATTCATAGGCTTGACTTAATTAATATTCACATCAAGTTTTACGGTAATATTCACATACTACGAACTCTCGGCATATAATTTCAATACAAAATAAATCCTAAAATTTAAGTGCGAAATCAATACTCTTTGTTAATTAACACCACAAATAATGAAGCAACAGGTTTACAATGTGAATACATCGATTCATGAGTTAGAAAGTTCATGTTTATGTAGCGTAGATTGTTTCACATTCCAATATACAGGACCAACCTGCTGATGGTTATGCCTGTCGGAAGAGCTACCGCTATGCTGAACAATATGGCTTTGGGTATTGATATATTCCATGTGTCTGAAGGGGTTTTCCGAAGCAGGATTCTCCTACACCTTTGACCAGATTTTATGCTATTTTTATATATATACTTTCATAATATGTATGCCTTGAACACTTAGTTTGTAATGTACATATTATTAAATAAATTGAATTGAATTGATTTGAATGTATGCAAGATAAAGATTTTGTATCAGAAAATGCACAAAGTATTACCGTTGTCCGTCTATGTTTTTAGGTTAATTATATGCCGAGTTAAGAGTTACGTTCGGGTATAAATTATTGATAAGTCTGACTTGAAAAGTGACCAATGCTATGTAAAGGTATTAACAAAAAATGTTGATATGCATTTCAAATTTACTACTCTATTATGTTCTACTGAACAAAATACAGTAGACTTCCAATTATCCGGAGCATTAATTAGTCCGGATTAGCTGTGGCAATAAAATATTGTTTTTTTTTTGTGAATACAGTCGATTCCGCTTAATTGGGACGCATTGGGCATAAACATTTTGTCCCAAACAAACGGCTGGCTCTAACAAGCGAAGTTTAAAGTAAAATTAAAAAATAACACGTAGGTACATACTTTTGAAATTTATTAATTAATTAATTACGAATTCATCAATTTTAGCCTGTCTTGTGTTTTTGTTGGATTGTAATTGTACAAAATATCTCGGCAACCACTGAACCAATCAACTTCAAATTTCTAGTGGTTATTTTATACATAATTATCTAGCCTTTTTCGTAGAATTTTTTTTATCAGCATAATAAACCCACATTTTTCCCTAAAAAGCGCTATTTTAAATTCAACGCCCACCATTTTTTCAAAAATCTATATTTTCAAAAGCCCCTACGTCAAAGACGTGTCAAATTATAGTGTCAATTTTGATAATCTTTTTGTTTTTTTTTATTCTGATGATTACAGCTGAAATGGGAATGGTCACCGTGGAGGACCTTTTTTTTCGGCAGTCGACATAACCCAAGAATTTTCCGCCAATTTTGAATTTTTTTTTTTTTTTTTAAATAAACATATTTTTGAAAGTATGTACTATCATGTAAAAATGATACCGATACCATAATTTATAAGGCTTTTCTTAAAAAAATTCACAACAATTACCTTTTATCGCACTTCGTAGGTAGGTATTACACCTTAAGGTTTTTACTAGCTATGACACACCTTGTATATATGTATATGTGTTTATATATATGCATATGTATTTACACTGTTTTATCTAAATATAAGTTCTATCATATTGTAAACGTTTTAAAACTGTTGAAATAAATAAATACAATTTTTAATTGTATTTATTGTATTGTATTACAAATGAATTTGTAAAAAATGTCATTTCTGTAAGTGACGTGCGCGCAGATCTCATGTCAAATTGGACCTTTCGAAGAAACACGCTATTACTTGTCCATTATGAGATGAGTCAAAATACACAGTTCAGGACGAGTTTTATGGAACAATTTTGTTTGGCCCAAACAAGTGAGATAAATTATGAATTGACATGAAATTGGATACAGAAACATTGGAAATAAAACATCTAGCCGTAGAACGAATTAGGGCTAGGATTTTAAATCGACTTTTTCTTAATTGTTTAATTAATATTTGTTTCCCAGAATCTTTACTAAAGCACATCTTTTTTGCTTGCATGCGCTGCACGCCACCGCTATTTTAGCACCTACTTTTATATTATTGTTTGCTCTTTCTGTGTCGTCTTGATCTTCTATTAAAACTTTTGTTAGCCTCGTTTTGTGTTTTATAAATTCATTGTGTTTCACTTGAGCCATGTATTCACTAGGGGACAAATTGTCCCTCAACAGCACGCGCGGCATAGAGTCTACGTGACGTTGCAACGTCGTGCACTGTTCCGCGACCTCGCGCACAACATAGCGCGGCATTTCTACGTGCCGTGGCAACGTTGCCATGCGCACGATACCCGAGCGTACTCACTGCAACATTCCGCGGAACGTCAGTACAACGTGGTATGTTTACAAGTGAATACGCATGCGCTGTATCTGTCAAGATGACAATGCGGGGAAACGAAATCGTTCTCGAACTCGTCGAGCTGTATCGATCGAAGATCGCATAGAATGTCCGTCCTTCTTTCTCTTTGCAGTAAATAATTTTGCATTCTCCTCTTTTTTCTCCTCTTACTTTTCGATAAACTAATTAACATAAACAGATACGCGGCTATCATCATAACCTCATAGGGCGATATATTTCCGCGACGTCTGGAAAACAATAATTATTTGCAAAAAGGACCTTGTTTTTAATAATATTCAATTTACTACAGTAAAACCTCGTTAATTTGAAATTGCGACCCAAAAAAACATTTCGAATTGCGCGGAACCCCGTTTTCGCCAAATGAGATACCGCAGCTGTCATCCATAACCTCATCGGATGACATTTCCGCGACAAGATATGTGAGTCCCGGTGTGTACACGTCAAATGACCGCGTCATTGTCCCCGAAACATGAGCGTAGATGTTGATGCGACATGTCGAGCGGAATGTTTCGCGATTTGTCCCCTAGTGAATACATGGCTTTGGCATTCGTTTAATGTGAGTAAATTACGGGCTGAATTAATTGCCTTAACTAAAGTATTCCTGTATACATAAGAATACTAAGTTTTCCTCAAACCAATGACGTATTTGCTAACAATCTAATCCATTAGCACCGCAATCTTGCAATACTTTTATTTATAAAGAAACAATCCTCTTTATTTTATCCTGGAATTGTTGAACACAAATTTAATGGCAAAAACATCCCTCCTTTGGTTAAACTTATAACTAAAATGAAAATAAGTGATTACCAAATACTCCGTAAGCTTTTTAACAACGGGCTCATAATGCACCGTTCTGGCCCAGGCATCGCACACGAAGCACAAGTTGAAGTAGAAGGCGTTCCTCGCATACTTCTTGTTGTCAATCCGGACTGGGAAGCCGAGGATTTTCGAGTTCAAATAGGTCCTGAAACAATTAAATTAATTAATAAAAAGCATTGTGTACAGGTCAATGACAAGGATTGAAAATAAATAAACAGTTAACAACAGACTTCCGCACTCCAAGCTCGCGGTGTATATTGAATACACAATCTAGACCCCCGGATGCTTACGCTATTCACTCCGCATCCACGGCCAATACCATACATCACTCCCTCAGGAGTGGTATACAATGGGTCAAAGAACATAAAATTTTGGTAACTTGGGTTGGTGATAATACCGTACCAGTGCCACCATTTACAACCAATAATAATTTTAAGATGCCCTTTTCAGGGCCAACTCATCCGCACCAAGGCTTACAACAATATAAAAGGCCCTTCTCAGGGCCACTAATATAAATTGGAACCGTACTGCCGATCACGGGAGTGCCACGGATGGCTCTCTACGGCTTAAGAAGTTTTATCATTATTTATTATAAAATCATCTTATTTGACTTATATCAAAGCGAATGAATTTTTAATATTCAATATTAATTGCTTTTATGATAATACTCCAACGTTTTAGGTAACAGAAGGTAGGTCAGAAATATTGAAAAAAAAATGCAAACATATTTTCTATTCAAAATTTAATGAAGAAGACTCCCCCGAAGTTTTTGCTACTACCAGCGAGAGGTGCCGGCTGACTTTCCGACAGCTGATTGTCCAATAAGCCATCTGCCCTAGTGATTGTGTTTTAACCGGTGACACACTAACCGTTATTTGATATTTGTATCTGATTGCATCGATGATTGGCGACTAATTTTTCGCAATTCGATGGGCAACCATCGGTACTGAGCAGCAGTTGGACCTCTTTTAATTTAAGAAAGACAATCAAATTAGTATGTGTACACCGTGCGTATGATGCACATGTTGGTGTTTACTGGTATAAACACCAACACGACAAAACAATGTGCCTGTACAATGTATAAATGATATTATCAGTGAAAGAATATCTTCGCTCATCCATTTCGCTGGATCGTAGTGAATTTAATGGCCCACAACCTTGAAGCACAATCAATAATAATTATATATCGGTGGCTGTTCAAATATTATTGAACATTTACACTGTCGTGCAGCCAGCCTTAAGTGCCGGGTCGGGCCTTGGAGCAAACTGCAGGTTTAACGATTCAATAAATATAATTATATAATAACGATTTAATAAATATAATTATATAATAACGATTCAATAAATATAATTACATAATAACAATTCAATAAATGTAATTATATAATAACGATTCAATAAATATAATTACATAATAACGATTCAATAAATATAATTATATAATAACGATTCAATAAAATTTTTCATAAACTATCGCACTTTTTTAGAATCTATTCGATCACGGCATTTCTTGATGACGAAGCGATACATTGTGTGATTAAGGTAGAGAAAGATGAAAAAGCCGTGGGAGTGAAGGGGCTTCAGGGTGTGGGCCAAACAGAGACCCCCTAAATTTATTTATTTATTTGCCATAAATATGATGTTTACCATAGATAAAACAGTAATGTTAATGAGCGTCGCCGAGATTTCTGCAAGGAACCTCCTAACTTATACATCCAACAGGTGCTTTCAGTCAGTACTTAAGTACTAAGTGGTAATAGTACATGTATCTCGTAATATTCCAATCACAATTATTATCATACTATTACTTCCATACTTTTCAGCTGAGAGTTAAGGCCGTGAGAACAGAGCCATCTAGCTTAGTGTCTTGGTAGCGTTAGTGATGGACATTGTTACGTACAGAATTATGCATTTTTTGCTTTTTATACCTCATCTTTTTTTTTAAATAGAGATATGGCTGGCTAAAGTGATCACTTTACACAATGTAACATTCTTAACTTAAGCCAGCCATACGATAGGTCGTAAGCCCTACGAACACCCAAAGACTGCTATACATACCTACTTTCCCATAAAAAATATATAATTTCGTCTCTGTGAGACATCTATAATTATACTTTAAATTTAAAAATCGCAGAGAGATTAATGTATTTTTTTATATAATAATAACAAAATGATATATTATGTATTAACAGCAATTTTTTATTTTATTATATGAAGCATAAAAACAGGCACAAAATGCTCACAAGTTTTATTGCTATATGTAATTATTATTATTTTTTAAAATAGAGATGCGAACACGGAATACGTATAGCATCATTATTTTTACTATTTTCAAATTAAGCTAAACGCTTGTGCTATGAAAACAGGACTAACTTGTTGGCCTGGAGTGGGGTTCAAACCCGCGACCTTTGGATCACGAGGCGAGAATCCTAACCACAAGACCAACAAGCTACTCTATTACTACGCTACATTATTTGTGATAAATAAGTATTGTTACATAGGCAATTTTTTTATTCATTCATATTGAAGCTTAAAATGCATGAAAATATATTTTACAAAAAAAATATTTAAACATTTGGAAAGTATCTCTTTCATAAATATATTAATAATATATATAAAATAAAATAACTTAAATGTTGTATTTTGTATGATGTGTTCTGATTATATTTATATGTTTATATATCAACATGTCTTTTCTTCTTTAATAATAGCAATATAACTTTGTGGTAACATTTTTGTATTAATGAAAAACTAACCCATAAAAACCAAGTTTTTATTATACTACCTTTCTTTGTAAAATACAACAATTAAAGACGAATTAAAACATATAACATAACACTAAACTTACAGTAATTTAATACATTTCTAAAATGTCAGATGTTTTGAGCTTTGATAAGTACTTCATGCTTTGAAGATTAAATTCTAAAAACATTTGTCAGTCAATTTAGATTTTCGAAATTCGTAGTGAATTACCTATTATGTATACCGACGGAGTAATTCAAATTTAGAAAATATTCCGCGACGTTATTCGGATGTTATCAAAAGTTTGATTATCGCTGTTGCTGGTAATCAAACTTTTGTAATGATTCCAATTTGAAAAAACTATTAAAAATTTGAAAAATCCAAAATTATACTATAATTACTATTATTTTTTAACAAAAATTTGATAGATCTTCTTGATCGTCGCCACGAGTCTGCTTGCGAAGTTTCAGCTCGATTGGATCACGGGGAAAGGGTCAAAAATCGATCCAAAGTTTTTTCGACGGCAAGCCGGCAAGCAGACGCCTCGAGTTAATATAAAGGGAGTAAAAAGAAAACACTTTGTATAAAACCACTACATATTTACTGAATAATCGACACGTTTTTTGAAATTGGAAAAAGTCTAATACCTAGCAAATTAAATATTAGAAATTTTTTGCAAATGGTCACCTTTTAAATTTACATAAGTTCTTAAGACCTCACCGGGAATCAACCCCGGAACCCTCTATGTGAGATGCCAGAGCCATGCCCACTGGGCTGCCATTTTGCTTTTATACCTCTTATACCTACGTATGTATGTATTGAAAAAATCAATTTATTTTATAATATAATTGGCATATAAAGAGCTGATGGCTTTTGCTTAGTACTGCATCATATTATGACCACTGATGCATGAAAGACGCAAGTATTTTTCAATTTGTGGAGGAAAAATAAAAAATCTTCACTGTGACTTGCGCATTATGTTATTCATGTTACTTAAAGATCGATAGCTCATAAATCATTATAAATTGTGGTGCAACCGTCACTATATTTGATTTGTATCAAAGCGAATGAATTTTTAATTTTAGATATAAACTACTTTCATGATACTTCAACGTTTTACAGAAGATAATGTTAGAAATATTGGAAAAAAATGCAAGCTTTGATGTCGCTTATCTCCTTAACTCACGTTTCTTAATTGATGCAGTGCGGTGCGGCGAGCTTGTTGCAAGTGCACCGCGAAAAATATCACTTGAAAATCAAAGATCTAATATGCTATCCGCTTTCTTGCTCTTGAGTTTGCGGCTCCCTTTTATATAAAAATTGACAAATTGATTCGTTCATCTCAGAATGTACTAAACGGCACATTGGTTTTATTATATATACAGCGACGATTTATTGTTTAGTTCTTAATAATGCCCTGATGAAGTTTGATTAAAGCGAAACCGGTTGGCATATTAACTAATAAATATTGGTTTTATACAAAGTTGACGTGTTTAATTTATTTGATATATCAAACCATAAAGTGATTGCTTTATACCAGTATACTACTATTTTTTTATTTAGACAATTTTACTCGAGTATAATGAGATATTTGAATTAGACAAACATATTAATAATTTGTAACAATAAAGATTATACCGCCACCTCTCTAAGAAAATACATCTGCTCATATTTAGAGCGGGAGTTCACTTACTATGTAATACAATCAAAGTAATTTAATAATTAAACGGATTTAAAGTACTTTAATGTTGGGAAAATGTACTAAATAGGCGAGGATTAGAGGTCTGTCCTTCGTAACCTCTATGTTTGGCAGTGTCACCTCAGATGATATTATCGCCAGTTAATCTGTTATCGTGTTTCAAAAGATTACATTGTCACCGATAACTTGAGCCGATTGATAATTTCTGCAATAGAATTACATTGCTATCAAATTTTGCGTGATGCGCTGATTAAGATGTAGATGTTAATGGAATAAGTGGAAAGCATGGCACGAGGCTGCCGGGTCTATAAGCTTGCTTGTCCTCAAATACGATAATAGGATAAAAGTGAAACAGCAAATAATGTAGTCATCCTTTTCAAACATTTGCATTTCAAATTATTATTGATACGGCTCGCGACATTTGTGTTGACTCTAGATGTTGAAGAATGTTCAATGTTCAAAAGCAGTTTGTGAAATACCTACAATAAAAAATAAATTAATTTTACTTCTTCAAACACAGCAAAATTATTTTGTGGTGACATTACAATTATAATTTATACAAATAAACTTTACACAACTTTTTTATTGAAAAAAAATCAAATTCAATGACGAAAGGGCCATTGGCTTTGAAACAAGTGGTGTAAACCATTGACGTATTATAATATAGACATGTTATTCCCATACTAGCTGGCTTTCATGTGTAGCAAATATTGCATTGAACGAGACAACAAATCACATAATTAAGTAATCACCTTACCAACACCTTACTTTTGAATTGCCAAGATTTCACGCTTGTAACGTATCTATAGTTTATTATATCATTGGTGTAAACAAAATTTATTTCTATATATTATAAATTAATTTTAAATTGAACAGTTACATAGAAGCCATCAAAAATAGATATGTACTTAAATTTACATGCGCTGGAGAGAAATGACTGATTGAATATATCTTAACCTATTGCACTAAATTGCCGATAATCAAAGTTGCAGTGACGGGTCAGATTTCATGGGGCCCAACAATGAAAAATGGTTGTCCCTGAGTCATCAAGTAGTAGTTGGAGTGTTTCAGTTGTTGATTGATGGGTGGACATTACGAATGCAGAATTAGCTATCTTTTTTAAATATTATAAATACAATCTAAAATTTTTGCTTGAAATTTTCTGGAGTCGCTACTAAAATAGTCTGGAAAAGTTAATAAGGTAATAAATAACATACCCGGTTGTTTTGAAATCAGCAGCAAGAACACATAATTCTTGCATTCCAAAAATCTTCCAAAACGTGTACTTTATCTAAAATATCATCTATAGCTAGACCGCATTCAAAAGAATGTGCACAAAAAATATGTGTGTTGTTACGATGCAACAAATGAACACAAAAGAAGTTTTTCTAGTAAGTAAGTAACCTTTTTTAAACTAAAAAATATATATTTATTTGGAATATCATATTGAGGCTTGTAATACGGGCTTGCCAGACAACTTTCCCCTGCTTTCTTCTTACCGGACAAAGCTAGATAATGGTCTTTTGATTGTGGTCGACCTATAATATCTACAATTATAAGTACTCTTGCATCTTTATATTTATGGGTAGGTAGGTAACCACCCACCACATAAAAATGTTCTTAGGTTTTCACGGCCATTCAGAATCTTCTGCATATAGTTTTCTGGGATATTCTGCCGTGTATATATGGCCTCTCTTGCTGATATTTCGAATCCAATTGCAGGTTCCAGAGCTCATCGTGATGACGGACCCTGCAATGGGTTCCATCGGTCAGAGAGATCAGATATACACGGCAGAATATCCCAGAAAACTATACGCAGAAAACACTCATCAAATATTCATTAACATCATCACAGAATGTAAAATTCAAAACATCCAAATTATTCCAAATTTTCATTTATAATATATATTTTTTTCTATTATTCATCTATAAATATTACTTTTAGGTATACAACAGAAACTACATATTTTGGAGGGTTTCATGAAATTCTCGAAATTTTTGATACATTTTCTTCAATCACAATGAAGACTGCAAAACCACCCTCCAAGTTATTTCATTCTGCCAATGTTCACTGGGCTTTAAACGATTGACATCACAACCCTGGAAGCCAACAAAGTTGGAAATAGGCTTATCCTAAACCTGATTAATTGGGTTTGGATGATTTAACGTTTAATTTATGATATAACCCAATTAAATAAAGAACTTGGGATTTAATTGATTTCTATAACACATTTCGATCTACATTTGCTTATATATTTTTTTTCATTAGTCACTATAAGGCATAGATTTTAATAGATGATAAATATTTATTTAATCTAAAAATATTACTAATCGCACGTCTGTTATAGTACCTAAATGCACATACTTAGAGTTTACCTACTGTAAAACTATCTTCTATTATTAATTAGCCTTGAATATAAAAGAAGTTTGTTTACTTAAAATTTTCATGACATCATTATTTTATTTATTAATATTTCTATGACATCATCACAAACATTGGTGAGATATTTTTAAATTTATTGTAACATGAAAAAACAATTTCCCCAAAGTTTTGTGATGAACAAATAGCACATTAATTTGCCAAGTTGCTAACAATAAAACAATAAAATAATGTTTTCAAAAAATATAAATATTCCACAAATTTAAAAGCACTGATCTATTTATACAGATCAGTGCTTGAATCTGATAAGAATTTTTCAAGATTTATGTAATGCAGTTGAGACATTCTCCAAATCGGTGTCCAGTAAGAGTCCACTTAAAATTCAGTCTTCTGAATTGACATTTACAAATTTGGTACCTACTTAAAACTGGTTTTAACTATATCAGCTAGGGTAACCAGACAATCACTGGTTTTAGCAAAAATAAGTTATCAGATTTTTTCCCAGGAATTGATTTACCTCATTTAAATAATATGCATTAAATTAAGATACATGTGACATATTTGTTGATTTTGTTGAACCAATGATTAAAGCCATGTATTCACTAGGGGACAAATCGCGAAACATTCCGCTCGGCATGTCGCATCAGCATCTACGCTCATGTTTCGGGGACAATGACGCGGTCATTTGACGTGTACACACCGGGACTCGCATATCTTGTCGCGGAAATGTCACCCGATGGGGTTATGATGACAGCTGCGGTATCTCATTTGGCGAAAACGGGGTTCCGCGCAATTCGAAATGTTTTTTTGGGTCGCAATTTCAAATTAACGAGGGTTTACTGTAGTAAATTGAATATTATTAAAAACAAGGTCCTTTTTGCAAATAATTATTGTTTTCCACACGTCGCGGAAATCTCGCCATATGAGGTCATGACGACAGCTGCGTATCTGCGTAATGAGTTTATCGAAACGTAAGAGGAGAAAAAAGAAGAGAATGCGAAATTATTTACTGCAAAGAGAAGGAAGGACGGACATTCTATGCGATCTTCGATCGATACAGCTCGATGAGTTTAAGAATAACTTCGTTTCCCCACATTGTCATCTTGACAGATACAGCGCATGCGTATTCACTTGTAAACATACCACGTGGTACTGACGCTCCGCGTAATGTTGCAGTGAGCTCGCTCGGGTACCGTGCGCATGGCAACGTTGCCACAGCACGTAGAAATGCCGCGCTATGTTGTGCGCGACGTCGCGGAACAGTGCACGACGTTGCAACGTCACGTAGACTCTATGCCGCGCGTGCTGTTGAGGGACAATTTGTCCCCTAGTGAATACATGGCTTAATTGAAGAATTATGTCATATCGATTAAAGAGCATCCATAGACCTCATGGTTTCATTTTGAACCGTTTTGAATTCCCTCACGTGGTCCTAACGTGGCTTTTGCTTTGTTAGCGGAACGTAGTTTTTTTCCTATTAATTCCAGATGATTTTTTTGCTGTTTTCTCTTACCAAAACTATTGATTACGTGCAAACCAATGTGCGCAGATTTATCGATCATACATTCTGTACCTTTTTAACTGTGCCAAATAAATGAAAGAGTCATGTAGCTCGACTCCGACCCCCACCCCTCCCCAACCCTCACGTAGCCCAGCATTTCATTCTGCCTACCCCCTTGATCAGGCCACATGGTTTATGGACGTTCTCCTACCAGCGTTGCAATTTATTTATTTTACAAAATTAGAAATAAGGGAGGGTCCATAAACGACATGGCTTGGTCAAGGGGCGGGGTGGGTTCAGGGAGAATGCTACGATTTTATTTGTTCGATTTTATGTTTATACATACATACACAATATGCATATGTACATATATAATTTAAATGTGGTATTATATATGCAGGGTGTAACAGAGCTAGTCCACAATACTTTACAGGTGGATTTCTGACTTGATTATGAGTCGAAAATGTTCAAGCAACCAATATAAGCAATATCAAAGTTTACATTTTTTTTCAACATTACTGACTTATTTTTTACAAAATGTTGAACTATCATTACAGTAACTTCGTTGCGTTTCAACACAAGTTAAATTCATTGATAAAAAACCTTGCAGTAATTCCAATTGGAATTGGATGTTTTTATCATTTTATTTGATTTCTATTAATAGAATTTCATATTCATATTCAAGTTACAGTAATGATGGTCCAATGTTTTACAAAAAATTGTAGAAATATTAAAAAAAAATACAAACTTTGATGTCGCATATCTCAGTAAATAACTATCGATATCTGGTCATGGCTGCTTGAACATTTACGAATCATAATTTAAGAGGAATCTACGCGGAAAATTTAAAAGAAAACTTATAAAAGCTTTTCTTTGCAAAATTAATTTTCGTTTTTCCATTCATTTTTTATTCATCAAATTATTAATTTTCGTTTTTCCATTCATTTTTTATTCATCACACTCATTGATTGGCTTAAAACGAAAACTAATATTTTAATTTTTCTAATGAGGTAAATAACCTATTTGTAAAAATGAGCGAAAAATATTGTATTATATAAAACGTTAATAGCAAATAAATGTTCCAGTGATTCACGAGTTTGGCCAAAAGTGTCACTTTTATAAAGGTATCCCGCTTCGAATATTGTTAAATCGTTGTCACCCTACATCAACCTATCTATTCGAGTCGAGAAGACGGCACACAATGATCTCCCCAAGACTCGCTACAAACTTGAATACAAATGGGAAAATTATGCCGGACGCTTTCCAGTTAAAATAAATAGAGTTACGCTTAAATAAGCGCACGCAAATATTTGATACGTTCGGACGGTGGGTACGTATTATATTTATAGAATACTGAAATACTCACACGGTCAGGGTACACCGCTGTAGCTGAACTTTCGGTATTATGTAGTGGCTGACGGTGTCAAAAGTGTCTTTTGAGATGTATCCCTCGGGAACTTGGCACGTTATCCTCGGCCCAGCGGTCGGATGAAATTCGCACAGGAATATGCACCTGATCGGCCCTTCCTGCCCGCAGCCCTCGTGAAATTCACAATTTACATCCATCTCTGTGGGCGTGCCGAACAGTCTTCCATCTCACAACACAAAACACGATCGGATCTGGCTTTATTTTCGTGCATACTACGCTATCACCGCGCCGCACCACTCCGCTCGAGAGCGCTCCCAACGATGTTTACAATTTACATCGGACATAAACAATAATTCTCGAATAGGGGGAGGGAGGGCCTTGAACTGTCAGCCGCGGGCACGTGTAGCGGTTAACAGCGCGTATTATGTAGTGGGTTTTGGTCTATATTCTGTGGTAGTGGGCGTTTAATAACGACACGGCTTTTCCATTTGACAGCTCCCATTGGCGCCACAATACCGCTTAAAACAGTAGCGCGTGAAACAGTAGCGCCGAGCGCCACCTATTTGGCGGGTTATGCTGATTCCTGCCACCTGTCGCCCAGTGGCCTACTCCGTTTTAATTCGAAATTCAATTTCCGAGGCCCGAGACACAAAGCTATAGAGTAGACAGTAAGATTAAACATTTCTCTCTTTCTTACATTCGAGATAAAATTTATTAGAAAAGGTCAGAAAGAGTTTTTTAGATGACAGACCGAGTAGATATGATAGTGACGCGCATTTAAATTGACACAATCTTGTTAGATTCGTATTAAATAAATATTATCTGTGTAAAAAATATATTTTAACTGATACCTCAGTTGAAATATTTTAAATTGAGGTCAGCTCTTTTAGACGCCTTGAAAATGAAGGCCCGGCCGATTGTGGTTAAGCGAACCAATATTTAGAGATATTTTTGATTTTCATCACGCCTTTGCCGCAGGAGTAGACAGAGAGAATGGAACGCCATAGCTTCTATCCTGTCACACCACTTTTAACAAGCCCTATGATTGTTAGTTTTTTAAATTAAACAATCGTTATTTTATTTCATTTGGCGGAAATTATACACTTTATGATTTTATGTTACCAATTGACAAATACGGTAGTACCTCGTTGATTCGAAATTCAAGGGACCAAAAAAACGTTTCGAATTATGCGGAACCCCATTAATTCGAAATTCATGGTAAAAAAAATCGAGAAATACGCGAAAAAGACATTAATTTTGTGAAAAACGTCTGTATTTTTACATATTTCAAAAATCATTTTGAAAACGCAATATTTATTACGCTATTATAAATAATATAAAGATCGCGACATTTCTATTACTATAACAATATTCTATTACTGTACCCGATATTGACATATTTGTTATTCTCACTTGAAAAAAAATCGAAATATTTTTTTCAATTTCGTCAAATTTAAAAAAAAATTCGAATTATGTGGACTAAAATGTATCGATTTATGGCGCAAGAGACTAAAAGCTAATTTCGAAATACGAATTACCGGGGTTACTGTGCAATGAAATTAACACTTTGGGACCTGCGATTTTGAAAATTTTTGATTATGATGAATTTTGATTGAATGTTTTTTACTTACTCCATTATACCTACCAGGCTGTTTTGTCCCCATTTATATTATTCAGTACTTTTAATTGTTCATAGGATGTGGCAATGAAGGTGGTGGAGTCTTTTTAATTTTTTTACATCACATGGGTATTTCACACGGACGCCTAATGCATTTTCATATTTTTTAAAATTTTTATTTATTTAATAGATAACACATATGATTTCTTTTTTAACAATGATAACAATCAAATATTAACAACAAATTATTATCACATGTTATACCTCACCAATAAGAATTAAGATTCTTGTGTGTGGTGAGGGAATTAAAATTAAATCAAAATAGTTTTGGTCCTGTGATTTTACATACGGGAGAAGGGGTATCTAGCAAGGTATCTGCTGGCCACAGGGACGGGAGACGGGAGGGAGGAGTTAAATTTAATGAAAACCCCGTGACGTCATTTATGAAAGCCGCCATATATAACATATTGTAATTTTCGTATTTAAAAAAATTGTATTCGAGAAATAAAATGATCAAGCCTAAGGAAACTTTTGCCTATTATGTTTTGGAATTTGATTTGAATCAATTAATGTATATTATAGATGTCTCACAGAGATGAAACTGTATTTTTATTATGGGAAAGTAGATATAGAAGTCTTTTGGGTGTACATAGGGCTTACGACCTACCATATGGCTGGCTAGGTCGTGTACACCCAAAAGACTTCTATACCTACTTTCCCACAAAAATACAGTTTCGTCTCTGTGAGGCATCTATAACATACATTAATTGATTAATGATGTTTCTGTGGCAGAAATCCAGCAAGATTTGAATCATTTGAAATTTAAATTATTTGAAAAAATATTAAATTGTAGGACATGATTTTAATTGTTCGAAGAATATTTTTTCTTCTCAAAAAAAAGGCTTGAACTTTGTGGTGACATTATTATTAAAATAAAACACAAATCACTTTGTTTTCACCACTTTATTAGATTATACAATCTACATGTTTCGAGAACAATGTTCTCTTCATCAGGATTGTTTGTGTACTAAAAATTGAAAAAGTTAAACCATGCAAGTGTGTTACGGTGAAGAGAATGATGAGGGGGGGGGGGGGGTCGGAGGAGGTGTTAATTATTAGGAATGTCATCCACTTTTAAAGAAAGTTAAAGATAGATTTGAACACTTTGGTATAGCTGCAAAAGAATGAAGTAGGGAAAAAGATGATAAAAACAAGCAATATATGCATTTTATTAAAATTTAATGGTATTTGTTATAAATATACAAATTATTGCTTACAAAAGATTAAATTATTATTCATACTGCATGATTCACGGAAAATGTATAATAATTAATAATGATATCCTGCAATACGGTATCTAAGTATTTTGTGTTAATTAGATAGAAACTTTATTCCGATCGACAAAAATTGGAATGGAATTCATAAAATAATATATGGAATAAAAAGATCACTTCTTTGCAAATTAATAAATTATATGTGTATTTGTATTAGAATAAAACAAATATATAAAAATAAACCTGTAAACAATTTATGATCGAGATTAAATTATTAAACATTGATAAATAATGGTAACAAGATAAAAAAATATAAGAAATATATGCGAGGGTGCAATATAGAGATATGCAAACTATTTTAAATAAAATATTTCATTTATTTGTTGACGCTTTGTGTTTCGACATTTATCAATAAAAGCAATAGTGAAAATACTTCCAGACTATTATGATCTGATACATATATCTAAAAAATCACTTCGAGAAAAATATTCAAAAAACATTGATTGAATACATCACCTATGAGCAGAAAAATAACAATTTATTGCACTAACACAAATAATATTATACAATGTACAAATATCAGATCCAAAAGTATAAAAGTTAACTATTATTCGCAAAATTTTATTGCCGGATACATCTATAATGATCCAAACTTCTCTCCATTTCCGTAATCGGTATGCGCGACAATCTTAAAATACTGTCGGTAAAAATATTATTTTTAATAATTCTACAGGAGATTCCTTCTTAACCTACCGTTTAGGGAAAAAAAACAGGTAGTCAGATGTATTTTTTTTCCTGAGACAAAACAGTTTCAACAAATAAGCGTTACCAATGCGTACATAATCTTACATGTGTTTGCTATTAAATAGTACAATTTTTTACGATTTTCTTTTAGGCATATAAGGTAGATACTCTAGTGGTTAAATAGAATCAGTTAAGAGAGGGTCTACCAGATATAGATATATTATATATATGTACAAAATAATTTGTGGCACCAATTTTGTAAATTTGTGCGTATACTTATTTAAATCATGAAATAATAATGACTACATTCACAATTTCACATCACAAAACACAATGCGTAATAAAAATTTGATAAAAAAAATATTCATCTGCACAGTTGGAATAAATGTTTTCTAATTATTTATTAATTTTTAGCTTATTTACCATTGATACAAAACAGACGGTTTCTGTAAAAAGGCACCCAGATAAGTGTTTTTATTTTATTTTTAAATAAATCACTGCATATGAAGGCAATAGTGAAAAAGTATACACCATAGTACAGAAAGAGCAATTTTAAAATGTTGTTTATAAAAAAGAGAAAATATTTTTTTTACTTGTCGTTAAAGAGTTTCAGAATTTCTGTTTGTAATGGTTTAACATTTATGGTACGTCTATGTTTAACATCATCACTGACAAAACAAAAGTTTTGATGCGATGGATGCAACCCAAAAAAATAATAGTGTAGAACATGGTCAAATAATCATTAAAATATTTGACAGTTGTCAATATTGTCAATATGTACATAAATTGTGAAGAAAAGCATGCTGAAAATAATTTGTTTTTATATAAATTCTTGTGAAAATATTCAAATCAAAGGCAGTCAAATTCCGTCAGTCTCACGTTTAAGAGTATTAATTATTCTCACTCTGGATAGTATATATGATATACAATATAATTTAGAGATTTGTAAGATCCCGATACAAGAATTTACAAATACTATATGACATTACATAGTGATGTGAAGTTATTAAAACCGTACAAAGAAAAACTTCAATAACATTTAAGAAATTATTGAAGTACACATGTTACTCGTCATCGATTCCTAATTTGTGCGAATGCTCATAAAGAAAATCCTTAATATTGTGCCATTGTATCATGCAAACAATAGATTTGTCATGATATAAGAATAGTAGAGAATCATAATCATACGAATTTAATAAAAAAAATGAAAACAAACATAATACATATATATAATAAAAATATTGATTATTTAAAAAATTTCTTCTTCTAATGCTTGTTTGGTTATCCAATATTAACGATCATTGTCTTGATAGCATTGTAATCAAAGTTTTATTACAAAAATAATTCGTATATCGCAAGCGCCAGTTTTTATGATATCATTGGTCTTCAAAACTTTAATATAAACTTCCAGCAATTCTGTTATCTGAAAACATTAATGTATATGAATGTTTTTAACGCATATTTAGCAATATCGAATGCATTTTAGAATCATTACATTTAAAATAACAACTGATAATAGTTTGTTTACTTGAGCCCATTTTGGGCTACCAAATATTATACCATATTGTGAAAAAAAACCAACTGCAAATTTTTGGCAACAGCTAGCATGACCGATTTTGGATAAAGTGATGCAATAGGAATTTTAAACATAAGATTTGTTAATGAAAGAAAATAAATAATATTGATTGACACCAATAATCCAAGATTTATAACGTAATTACTAGCTACGCCCTGTTGGTAATTACTCAAGGAATTAGGTACCTAAAAACATAGATAACACTATTATTGCTTGTTTTTCTCTCCAAAATATACTTAGAAACACAAGATACTAATGAATATCATGATTATAATACATGTGTTTTCGAAATTTGATTTTGTCTGCTGAAAATTGAGCGCAATATACGGCTGATTCTAATAACACCTAAACACAATAACCAGCGCTTACTGAATCAATGTTGTTCTAAATACACAACTGTTTATTCAATAAATAGCGGATAGTACAAGGATTTGATTATTTCATAAATGGATCAACAGTAAATAATCGTTATACAAAACAAGCTTTTTAAACTAATGCCAATCTGATTTAGAGGGAGTCCTATACATAAAAACTTATAAGACAGTACAGTATGTTAATTGATTAACTTGTATTATAAATATATGGCATGGTTGTGATATAATACTTCATTAATTGTTATGATTGCAATTGGTACTGCGTATCCAGTGAAAGTATTATTACATATTAAAATACAATATTTGGTTAATATTTACACTAGAAATGTCTAAACTGTATCAAGGTCGACGATGAAATATATTGCGTCATGGAAGAGTACGTAACATGTATATACAAACTTATATCTACAAATAAAGTTCTTTTGCAATTGGGGTAATATAATGTTGCTACATAAGCCATAATATTTAAATATGCATAGTATATTTATAACCTTACAGACTAAAAAATCAAAGATATTATTACCAATTTGCATTTACGAATGTAAATTTATTTGATTTAATTAATTAATAGTGATGATGAAACGTAAAAATAAATTAAATATCTAAATTATTTCACTTCTAATATATGACATGTCCAAATTTTAAACTAATATAATTTATGTATTAAAATAAATTTCACAATACAATGGAGCCTCATCAATTAAAATTTTAAGGGTCATTAAATACATAAAGTTTTATATAAAAGAATAATAAATAAAACAATATTTGTGATGTTTGTCATGATTTGTCATGTTTCTCCTGAAAATTTTAATCATGTTTTGTTGAGGCTAATTTACGTGCGGGATAGGAAATATAAAAATAATTGATAAGTAGTAAAAAATTTATGTGATGAAATTTTTTTAAATGGTCGTAAAAACCTGTCACCTGTTTAATGTTTTTTCTCTGCCAACCGATCAAATCAATCGACGCTTTTAATGATGACAGATTTTGACACAGATATACAAAAATTTCAGGTGTAGAATATTTGCAATTAAAATTTTTAATATCTTGGTGTAAAATGAATCTGTTATTCAAACACAGAACTAAAATATTGCATGAAAAACTAATATTAATACTTGTCCCAGGGTCTTATTAAGAAATTTTTAAATTCGATTTGCTTGCAAATTGATTTCTGCTGTTTTATCATTGTTAACACAAAGTTACATCTTTCATCTTACATCTTTCAAAGTCAATGTCGCTTTGAATTAATCATAATGTCTATCTTGCAGAAAAACTCGCACGGCAGTAAAATAAACCATCAAAATGTGCAATAGAAGTATTAAATATTTTATCCGTTTCACTCCAAGTACGAAACATATTTGGTCCTAAGGCACTGGAAGAATAATTGCAGTGGTGGCATACAAAATAAATTTGCATAGCAAATATTAAACCATAAATGAAATATATGAAGCTACGCAGAAAAATCTCTAACTCAATATTGGGTCAAAATATAGGTGTCACTTAGCTGCTTGTACAAATTTCAGGATTCTTCTTCATTAAATTTAAATAAATAAATAAAAGTAGATAATATTAAACACTTTGAGAAATGGCTATTTGAAAGTTGGCATTTTTTTTTAAACATACATATGACATCTTTTGTAAAATATTTCATAATCATTGAAGTAATATCACTTTAATACAAATAAAATGGGAAAAAAAATACACATAAAGTTCTCACTCGCAAAGGGTTAAAACAATACATGTACTGCACTGTACTGTGAGGTGCCTGTAATTGAGAAAGAAAATTCTTGATTCTCTTTGTAGAAAGGAATAAATGATTAGTATTTTTTCAATATATCAAATTATGTATGCATTGTCTCTTTCAAAACTTGTATTTAAATTGTTTGCCGCCGCTTGACAACTCAATATTAACCACCTGCATGAATTGTTCAAGGCTAATAGCATCAGTATGGTATTGTTCTACCCTAAGGAGATACAGGGAAGTAGAGATGTTACGTAATACTGAACCCTGTAGTGGAAGATGCCAAAATGTTATATTACTAAAAAGGTGATGATAACTTGGCAACCGAAGAAAAAATTACCAAAAACCACTTTAACTTTGAACAACTAGCTAACGACACCTATTACAAAAAAATTTCAGATAATTTTATATATTATAAAAAATTTCAGATAAATTTTGTACAAAATATATTTTTAAATATCATAAAATAGCGAATGTACATATATAAAAATAACAATATAATATTATTGATTACACCCAAACATTTTCACAAATACAATTTTCTTGTATATATACGCATACATACATACAGGCAAAATAATCTAACATTCATTTTAGTAAAGACAAAATCAGGTGCTAATTTAAAATATGATATTTTCCACCTTAAGTTAATTTCGTAAGCCACTGGTGACGCACGGTATAACTCCGTACGCATACCCTGATAATGCAATCTTTGCAAGTCTACAACTACAGCTGGAATTAAGACACTTTCATCATTAAATTAACGTTACTTTCAGACCAATACTTATACGATACAATCGCGGACGAATCGCGTAGAGTCGGACGAAACTTTTAGTATTTGGAAGCATTTTTTAAATAAATTAAGAAATAGTTCAGAATTCAAATAAACTTTCTCATTTCTGAGTACAGATGGTGTCTCGTTGCTAGTGCAAATACTTCATGGGAGTCTTCTTTATTCAATTTTTAATAGAAAAGATTCTTTGCATTTTGGGAAAAATGTCAAGAGTTAAGGAGGTGAAATCAAAGTTTGCATTTTTTTTCCCAACATTTCTGACTTATTTTCTGTAAAACATTTTACTATCACCACAACTTACATAACATTAAAAATTCACTCGCTTTAATACAAAGTCAGTAAAATAAAATAATGAAAACCTTACAAAAAAATATTTTTCAAATGTCTGCAAGGTTTTAATCATTTTATTTGACTTTTATCAAAGATAATGAACATTTAATGTTCAATATGAATTACTTTTATGATGATCTAATGTATTACAAAAGACAAGACAGAAATATTGAAAAAAAAATGCAAACTTTGATTAATTTTATCTCCGTAATGTGTAAAGAATATGTTGTATTTAATGAATGAAGACTCCCTATAGTTTTTGCTACTAGCTATGAAACAGCCTGTATGGTTAAAATAAATTGAAAACCACATGAAAAATATTACTAGTTAAAATAGATTTTTATTTTTGAGGACAAAAAATAGAATCAGATAAATAAATCAGATAAAAAAAATAACAGAAAACCAATAAGAACTGCAATGATTTAAAAAAATATTTTGATAACTGAGATATAAACACCTTGTAAATCAGATTCTTGACAATACATATTTATACGAGTTCACATAATAAGATTGATAATAAAAAGTCATGGAAAATAGAACATGCTATCCAAATCAGTCAATAGAGCACAGTTTGTCATTATGATAATGTTTACATTTTAACATATTGCAATTCCCTAATTTATATATCAGTATACATTGTCGAAAATTACTTGATTCTTGTGAATAAATTTTATCCTATAAAAAAATCACGAGTCCTAGTAAAAATTTGTGCAAAATCAACACAATTTTGTTGCGTTTAAAGTCTATGTTAACGTCATATAAAATTGAGTCACCTTAATTTTCTCAGTACACTGTAAAATAATCAATTATTTAAAAAAAAAATTGTGCATTTTCGAGTACGTTATCACAAATACAGTCAAATTTTTTCAGGCGCACAAAAAAGATTTCCATTTTGGTACAATCTGTAGATTTGAATCAATTTAGATATCCAATTCGTCTAATCCCTTGGACAGCCGGTGCGAGTTGATTCTTCTGCGATGCGATCTCCTAACAGCGTCGGCTCTCCGGTACGGCTCGCTCCTGAGCCCGAGGAGAATATCTTCAAGAGCCCCGTTGTAAACTTCATCCTGCTGCAACAACTTCTTCTCGCTCACCAGCTGTGACTTGGTCTTTAGCTCATTGATTACGGCGTCCTAAAGGGAAATATACAGAAAAATATTGCGTAAGGTTTACTTGGGAAGATGTTTTAAATTCGTCATGCTTTGCAGTGCTTCAATACAGCAAACCGTGCCAGAAACAATGCCCCTGGTTCAAATTGTGTTGACTGATTGCTTGTGTGCAAAATTTACCCTCTGTTTACCTCCATGCGAAGTCTGCAATCTGTTGTATTAGTATTATATTTTAATAATAAATTACCTGACAATTTTGTAGATTCAATCGTACAAATATAATAAATGTATATTAGATTTAATATACCACTTTCTATTATCTAAATTTAGAGTCGCAATTTTTTAGTTTCTCTTGCACAATTACAGAAATAATCATTGAGTTTTTTATATTAATACATAATGACTTAGTGTATCTGTGATATAAATCCTCCTAAATAAACTGTCTGATTTTATGACTAACGAAAGATCCACTCTACTCTATATGCTTTGTAACCTGCCAATTGACTAAATTAAGCAAAGCGTTCAACACAAGAGTGTTGAGCGCTTAACATTATTAACATATACGCTAATAGTTTTAGGAATCATTGCTATAACAGATATACCAGAAAGTTCCTGCATTTTTACCACCTTTAAGTTGAAACGACACATTTTATGTCACGAACAGACTGTATAAACTCTAGTGCCTCATCGTTTGGTGTTATCTTTTACCAAATTACATTTAATCCGTTCATTGCTAACAAAATATAATATAACAAAATATAAGCTAATAAAAAAGCGACCGATATTACTGACAGATTAATTCAAACCGAAAGAGAGTAACAAATCGCCCTATGCTGGGTCCAGAAACGACTCAAAACCACAGGGTTCATGCGTTTAAGTTCGATTCAAACGGAAAAGGCGGACCAAAGCACCTAGCGCAGTGTGGGCGTGCCAATCATAATACAGTGAACACGTGTCTCGTGGTATCAGCAATGAATAGGAATAAACGGCAAAAGAGATACTATGAAATTACTTTTTATGCTGTTTTGTATGCTGTGGCATAATTTTTTTTTTTGCCATTGTCACGGTAAATATTTGCGAATTTGAGATAGTAAACTGAATTGTACGTACATGTCGGCCATTGTTTGAAAAATTTTAGCCTGCAAAATTAGTTTTACATTAAAAGATCAAATTAAATGTAAAATGAACGAAGCAGAGATCAAATTAAATGTAAAATGAACGACTCCTGGCGGACAGTGAACAGGAAGAACACATGTTTTTTTGCAGTCTGGATAGAGGCTACATATTTGGATATCTGATGATCTTAAAAAATACAGGAACTTTCTGGTTCACCTCATATTTTAATAAGCAAATAATTATAGATATGTACTATGAAAGCAAATAAAAAGCTAAACATGTATGTATCTACACAATGACTTAATTTTTTCTAACGTCCTGAATAGCTTTTGTCGACAATACCTAAATGATGACCTATTGTAATGTGGTATTTTGATTTACTCAATTATCAAATTGTGGAAAAGATATACTAATCTTAAAGCTGTCACTAAACCCTTGGTTTATGTATATTGTCCCTGACACTAACAAAATGAAAAAGAAATGAACACTTATAAAGATAAGAATGATGTCCTTATAATAGAAGTTATGTTAACTAATTTTTTTCAGAAACTTTCTCCTCCCATATGAATGGTATGGTTGTCTAATACAGACTCATCAAGTGTGTATTTGTGGGAAAAATTTCTCGTATTATGGATGAGGATTTATAGCAATGATGAATGAAAATACAAATTCTCATCATAGTACTAAAAATCCTATAGAGTAAACTGAATGTTAATAATCAAACTGAAAGAGAAAATATTTACACAGATTTATAAAAGCTGTTTGATACCTAAAAGTGCTGGAATCTAAATCCAAAATGAAACAGAAATAAATGTTGAAGAAAAATAAGAAATGGATGTAATACTTTAAAAGTGAACAAATGACCAATGAAACTAGTTTTATATCATAGGGCTGTTGAAATAAATTGAAGTGGAGAATGAGAATAACATTAATTTTGAATAAACTAATTTTTGAAATCTATAAATTAGAAAATTGAAAGGTTTATTAAACTAATAAGGCGATTATCAAAAAGCGACATTTAGTGCCCAAAATGCTAAATAAATATTCATAATAAATATAATATTTGCTGTGCAGGATTAAAAAGGCCGAATATAAATACTATTTTGTTAGGTTTCAACAAAAATTATTATTATATTAAAGTTTATAATAACTAGACTAATGACATACTTTACAGTTGTTGTGTAAGAGTTCCTTTCATGTTTGTATGTAATTCAGCTTTATCTTTGTTTTAGTTTTGTCTATCTTAGATGTATCTTACTTGTATCGTAGTAGTAATTTTGCAATTAGACATCTGATGTCAGAGTTTTTTGCAAACTAAAATACATATTAAGATAATTAAAATGATCAAAAAGTATTGAACAAAAATGACCACGACATAGATTTTATTAGATATTATGAATTATATTATTGATTGAAAAAGCAACGCAAAGGTGAAATATCATATTATTGATAAAATAATATACACTAAATTATATTATGACATAACTGTGACTAATAATATTTGATTAAATGAAAATGTGAAATTAATAAATGCTATTAAAATAAATTTGTATTAAAGCAAAAGAATTTGTTAAAAAAAAGAAGAAGAAGAAACTGTGAATGAACTTACGGGAAGTAATATATTGCCAGTAAATATCTATTCCCCGCTAGTTGTGGGAGAAATGTGAAGACTGATGCAACTTCAACTGCAAAAGTCCCGCGGCCGCGTAACTAAACTTCTAGCAGTGCACAAAAAGCAACACCAACAAGTTGTCATAACATGGCAACACATAGACACTTGATCATCCAACGCAGGAGAGAGACCGAGGAAATCTAATAATTTATGTACGTAAGCAACAATGCCACTCTGAATTCAGATGAAAAGTGTTGTGTATTGGGTAAAAAATTTTTTTGCAATGTGTGTGCAGAGACGAAAGAAACTATTGATGATTTTTCCATGAGAGCTATATTGACGACTATCAAAACCAACTCAAATTAAATTTCTTTGCGGGTGAATAAATATTAAATCAAGATATATTATACATGCCTCACAGAGACAAAACTATTTGTATGGAACAGTAGGTATACAGGACTTACGGCCCGTCATTTGCTTGGCTTCAGTGATCACTTTACACAATGTAACATTCACAATTCCACCCACCATCGACAACTATAAAATTTTAGAAAGTTTTTATCGTATTTATGCACCTCGCTTCACTTTAAACTACGCTGTCGTCATCTATTGCTGAAATTTGTCATTCCCACAAAAAAGCCATATAAATAGTTTTCTCTCTGAGACATCTATAATATATCTTGATTTTACTACGATCCCTCTGGGGACAAAATCTGGTATCTGTATTCTTGAAGTAATTTGAACATACTCAAAAATATTGTGAGAATAAACATTAGTTTTACAGAAGGACTGGAGAGAAAAGTATGTCAATGTAAGTCAATATTCAATATGTTAATGCTTTACTTCATAAGTTGCGTAAACCTTTTGCCGCGTACATAAGGTGAATGTTGGAAAGGAAAAGTGAGATTATTACAAGTGGTAATAAAGCCCAAATATCAATCTACGCCTTAAGCCCAAATATTAACCTAAGTTAAAAAATAATTTATGTAAATTAACTTTGTAAACACCACTTATTTATTGAAAAAATTCAACATGTTTTATAAATTGAATGTTATAAATAATCAGGTCCTTTTTGCAAATAGTCATCTTTTAAATTTATTTTCATGTTAAGTAGGTACTTTTTATTATCATTTTCCATATATTACTTTTTAATATTTTGATCTATACTTCGATTTTTAAATTTTATTTTTGTTATCCTGACGAAGATGCCATTGGTTTCGAAACATGTTGAATTTTTTCAATAAATAAGTGGTGTTTACAAAGTTAATTTACATAAATTATAATTATATCTCCACAAGATAATAATTTTGCTATATTTGAATAAGTTAAAAAAATTATAATTGAAGGAGATCGCTAGCATTAAATTCACCAGCAAATAACTCACAAACTCAATGCCCGCACCACTTCTCCGATACTGTTTCGGGAGCTGGTGGTTATGTATCAGTTTCGCTCAATGAAATAACCCAATGTTTTCTTTTATTTTTATTCAAAACCAACATGTATTGGTGTAATGGAAACAAATGCGTAATTTTTTGTAGTGAATTATTTTATATATTAATTAGTGTGAACTTGAAAAGTGCATGTCATGCCAAAACTCTATTCTATGTACAATACAGTTTATACTGATTTCACATAAATGATTTTATAAACATAAAATGCTCACATTGTTTTCAAGGTGCGATGAATGTGCATACATGTGGGTTTTAGCGTTTATTTCTTAAAATAAATTAAATGCTAAATAAAAATTTGTTTTTATATTCTTTTACGATGCGAGCTTTTCATTTAATTATTTTTCAATTTTCTATTAATTTTAATCCATGAACAAAAAGGGCAATAAATTCGAGACCGTATTACATTTGGGCTTAACATGGTATTTAAAAGATTAGGAAAATTATGGCAGAGGGGTGAAGGGAGAAAGTATAAAAATGATGAATAAAAAATGGACATTCACAAGTTTGAAATATGTTTTGATTATGTATTAGCATACTGTTAGCAAATTTATCACAAACATTGTTTCAATTCCAATTGTGTAATTGATTTTTTACAGATAAACTACAAGAAGCACAAAACTTCACTGCTAATGCACAAATGCACAATTTTGCTACGCTCAAAATTTTAATGGCAACAAATGGTGGCATAGTTTCCTCCGTACCTGTCCAGCCGGTAACGGCATAGCAACCGGAATAATTAAATCGTATTACTTAATGTGTTTACCTTGTATATGATAGTGATTTCATTAATAATAATTTTTAAGTGACATGTTCTCTGTAGCTTGTGTTGACTTCTGAAAAATATTACTAGGTTTATTTCTACATAAGGTTTTTGTGAAGTGTAATTGAAAGAAAGAGGTATAAATATTATATACAATAAAATAACTAGATTCCCTCGCAACCCTGCAGCATACGATGGATAATCAGGAATCTACAGTCAGGGATCAACCACCACCGAGATTGTTAAACATTCAGTCAACATTATATTTACAAATGTAGATAATCAATCGCCTTATGTTTTTGCATTTTGGTACAAAGTTAATATATTTTTTAATATAAAATATATGGCAACAGTGAAATTCTACAATATTATAAGTAGTAGTTTAGAGAAGTATTCCAATTCTACGAAAGTGTAGTAGTGGCTATGGTATTTCTATACAAATTGTTGCGAGGCACTTGTTAGGAGCTAGTACTATTAATTGGAGAAATATTATTACCATAAAATTGTTGGTATCTTATCTACAGAAGAAGTGATTAATACTAATGAGGATATTATTTTATAGTTTATACACTGTGACAACACTGGCGAATATTAAAAATGGTTTCAAATGTAACAAATTCACAAATTCGTAACAACTAACATATTCATATTTTGTGATTACACTGCTAGAAAAAATGTAGAAAGGCGTTTAGATTCAAAATCTCTAAGCACCATTCTACAGATATGAATATGACCAGATTGCTACAGGACAGACAAAAAATAATTCACAATTTTGTGAAAGACAAACAAGGAATTAACGGTACAACAAGTGTTTTTAAATATTGGGGAAGGTGGTAAAAGGGTAATGTAGGGATGTATGTGCTCAAACGAACCTGTTGCTTTTTCTGCGTAACTTTACTTTTGGTAGCGTCCTGGACCGAGCTGGAGTCTGTGGCCGCGGCCAACTCCAGACGGCGTCGCTGTTCATTCTCTTGGTCCGCCACCTATTAGGTAAACAGTTGAGAGTCAGATTAAAGCAAACAAGTGTTTCTTTCGAAACATAACTCACATGATATCACATGCAGATAAGAATTCCAAAAAACAAACCTTAAATGCCTTTGAAAACCTCACAAGTAGCGAAAAGAAAGTGTTGGCGTCGCACGATCGAGGAGCCTCCCCAAAGTATTCCACACACTCCCGGAAGGTTTCCTGCGCGGTGCGCACTTCGGAGCGCAATCGGCGCAGCTTCTCCTCGGAGTTGGCCAGAAAATCTCGCAGGATGGTGTTGTGCGAGCTCTTTGTGTGTCCGCGCGCCTCCGACTCCTTCTTGACAGCCTCCATGCCCTTCTCCAGTTCGTGGACATCGGAAACAACATTCTCCAATGACACTGAAGAACATGAGATTAATAATATTAAAATTAATTATGACCGAAGATTTTTTTCTTTGAAAATACTTCGAAATTCTTTATATTAATAAAAAAATCACATGTTTTCCTCGCTCACAAGTTCTACATGATCAAAGCACTCCTTTCTTTATTCTATCTACCACACTGCAGCCAACATTGCATTCATTTCTAATATGTTCATTCCTCACTCTTATCGACCAAAAATTGGTGGACTACGTGGTAGTAAATAACAATGGATATGAAAATATGGGGGACCTTCTTACAGCATGGATAGAAAATGGATGATGATGGTGATTAAGAATCTTAACCACATGCTATTCATTCAATCATACAATAATGATGACATGTTAAAATTTAATTTTAACGAAAGTGAGTTAGTTCTCTAGGAATATTATCACATGAATTATTAATTGTGATGAAAAAACACAAGTGGGAAAGCGCACCGCGAGTCTAATAACTGTATAACTATGTGCGAGTAGTGTATATTTTTTCACCCTTTTGATAATTTAGTCGTATGTAAATTTTGCAACAGTGTTGTCACGCAACAAGTGAACGCCGTGATTTAAAGAATGTATGTGCGGCAAAAGCGAAGCATTTGTTTGAACAATTAAAATTAATTGTGACACATCATCTAACAAAGGTGAAAAATGCAACTGTGGAGTTTAAAATTCACTTCCAAGATTTTTAATTTAATTTTTAATGTAATTATTTTTTTATTTTTTCTCTTATTCTATAAGTTCAATATTTGCCATCAGCTGTGTATGATTGTGATGTTTTTTTTTTGCAAATTTAGAATCGTGTGTTGGTAATTAATTTCCATTTTTTTTTTGCGGAGTTTTCTATGAGAGTCTATTGTCTGCAAAGAATTAACCATTCTAAAACCAAATGGAAGTTGTAAACATGAAAAATAATGCAATCAAACATAACGACACTTACCCTGAGCAGCTTTGTCAATGTATTAACCATTCTAAAACCAAATGGAAGTTGTAAACATGAAAAATAATGCAATCAAACATAACGACACTTACCCTGAGCAGCTTTGTCAATGTACATCAGTTCTGATTCAAAATTGAGCAAGTCGGGGAAATTTCTTCTGATGGTGCTCACAATGTAATGCAACAGGGATATTCTCTTATCAGTCGATTTTGTGTCCAGCAAGGTGTCCAAAGACTGCAGCTTAAACCCGTAGGCCGGACCTCGCTTGCTGCTGTTCAAATAGTTACCGAACGCCAGAATAATCTCCAGGACGCTCCTGAGTTTCTGGGAACTCTTGACAGAGGACGCTCCGGAGATGATTGCGTGTATTTGCGGCGTGATGAGATGCAGACTGTCGAAGAAGTTGCCCATGTAGCTCATGATGGAGAGCTTAGCCGACGTCCTTTCCACTTTGGTAAGTTGGAAGAGGAATTTGTCCTCTTCGGTGAACATGTTGATGTTTTTCTTCTCCGCTACATACTCTCGGTATGCCTTGGCCTCCTGTTCTGTGGGGACCATGCGCTGTAGCAGTTCCACGCTCTCGAGCGGCAGCTGCTTAAGGTCCAGAGCATTGATGGCAATGATGACTTTCTCTACGGGCAGGACCAATTTTCTTCTCGAGATTGCTGCAAGAATTAAATACAATGATAAATTCCACAATAAATATGCTCTCATATAAATGAAAGAGCAATTATGTTAACTGGGAGTGTTGAGTGATTTATGTTTCTATCAAAATACTTAATGACAAGCAAGCTGAACTCGACAATATCTAATTTGACTGATCTGAACAATGACAATAGTGTGAAATAGAAGAAATTAAAAGGGCGTTGAAGCATATGAAGAATGTAAAGGCTTTTGGGATTTGAGGAATATGTTTGGTAGAGACGGTAAGGCTGAGAACGATATCGAAAGGAGAGTGACTGCGGGAAATTAAGTAAACGGTGCTCTGAATGTAATTGTGACCGGTAAAAATTTGTCAAAGGAAACGAGACTAGTGGTACATAATGGAGTTCTGCTGCCAACTCTGATGTATGGAAGTGAAACCTGGAATGGGCAAAAAAAAGAACATAAGAAAAAGAACAAAAAATAACTGATTGTAGATAAGTAGAAATGCGGTCGCTTTGATGTATGTGTGGAAAAAATGATAGATGGAGAATCAACAAATTAGAAGTTACTGTAATGCTGGATGTAGCGTAAATGATAAAATAAACAAAAGAATTGCTAAGATGAGCGAACAGACAAGCGAAGAAAAGGTGGTAAAGAAAATTTATGAGGCGAGTGTTAAAGGCAAATAGAGGGCGTTGACGGAAGACCTTGCATGGCCAGATAAATCAAATATTGGAGGATGGCTATGTCAGAAGCTTCAAAAACTAAAGAGTGTTTACAAAAAGGTGTATGAAAGTGGACGAAACAAAAGTGGTGGACCAGGACAGAGAGTACGGCGTTCTATACTCTCTGGGAAACAGCGTGATGGTTAGTTAGTAGTTAGGTGATATTACGATGAGTACCTATTGAAACCTATAACTATATCAATTGAAACCAGATAATTTACTTACTTATTTACCATCACGCCGTTTCCCCGTGGGGGTAGGCAGATAGGATAGAGCGCCACACTTTTCTGTCCTGACATACAACTCTCGCCTCATCCACATTCATACATCTTCGCGTACAAGCTCGCCGGTTGTTGAGGCTTCTAACGGGCCATCTTCCAGTATCTGGTAGATCTGGTCATGCCACGTCTTCCGCGGTCGCCCTCTCTTTCTGGCGCCATCAACACTTGCATTATATATCTTTCTTACCATTCTTTCCTCATTCATTCGCTCAACATGCCCAAACCATCTGAGCGACCCTTCTTTAATTCTATTAATTATGCTAAGATCAGCTTTACATTCATTCCTAATATCTGCGTTCTTTACTCTGTCATAACTTGATTTGCTACACATACATCTGAGGGATCTCATCTCCACTGCATTCAATCTACTTTCGTTCCTCTTCTGCCAGCTCCAGGCTTCGCTACCATACATCAGTGTTGGTACCAGAATTCCATTATGTACCGCTAGTTTTGCCTCGGTAGACATTTCCATTAGAAACTATTGCGTTCAAAGCACCGTTCACCCTATTACCCGCAGTCACTCTCCTTTCGATATCTTTCTCAAAATTCCCTCTTCTATAGAAAATACTTCCCAAGTACACAAACTCATCTACCAGATAATTTGATACAAAAACAGTAGCTTGTTGGTTTTGTGGTTAGGACTCTCGCCTCGTGACCCAAAGGTTGCGGATTCGAACCTCACTCCAGACCAGCAAGTTAGTCCTATTTTCATAGCACAAGCGTTTAGCTTAGTTTGAAAATAGTAAGAATATTGATGTGACACGTATTCCGTGTTCGTATCTCTATTTAAAAAAATATATATATATATATATATATTTATTTAAGATATCTTTCTTACATTTGGAATGCTCGAATATCAGGCGCGTGCAATGTAGTGAAGCATGACTTTTACGCAGACATGTATTTTGGAAAAAAACTTTGAAATAAAATATTTATGTGATAGAATATAACGATAAATTAAAATCTGAATGATAGGATAATAATTGTGATAGAAATATTACGAGATATACCTTCAATGTTCTCAAATATAATTACCTATATTCCGTAATCTCGTGTGTTCCAAGAGAGAGACGTTATCCGGCTTCTTGAACCTCTTACTGGGGAAAGAGTTAAGACCGTCCACGTCAGAGTTGTTCTGATTGGCCAGAGGTCCGATGCCGACGCCAATCTTGAACCTCTCTTCAAACTCGATGAAGTCTATACGGCCCATCAGCTTGTCTTCGTCCAGTTCGTTGAAGATTGTGCCACGAACCTGGCATGCAATACACAATGGATGTTTATGATAATTCATATAAAGACTATTAATTAATACTACTGGATAGAAATGAAAACGTGCACCAATAATTTAAAATTTGAATCTTTTCTTTCTGGTGCTGAAAACTGAGTTGAAATAATATGTTAATGTCTCGTAAAGATACTAAATACAGAGTTCATATTTTAGACATTTCTCTGTACATATTCCTCTGTTATGAATTCAATAAAATAAGTACAATACATATAAGTATATGAGGACACAACAAAATAAAAAGTTTTCTCGAAGAAACTGACATTAATTTACGTGTACCATTGCACGGGGAGTGGTGCGAAGAGCGCAGTGCGTGGTCGTACAGAACACATTGTGTAGCACGCAGTGAAACAGATTCGGCGGATTGTCGAACTTTGTCCTTTAGTTGAGTATGATCAATGTTTTGTTCTCATTCTTAGCACTTTTACACAATAATTGATATATATTCACTTATGTATGTATTAATTATTATTTTAGCCTATTTGGGCCCAAGGTACCATATATGATACTCGGATATATACATACCGTTCATTTGTCAATGGTTCAGTTAAGATTTGTTTGTCGAGGTCAAAATGTGCATTGTCGGTAAAATTTGTTTCTTATTTAACCAGGTCCCCTAAGCTTGTGTTAGATAACATAACCGGTAAATATATTTACAACATAAACTCAGAGTATCATATATATGATACCGTGGTCCCAAAGAGGATGGTGATTAATATAAGTAAAACATTAAAAATATTCTGCAATATTTTGAAATGGCGGCGGCGGAAAATACTTAAACTATGCAAGAACAGAGCTCACTTTCCAAATAGCCCTCGTATCTAATGTTTGCAGTAGCCACATTATTCATCATGATAAATGGCTCGTTGAATTCTGAAATATCAGCAATCAGGATGTTATAAAGTAAAAACCTCTGCAGAAGGATAAACGGACCAAACTTCACCTGGTTCGGTTTAAGCGCGACCCAATTCAGCGTTGGCAGCTTGTACTTGGTGTGCACCTTCCTCTTGATCGTCATCGCGTCCGCCGACGGTGGAGGGGGCATCGACCCGGGGGCGGGCGGCGGGGGAGGGGGAGCGTGCGGGGCCAGCGGGGGCGGAGGGGGAGGGGGAGCAGCCATGACGGGGACGAGGGCGGGGGGAGGTGGCGGCGGAGGAGGCGAGGGAGCCAGCGCGGGGGCCGGGGGGTGCGGAGGAGGCGGGGCATCGTGGACAGCCAGAGAATTCATGTGTGAAGAAATGGCTCCCACTGTAAAAAAAGTAATAATAAATTTTTTCGAAATTAAATAATTTAATGTCTTAAAAATGAGCACCTTAAATCAACATATAAATGAGTAAAAAGCACAAAATAAACAGTAAACGTTTACCAGGTGCGAGGCAGCTAGTCGCCCAAATTTCGGGATCAGGTAAACCTACTAATTTTGGAGTATTGACTTAATAATATTTATGTACAATTTTTTGAAAATAATGTGTCAAATATTCAACAAAACCCTGATTTATCGAATTTGACATTTTCGTCAAAGTTGAATATGCCGAATAAAATGAAAAAATTCGAAAGGGGAAAATTTTTTCGTTCCTACTTCTTGTTACGCGTTTCCGTTGTCGCTTTCATGAAATTACTCCCATAAACCGGGCGTAAATATATCACACACGAAAAACAAACAATCTTGAGGATGCTTATCTATTTAACTACTATTTATTTTTCAAAATACTTACTTGAAGCTCCTCTCGGCAGTGTTAAAGCAACAGTTTCCAGTTCATGTATTTTACTTTCCAGCATGGACTGTCTGTTCCTCGAATCTTGCTGAGCTCTTCTTAATGTTGAAACCTGCAAATGATTTATGACAATATTATTATTATATGTACATTTCCCTTTTTCACAATAAACATTTCATATACTATTTTTGTTTATTAGGACCACGCCATATTCTAAAGCAAACAAATGTACATACATATATTTAAATTATATTAAAAAATGATAACTTTGTTTACTTTCACTATTTATTTATAATGATTAGAACGTTTCCAATACTAACGCATCATCTTAAGTAATGTTACTAATACTAAAAGACTAAAGGATGGCGTGTAGGGTGTGGCGGAGATTAAAGTCGGATGGGTATAGTAAAGCAAAGAAAGTTATCATTTTTTAATATAATCTAAAATGGCCATTCACAAAGTTAAACAAGAAAACTTCGAAAAACATTATATTTTACTTATATTGTTTATGTTTAGTGTGAGTCATTATTTATTGACTAGGGCAGGGATTGGAATAAGCGGCTCGCAAGCCGCATACGGCTCTTCACATGGACAATTACGGCTCTTCAGTCATAAACTCAGAACTTCAGCGTCAAAATCGTCTGACAGAATTGCCAAAATGTTTTCAAATGTAACAGAGCAGCAAGTCGATGAATCGTGTAATATTGGTGATACAGCACAAATAACCTTCTTTGTGCATTATATGTCGGCACAAGATCCCAAAGAAGAACTTCTTAGACGAGAAGATATTGCGAATGCTATAAAAACATATCTGGAAAACACTGGAATTGACTTAAATAAGATAATTTCCATTGCTACTGATAGAGATAAAAGTTTGATGTGATGATACAACGGATGACAATGTACAATCATGTATTCAATTAAAAATAAGTAGCAATTTGTCAGATATAGTAAAGCTATCAAAAGCGATGCAAAGACGCCGTTCTTATTAAATTTTTTATTGAAATATATATATTCATCTTTTGCCCTAAAAATCCATGTACAAATGTATATTACATGTACGCGGCTCTCTGATACCTTTTTTATTCTGTTTCCATGACAATTTGGCTCTTCTCACTTGACAAACTGCCGACCCCTGAACTAGGGTAACCAGGCTTCGGGTGTCCTTTGCACACTTGTCAACAATCCACTTACTAGTTTTGTCTCTTGAAGAGACCGTTATTTACATTTTCCTCACTTCTTTGGAAAAAATGTAAATAATGTATCTTTCTTTATTTTAGGTATTTTTAACAGGTTCCTGTCCCTTGATCTTGTTTCTATCTGTTTATGGTTCATTTGTGTACATGATTGAGTAGTATTTTGGCATAAATTCGGTACATGATACGACTAATTTTAATATTTCATAATAATAGAGAAAATAAGGAATAAAAACATAAACAATAGTATTTTGATGTTTCAAGTTAAGTAGTGATGGTCAAACCCTTGTTTTAACCAGTTATTTTCGGTACAGTTATTTGGGATTTCTATATGATTGTATTGATAATTGGTAACTAAGATAAAACTGTTGTACAGTGCCGATGGTTGCCCGTCGAATAGCAAAAAAGGAGCCAATCATCAATGCAATCAGTTACAAATCCCAAAAACGGTTAGTATGTTGCTGGTTAAATTACCATCACTATATATATAAAGTTAAGTATTATTCATAGAAAAAATATTTAGTCAAATGAGTGTCTATTTTTGCGAATTGCTATAATTCCTGTAATCAATTATCTAGCTGAAAGATTCTAGTTTGTTCATTGTTAAAATTAATTTTGTAACTGAACCAACTTGTGACAACAAGAAAATGTGTCCCCAATTTTTTTTTAATTGCTTGTTACTATTATATTTTGATATTTTGTGTTCCGTCTCGACGCCTGGAATCCATTATGAGAACAGCCTGCTGTTTCGCCACTTATACACGCGTTCCTACCCCCTCTGATTCCCTGTTTGCGACAATTTATTCCCGCTGGTATCCCTGTTTCCGGTTGCGTCGGCGCAACGGTTTTTCTTTCATATAACGTCGTTGTTTCGCGCCATTTGCACGCGTCTAGACACGCCAACTTTTGTTGTGATTTTTTTTGTGTTTCTATTGCAATCTACCCCCTTAATTTTGATCCCTAGGTTAACAAACATTAGACTATACAAATTTTTAACATAGTGCGACAGGACGTTGATATTTTAGTGTAAATCCCGTGAATTTCGTCAAACGATTTGTTAACAAGATGGCGGACGAGCAAGCTCCTTCGCCGGTATCCTCGAATGACGGATCTTCTTTCGAAGAACCGAGTCGAAAGAGACGCCGCGTAGCATACGACCCGCGTGTAGACCACCTGCTAAAACAGGTGACTGCTCTGACGGAGGCCTTGTTAGCGGGCGGCGCGGCTCCTGCATCAACAACGCCGCCAACGCCGGAACACGTGGCCGCGAGCGAGCCCAGCGTGGAGGACGCGAATGCGTCCTTTATTCAGCCGCCGCCGAGCCTCAGAAGGGCGAAGAATACGCTGGAGTTCGGCAAGCTCAGCACGGTCGTGAAGGAGCCGCCAGTACCGAGAGCGGACCCGAAGCGGATCGAACAGATCTCGAAGTTGCAACACTTCGATTCCGACGAGTGGTCAGGCGTTCGCTATGCGGAAACGCAGAGAACCTACGCGGCGACTCCCACATTTGTGGAATTGTCGGTGAACGACGACTTGAGAAGGATCGATAACGCGCCGACCCATACTGGCTTGCTGGAAAGATCGCTCGCCGCGCTTTCAAACGCCTTGCTCGCCCAGAGGGAGACCCTGAGAGACGGGATGCAATCGCTGGTGAATTGGGCATCCGAACCCGGCACGGATCTGTCCGCTTCGGCTCTCTTCGAGCGGATTCAGTCGATGTTCACCAGCGATGCTCCGTACAATAAGATTTCGGACGACATCCTGCAGATTGTGTGCGGCAGACGGGCAGAGTGTATACTGAACCGGAGAAAGGCCATATTGGAGGGCTTCAAAGACCCTTTCGTGCGAGAAGGTGCGGCCAAAATCCCTCCAAGCTCGGGATACTTGTTCAATAGGGAAGAGCTATCGGCGTATATCCTAAAGAACGGGGGGCCAGGAGAAGGTGATGGTCTCGCCCGCAACCCGAAACCTGGCCCAACCGTCAACATCTTCCCGTATGGTCTAGTGGCTAGGATACCTGGCTTTCACCCAGGAGGCTTGGGTTCGATTCCCGGTACGGGAACCACAGCCCCAGCCGTCAACTTCTCGTCGAGCTCCGAACCAGGGATACCTCCAGTCCCGTAAGCCCTTTCTGCCGGAGCCGAGGCACAGGGAGCGAGGCTCAGGGAACCCGAACAGGAGACCTAACCGGAAGGCAGACCACGGCCGAAAACCCGCTGGTGACCGTAGCCGCAGAGGTAGAAGATGACGCGAGGCTGAACAACCAGTTCTGGGGAGGACGCTTGAGGAGGTTCCAAAGCACGTGGAAGGAGTTCGGGGCACCACCTATAGTGCTGAGAATCCTCAGGGGCGCGAGAATCCCCTTTGTGGCCAAACCTCCGTTAGTCTTCCCCACCAGGCAGCTGTTGAGCAGCTTCAGCACGAAAGAGTCTCGAGACATGTCGAGTCACATTCAGGCCCTGAAGATGTCAGGCGTGCTGGAAAGAGCAGATCATTCTCCGAGCTTCATCTCAAATCTGTTTCTAACTCCGAAGTCGGACAACTCCCTAAGGCCGATATTCAACCTGAAGGCGTTGAATGCCTTTGTGGAGGCGAAACCCTTCAAGCTGTTCAACCACTTTCGGGTCCCAGACTTCCTCCAGCCCAAAGATTGGTTGGTGAAAATCGACCTAACCCAGGCATACTTTCACCTACCAATAGCGGAATCGCACCGAAAGTTCCTGAGACTATACTACCAAGGGGAACTTCTCCAGATGACCTGCCTGCCCTTTGGCCTGTCATCAGCCCCGAGAATGTTCGCAACGCTGTCAAACTGGCTAGCGGGACTCTTGCGGAAGAGAGGAATAAGGACCGTAGTCTACCTGGACGACTTCCTTCTGGCCAATCAGTCAAGGGACCTGCTAGCGACCCAGGCAGTAGAGACGGTCAATCGTTCCAGCATCTGGGTTGGTGCATCAACCGCGACAAGTGTGTCCTTATACCTACCCAAAAGCTGGAGTTTCTGGGCATAACTTGGGACACCGAAGCCAACCAGAAATCCCTCTCGGACCGCAAGTGCTCTGGCCTTCGCCAAGTACTGCGCCGCCCGATCGAGGCCGGCAGTTGCTCCCCCAAGCAGGTTCTAGGCCTCTTGGGGAGACTCAACTTCGCAAACTTCGCCACCCCTCGGGGTCGTGTGCATTGCCGAAGACGGCAGAGATTCAGCCGCCAGCTGCAGAGGCACGAGCCATCCAGACAAGTGGAGCGTCCTGCCGCGGTTCGGCAAGACCTAGAGTGGTGGTTGGAGGCCGTAAGGGAGTCCTGCCCAATACACGAGGCTCCCTTCTCCCACTTCCTGACTACAGACGCAGCGGACGCAGGTTGGGGCGGCCAGGTGGACGACAAGACGATATCAGGCCAGTGGACCCCAGAGCAGATGCGGTGGCATTCCAACCAGAAAGAAGCCTTCGCTGTTTACGCAGTGATCAGGGATCACGCTTACCTGCTAAGAGGAACGAAGACCCTACTGCAGACAGACAACAAGACAGTAGTGACTTACATCAACAAGGAGGGGGGACAAGATCATTGGGCCTTCTGAAGATAACTCGAGACCTCCTAGAGTTTATCGACCAGCAGGAAATATCTCTGACAGCGCAGTACATTCCAGGGAGATACAACGGGATTGCGGACCGACTCTCTCGGGTGACACCACTCCCGGAATGGCACCTCCTGGAACCAGCGACAGAGGAAATATTCCGAATATGGGGACGTCCTCAGATCGACCTCTTCGCATCGGCCACCGCCCATGTGGTGCCAAACTACGTGTCGCTAGACTCAACCGATTGCTCGGCCTCCTATCTCAACGCATTCAGTCAGCATTGGGATTACGAGCTGGCCTGGGTATTTCCGCCGCCGAATCTCGTCCCAAGAGTACTGGCGCACTTGAACCTGGCAAGAGGCACCCTTCTCCTAGTTGTGCCAAGATGGGAGAAGACATTCTGGAGGGCCGATCTCAAACAACGAGCAAAGGGAGGGCCAATAAGCGTAAGAGATCTGAAGAGCGTCCTGATCGATACGTCGACAGAGTTTCCCCCACCGAGGGTGTCGGACCTCCAACTGGAAGTTTGGAGAATAGCAGTGGGTGGGAACAGCTATAGCGGATTGGAACCAGGAGGAACAGCAGCTGTTCAGATGTGGCTGGAGAGGCTCAACGCTGAACACCTACAAGCCGGCCTGGGATAGGTGGCAGCGATAGTGTACCACGCATTCTGTCCAACCTCATAACCCTCCCCCTGCAACAGTGGCAAGATATCTGGCCAACCTGTTCATCCACGAAGGGCTAGCCCCTCGAACAATATTGGTCCACAAATCGGCAATCGTATCCTTCTGTGGCCCAGCTCTTGATGCAGATAAGATTAGCTCGAACTTCCTCGTCAGGCACGTCCTTAAAGCCATCTCGGTTTCTGGTGGATGCACTGAGAGACCCCCGATCTGGAACCCCCGAGTAGTGGTGGAGTGGCTATGTGAAAACCCGCCAAGGAACAGCCGGTATGACGTGTCAAGGAGGACGGCCATACTACTCATCATGGCATCTGGGCGAAGAGTCCAAGATCTGACACTTCTCAGAGTCACCCCGGACCGATTGATCGACAAAGGAGACTTACCGACTTACTTGACAAGATCTCCTCTATCGGGTAGAAAACTACCCGATAGAGGAGATCTTGTCAAGGGGAAACTGGCAGAGTGAAATCACCTTCCGAAAATTCTACCAAAGAGAGATAGTAGATAACCCCAAGCAACAATGCCCCCAGAGCTCATTAGCGCCTCTCCTTACGCCAATATAGGCAGTCACATATAACGTCGAACCACTAGGTCACCAGGTGATAACAAACAGATCTCTCATAATGGATTCCAGGCGTCGAGATGGAACACAAAATAAAAGAATTTTACCTTCCATTAAAATTCCTATTTTGTTTCCCTCGACGCCTGGAATCCAGGTAATCCCTACCTGGTGCATTATGAGTCATATGAAAGAAAAACCGTTGCGCCGACGCAACCGGAAACAGGGATACCAGCGGGAATAAATTGTCGCAAACAGGGAATCAGAGGGGGTAGGAACGCGTGTATAAGTGGCGAAACAGCAGGCTGTTCTCATAATGGATTCCAGGCGTCGAGGGAAACAAAATAGGAATTTTAATGGAAGGTAAAATTCTTTTATAAATTTTTATTACATAATTATATACTTGTATTATTTTTTTGCAAGTTTGGGATAACGAGGTTCCATAATTATGCAATAATTTTTTTATATTACCTCCTCAATGACTTGCCTCCTAGCCTCATCCAGCTGATCCCTCTCCCCGCGCAGCCTTCCCAGCTCCGCCTCCAGCGATCCCAGCTTGTGCAGAGCTTCGTGCTCCATGGCAGACATCCGCTCGTGAGCCTGAATAACAGACAATGTTCATAAACAACAAATCGCATTGGCAAAAAGCTACTTTCTTCGAGCTACATGGCGCTGTGATGCAAAAAACTGACAATATTTTTTAAAGGCTGGTGTGGTGTCTTACGATCTTATTAATAAGTGCGGTTATAGAGAAATTTGAATGTGTGTTAAGATCAAACTGACTGGATTACGCAATAGAATTTTCATAGAGAATGAGATAAATAATTTAGGCTGAAAAGATGAGACAACTCAGGGGTGTAGCAGGAGTGACATTAATGCTGGGAGTTAACGCTTTTTTAAGGAGGCTTGTTATATATAAATATTTTCAATAACCGGATAATTATGACATGTGTGTTGAAAGTTATTCATACCCATAAACAATCCTCCCGAAGAATTCACTTTTTAGACAGAGGCACTTCTAGCCCCAGAATGGATAGAATAAGAATGTGAATACGAGCAATCATAAGAACTTGGCAACTCTTGAGAAAAGGCGACTGGTGGATTGCCCCAGATCAAGTAGCGACAAAGACTTTATGAATATATGGGAAGATTATTATTATTATTGATAATGGGCAGGCAGCTTAAGCTGATAGGCCCATATCACTGTCTCTCATTTGAATATCCAGCCTATTCTTAAATTGACTGACACTGGCTGCAGACACAACGCCCTCAGGCAAACTGTTCCACATAATGACCACTCTATTGTTTAATGCACACTTTCTTGGGTTAAACGAGAACCGAGACTTGTTCAACTTCAGGTGATGTCCTCGAAGGTCCACATTAGTGTTCAATGCAAACATATCTGCCATATTAGGAATATTGCAGTAGTCCGTAAATTTCTCGATGAGGTCACCTCTTGCTCTTCGCTCCTGAAGCCTCGATGGAAGCGCCTTGTTGAGATTTTAAGCCCCCGACTCTAGGTTAAGTGGATGAGAATGACAATGACGGTGATGAGTGATAGGCTATGCTGACTCTCCCGATTCTTCATATCTACACACTTTTATATGTATATCATCATATTAATTTCCAAAGGTGTAGGCAGAATGCAAAATATGCCACACATTTAAATTCTGACGCTTCTCACTTCTTAGGAAAGTAAAGGAGGGAAAAAGTCAGGCAAAGCGAACGCACAAGCGGTTGAAGGAATAATTCAATAAATATAATACTAACGTGGCCAAGTTCATCTTCAAGCTCGGCCACTTTCTCCAAGGCGGCAGTTTTGGTCTCGCTGTCCTCCATCAAGGCTGCCACATCGAATACATTGTCTAGGTAGGCAGATATCTGGACCTAAAAAAATATTCAACATGAGGAATGAATCTCCAAGATAATTTTGGGGCTGTAGTGTAACAGGCAGCGAGTTGAAAGTGCATATTTTTCAGCCAAAAATACTACACAATAGTGATGGATCCGCTCTGTACTAACTACTACAATGTAGTACTACATTATATTGAAGTGCACACTTCACACCTTTTTAAGTGTGGTGCATACAACAAACTACATACTTCAAATTTTAAATTAAAAGTGTGATCTTTTTCGTGTGTGAAATTTTTGGTCAATATTTTTGTGAAGTTGATGTAGATAAAATGAAATAATGTTGGAGGTTTTGACGTGGATAAAACGGTTGAAAAATGTATGATGGTTGAACGAAGAAAAGTTTGGAAACTGAAACAACATCCTTTCCCCCATGGGTTAGAAATTTTTTGGCATCGAATGACGAAATGTTTGGAAATTGAAACAACCCCCCCAACAAATTTTGGGACCGATTGATGAATTGTCCAGTAGTAGTACACTTTTCAGGTAGTACTTCTTGTAGGTGATTGTAGGACAATTTTGTAGTACTACAATTAGTTCACTTCATGTAGTTTATTGAAGTAGATGAAGTGTGTAATGTTTCGGTACCTACTACAAATGTAGCGCACGCTTTGTAGTCTTCAAACTGGTGAACGTGTGTGTGTTGTAATCTTCATTTTAAAATGAAGTTTTTCACTTGGCTACACATAATTATTATTTAAAAAAAATATAAATATGTAAATATTTGTACATGTATTGTGTTGGTCAAGATTATCAATTCCTCAGATGAAAATACAGCAGAGAAACCTTACCTGCAGTTCCTCGCTCTCACAAAGGCGCAGCTTTTCCAGATAATCGTCTAATTTTAAGGATGTAAACTCGTATTGAAGATGTACCCTGAAGTTCATATCTTCAACCGAGTGAACAACGATATTCACAAACTGCATGCAAGCCACCTGAAGAAACATAAGATATGAATATGTATACCTGTATCTCAGAGGTACAGATATACATACAGATATTCGAGGTAGCAGATATAAATAATATAAAATAAAAAAATTATAAAAAAATATTTAAAAAATATAGCAAAACAGATATATTTTTTACAGGAGAGCAGAATGAATGTTGTTAGCTAATCTCAACCTTCATCAAAATAGGACATTCATATTCCTTTTTGTAATTAAGGTTGTGCCTTGTGAAAAAATATCCCAGATAAAGTAGGTGAACATTTACAATAGTTCACCTCTGAAAAATTTCATCTTCTAATCATAATAAAAATATTTTTTTCATGTAATTTAATTTTCTACTTTTTAGACTTATTATTACCCAGAGTACAAAATCATTTCGGTAGAAAACTAGTGCTTTGGTGAGTTCATTAACTGATTTCCAATATAAAACATTGATTATGATGGATTAATTGATTAAAGAGTAAATCTGATACTAAAAAAGAATAATAAAAATAATAATTGATACATGTACTGTCATCGAAAATACGTCTGCGTGCTAAATTTCAGCTCGATTGGACATTGGGAAGCGGGTGAAATATTGATTATAAGATTCCGTCCAGAAGGTGAAGTAATAATATAATAAGTGGTAATACAGAAAAACACAATTAAACCAAATTATTATAATTATTTAAAAAATTTATATGCATTCAGATACTGTTTTTGGCAAAAATCTGACCGACTAAATATAGCCAACGCGCACTGTTATGCGCCAATTAAATTTAAAAGGTATGGGTCGCTCTCTGGCGACATAAACATATTTTGACAGCCATTCACTTGGCCCTAGAGGTAGACGATGCGACATATCTTATAACAGCAAGCGCCTCTTCCCTGCTGTTGACGGGATGCAGAGATTTGACAGATCCCGTAAAGAGGGCGTATTGTCGGTAGGTACGGTCATAAGTGAAGAGTGTCCATATAGGTAGACTTTTTAGCAGAGGGTAACTTTGAGGTCTCCTGGTCTCGATCAAAAGATATAATTTCTATCGAAATGTGAGGATGTCAAAATATCCACGATATTATGATTCATAAATTATTTTTGTAGTATGAGTGGTGTACGGGGCATCCTAAAGTCTGATATGATTGCATCAGAGTGACCTGTCACAGAAGGGAAAACCCACGATAATGTAATCACTGACTGGAAACGGATGGTTGTATTACTCTAGTTATAGCACTACCTATATCTAGTTATAGTATTACTCAAAGACCTTAAGGCGGCACATTCACTGCAAATGCATATTTGGGCATTTTTTTTTACGAAAATTTATTTTTCATTATTCATTATTTTTTTATTATTCATTTATATCAGAATGTATATTCTAGACTGCAATTTTTTTGGTCAATAACTTAATTATGCTTACATATAAATTCATTAAAAATTTGCACCACCTAGGACACTAAAAACGATTGTTTGGCCGCGGCCTCTCGATTAATGTTTATATTTTCTTAATTATTGTAAATAATGTTCAGTTTATTACTTTAATATAAGAACAAAGGTTCTATCTAAATAATCGCCCAAAAAAATTGCAGTTTAGAATTTACATTCTGATATATTATTATTATTATTATTATTATTATTGATAATGGGCAGGCAGCTTAAGCTGATAGGCCCATATCACTGTCTCTCATTTGAATATCCAGCCTATTCTTAAATTGGTTGACACTGGCTGCAGACACAACATCCTCGGGCAAACTGTTCCACATATTGACCACTCTATTGCTTAATGCATGCTTTCTTGGGTTACACGAGAACCGAGACTTGTTCAACTTCAGATGATGTCCTCGAAGGCCCACATTAGTGTTAAATGCAAACATATCTGTCATATTAGGAATATTGTAGTAGCCCGATAGAATCTTGAATGTCTCGATGAGGTCACCTCTTGCTCGTCGCTCCTGAAGAGTGGGAATGAATAATAAAAACCCATACTGTTGAGGAAAAATAAAACGCCGAAATATGCATTTGCAATGAATGCCCAGCCTTGAGTAATTAATCTGGATTTAATTTTCATTTCATTAGCCAAAAATTTTTAAGACTCTACCGAGTAAGTTTACGTTGGCCAATGTCGATTACAACAAATGTAAACATTGTCATTTAGACGTCACCAAGTTGGATTAAAAACCATCAAGAATGATACGTTCAGTGTTTACCACTCACCATAAACTCAATGTGAAAGTTGTCATAGTTCATGAAGTATTCCATAAGCGTGTAGAAGCGATGTTGCTCTTCGCAGACCAGCTTGAAGTTGTCGAATGCCGACAGAATGATCTGGTGGCCTCCCTTCACTAGACAGATGGCAGCCAACAGCTCCAAGACCAGGGCCTTGGTGCGCAGGGAGTGATGGACGAGGCTCAGAGCTATGCTGTTGATCGCCTCCCGATGCTGGATTACCATGTTGAAGCCGTACTAAAAGTAAACACGAAATTTTGTTAGTTTGAGTGCCGATTAATCGGCGTTTATTAGCTAGATAACATCTTTTTTTTATAACAGCTTGCATCACACATGATTAATGGTAAGAATATGATTATAACAGAGCTTATGAGGAAGATAGCAATAAGTACAATTTACAGTTTTTTTTGTGCAGGCCTTTATCGTTACCTACCTCGCTAGATACATAAATGACCTGTTCTGAGGTAAGTAGCCATTCCATTCATTGGGACTCTATTAAAATATCTCATTTTATGGTAGCGTTATTAAAAGAATAAGAAGAAAGTAAGGTAAAGTAGTAAAGATAAAGAAATAAAGTAAATAAGAATTAAAAGGTAAGTAAAGTAAAGTAAATTAAAGTAAAAGTATATACATACATATATGAACAAACAAAGGTGTAAATAAGTCAATTAAAGTAAATGGTACGAGAAAAGTGAATTTTAATGTTTGTCGAGTGTGTCACAAGATGTATTATGGATGTCTCAGAGACGAATCTATATTTTTACATGGGAAAGTAGGTATGAAAGTCTTTGGGTTTCATGGGGCTTACGGCCTATCGTACCGCTGGCTTAAGTGATAACTTTACACAGTGTAACGTTCACCATTTCCACCCATGATAGACTACAACATCTATCAAATTTTTAAAGTTGACTATATGTTTAAGTTACATGACTTGTTTCGTATGTGAGTTGTATTTTTATTACTGACACCTGTAGTCCAAAGCTTTTTCATTCCCATAATCCAATACAGATGTCACTATTGATAATGACGTATCTATATTTTGATTGGAGTTTAATGTTGTGTATATGAGATTCTTCCGAATTACATATTAACATTACACTAGAATACACCTGAAAATAGCCTTATCTCTATGAGACGTCTATAATATATCTACTAATGATGCCACCCTGGGGATAAAATCGAGTATTGTGTTCTTGAAAAAATTAGACATACTCAAAATATTATGAGTGTGTTACAGTTGGTAGTTATAACCGAGTCGACTCATAACTACCAACTGAAGGTCGCGATAATGGGGTTTCATTGTATTTGTATGACTTGGGAAATAATGCAGATTTAATCTATTCAAAATAGTACAATTATGTATGTATTAACTTTTTCAAACAGTTTATTATTAATAAATATACGTATTCCATTGTGTTTCTTAATCATAGGAAATGCTTGAACTTAAATAAAGGTATGACAAATTGCAAAGTTCACCATCGCATTATTTTTAAAAATAATACTAAACTATTTGAATAATGAGTGTTGTAAAATGACTAAATATAAATTTACTTATGAGTGTAAGTTGGGGAAGTATCAAACTATATACGGATTTTATTTAATGAAAAATTTAGTCCCCTAATTAATACATTTATCTTCTTTGAAAATGAGGCTAAGCCCACAGAGTGTAAAATTATACAGAGTTGAACTAAACCCCTTTTTTAGTCGAGGGGGCTGGGACTCAGCGGAAGTATATTCAATTCAATTTATTTCATGATAATATGTACATGACAAACAAAATGTTTAAGGCATACATATTAGGAAGTGTATATCAAAAATGAAAATATTTAATAAATTAAAAATCCTATCCTCCCTCACATATATTTAAGACACTTTATACTGCTGTTTATAAGTATTTATTCTTCTTTTTCTTTTAGTAAATCTGTTGATCTGTGATACAGAAAACTACGCCTCCTGGGATGAAGAATTCAAGCTATGCCTCCATCTTTTCAGTGGGCGTCGTCCAGAGGGGATTTCGTTCGCTGCTGTATGCACGAGCACTGTCCATTCTGGCTACGTGATCTCTCCAGAATCTCCTTCTGGATCTACTCCATCGCGCTGTGTCCTCTATTTTGCAGGTTTTACTTATGTCTGTATTTCGGACACAATCACATAGAGGTTTTCCAGTAATGGATCTCAGCATTTTTTCTTGCATAGTTAAGTCCCTTCGGAAACAAAACATATTTTTTACAAAAGACATTTTTTTTTTTAAATTTCTTTCTAAACTGAGTTTATTCTGATAAAAATGCCCGTTTGTAATTAAACGCGACTTATTTGCTAAGACATTATACTTTGGTTTGACCTTTTCACCTTTTCACCATTGTTTCAAAATTTACAAGTTCATAGTAATTTTATTAAATCAAACATATTGGAACCAGACTGTGTACATACTAAGAAATTGAAGTTAGTTCATCTATACTAATATACAAAGAGGCAAAGTTTGTGGGTTTGTAAGTGTGGATGTAGGAGGTAATCTCCGAAACTACTCATCCGATTTCAAAAATTCTTTCACCAATATTTAGAATGGACTATCAGAGTAGACGTACGTTATATATTATCCTGTCAAAATAAGAGGGCTTTTTATGGTGACCTATTTTACAACTAAAGTCGACGAAAAAATGGTCGAGCGATGCGTTTTTTTACGAATGCTGCATTAACAGTAAGAGATATTTAACACATTCCACCACTAATAATATGACATAATTTGATAATTAAAAACACTATTTAATTATTACATCTTTTATTTCAAAGAAACCTTAACAAAAAACGGTACAACATAGAGTGCCACCACGATAACTTGGCGTGCGATGGAGGTCGCCCCTGTCGCAAAACAGAAGTTGCCAGGTTGTAAATTTATTACACAATTCATAATGTACTGAATGTCCAGTGACCAGTGTCAATATAAATTTGGTCGGATAACAGCGCGCTCCGTGGCGGCCGCTCTATCTGTCAAACTATCAGACGGTAATATCGGTCCATTATTTGCTTTTTCAGCTTCGCAAAACTTTAATACTTCATTGGCAATTGTTCTTGCACCACCGCGGACTGTTTTGGTTGTTTTGGACATAATAATTCAGTGTATATTGGTAATCAAGATGTCACAGCTCCCGAGTAAATACAAAATTGTATTGAATTACAGGGCGAGGGGTTGCCGCCGGGTCTGGGCGGGGCGGGTTTTAGTTCCAATCCTGCAGCACGCCAAGTTATGTTGGGCAATTTTTTATTTTTTATTTGGATATTTGTTTAATCTTCATCTCCGGGCAGTTTTGGAAGGGTATGGTAACTCGCGATCTACGTGTTGTTCTATTGAAGTGTCACTTGACACTTCAGAATCACTAGTTGAACACTCCAAATCGTTTTTCGAAGATGTAAAATCACTTGAATCACTAGCACATTCTTCAATTTCACTTTCACTATAACCTTAAAGAAGCAATTGTTTAATTCCAACTTCATTTGATAAAATATTACGAGCGCGACGAGATCGTTTACTACTGCTGGCGGGCATTTTGGAAACACTGTTGGTTGTCAAAATACATGTTAAAAATAATAAGTAAAAAACATTAGTAATTATATTTTTTCATATAAATATAATTCATAATTATTTTATCAACGATATTTACATGAATAAAGTTGTTGTCAATGATTTTTTATGCATAAAATGATTACGCAAAGACAGATCAGCGTTTCGCCGGCTTAGTGCTTTAATACCATAATATAGTAGACCGACATTCGCCGGCTTCGTGTGTCAATGGGTTAAATACTTTCTATAGAGAAGTTGTTGAACTTAGCAGTTCTATAAAAATGTCAGCGATGACATATATCTATATGACAAGGTTAATACACATATTGACATAAATACAACATAAATCTACGCATGCAAAGCCATGCGGGTAAGCTAGTGTCTATATATTTTGGTTGTCTGTGTACTAAACCAATGTTCTTATCATAGTATAGACATTCGATAAACAACAATACATTCTGGAATTTTATGAGAATTCAATCTATAATCGCAAAATGCTAATAAAAATTTGCCTTAAAGAAATTAGACTGCGCCCATGCCAAACAGTCCTTAGCCGAGTTTTTGATAAATGAATGTTTTTCACTAAAAAGACATTGTCTGATAGTCTCTCGGGAGGATGTCTATTTTTAATTGGGCTACATCAGTAAGAGATGAAAATAATTTGCAATTCAGCAGCAGTCAAAACAGAATACATATTTGTAATTGAATGCCTTCTGCTTGTCTAACTTTTCAGAGTAAATTGTTACAGGTATTTATATTTTATTTTTAATGAGATACTAACATAACACTGGGTACAAAATACATAAAGAACGACACAATTACAAATGTCTTCGGGCTGCTCTGGCAACGTGCATATATTTAATGTGCCAATGCAATGCGATCATGTACGAATTGGCACATTTCCCGCACAGCGATTAGGTGTGTACAGTGCAAGTTGCAAACAAGCATACAAAGTAAAACTGGTAACGATTATTATTGATAGAGTAAAATTAAAAAAAAAAAACAGAGATGCGAGCACGGAATACGTGTAGCATCAATAGTCTTACTATTTTCAAAAATGCTTGGTGCTATGAAAATCTATCTTGCTGGTGTCCTGAAATGGAGCTCAAACCACCGACTATCAGATTACTAGGCAAGCGTCATGACCACTACACCAACAAGCTACTTAAATTATTGCTATATTATAATGTATAATGGAGTATTAAGCAACATTATTTATATATATATATATATATTTAGTGGTACCCAGCTGATCCACACCGTGTACCTAAATGTCCTCAACAAAGGGTTTGAGATACAGACACGGTGACACCATACAAGTCGGACCTCTGCCGTAACATCAAGCAGGCCTGTGCCGAGTTAAACCATTCATTATTTTGTTCATTATTTATGTAATTTACTTGCTTTGGGGGCATATCTCCGGGAAGAAATAAACACTAACAACAGATCGATCTTTCATTCCAAAGACGGAACATTCCCTAAATATATAATATTCAATCATATACACTGGAAGACACCTAAAAAAGAGTATTCATAATATTTTTTGAGTACCTATGATCAAATTTTTAAATACACAATTACCGGATTTTGTTTCCAGAGGATATCCTCATTAAGTCAAAATAAATAATAGTCATTACCTTATTATTCATGATGGCACGCATGCACATGATGCAGACGTGTATGTCATCCGTGCTGGCACCCATGTTGAGGCGGGCAGCGTGCTTGGATCTCCGCCGCACCGTGTGGGGACTGCCCTCGCCCCCGGTGCCCCCCGCCATCAGCAGAGGCGGACGGCTGCAGTGACGCGCGGGTGCCGAGGTCACAGATTCCATGTTGGGAGTATTGCCTGAGAAATTGAAGTAATTCTGGCTATTTATTTGGACTAGAATAATAAATAATCTTTCAACAACTAATTATTTTATATTTCTTTCCATTCAAGACATAGATAATATGCCTTGCAGGCTGTGTATGTCGTATCTATACGTCTGTAAACAATTTTTACATGCGTTAAGCAATCTATTATAATTACGGAATCAATTTTAATGTGGTTTTTTTCAGCATATCTGACAATTCTCGGGAAAATTTTAAGCTATATGCTATTTAAGCTATATCCGGTACGACATTAGAAGACTGAGCAGCAAGTAATATGTTGCACAAGTCAGAAAAAAATTGTGCACTTTAAACTTGAAATGGAAACAATTTGAGAGATTTAATAGATCTGCAAAGGCATATATGCCAGATAAAAAGTTAGCTCATAATGTAATATACATTTACGTATAAATGATTCGACTACCTTCTGGTTTTCTGTTAATTAATAATAGTTAGTAATAATTTACAAATAAACATGACTACCTTCCTTCTAAACAACATGATTAACAAATATTTAACTACATATTTGGACTAAAAATTAGTGGAATGTAAGCGACTTTTCATCATATGTATGATAGGGCATTGTAAGTATAGTTTATTTAATATGTTGTATCATATTAAATCTGGAAAATTCATATTTATAAACCTGATAAGATTCCTTATGAAACTGGGTAAACAAATTTTATTAAACTGAGTAAAACGAGTACATAACAGATGCATCCATAATACTGATCTGCAACTATGTATACCCTTCTGACGAAGCCAACCATTACCACGATTTTTATGTTTTATTTCATTTTAAAATTCTATACCTATAGTCAACACTGAAGTAAAAATTGCCATAAATTGGAATCAATAATATTAATTAGTTCAAATTACATACTATTTAGTATATAAAAATTTCTGTCAATGTGGAATCACATAATAAATGATTACTTTGTGAGATCCCATCATTGGATGCTGTTCTGGACTCCTCGATTCTCTGCTCGTGTCTCATCATACTCAATCGGAAGCTCAGGTAGTCTATCAGCACATCCAGACCTTGGTTGCTTTCATCCAGGAACTCTCGGACCCATCTTGAAAAGAAGAGATAATAAATGGAGTTTCTTATTTTTATTTTTTTGATTTAAAAATGTATTTGTAAGCTCAGATATTAAAGCGTCAAAAACTAAGGCCAATGTCACATTTTGCTTTTATTATCTGTCAGCTGATACTAATATCCGGTTAGCCGATATGCTAGTCCGTTTTATATTTGGTTTAAAATATCCAAAATCCGGTATTTGCTTGGTAAAATATATATTTTTTTAATCATAGCTTAAATTCAATATAGCCTAGAGCTCAGCAGTTTTATGATGCTATTGACAGTTGAGACTGATTTCTTATCTCATGAGATTTGTTGGTAATGGCAGTATGTATCAATTGCTTTATTCTGCTTGTATAAAATGCAGTAAGCAATTCGCCAACTTGCTCTGGGTTCACTCTGTACTGTCTTTTACATGGAATACAAGACATTGTACCTACATGAGCCATTAGGATGCATAATAGTTTGAATAGTGAAATGCTAACTTAATAAACATCTAAACTAAATTTCAATCACAGAGAAGTTGATATTGAGGAATGTTATCAATATTTTTAAGAGTAAAATGAGATTTAGAAGAATCTAGGATCTGTCTGAAGTGTTTATAAACTTGTTAAAATTCCCACAATCCAAAATCAAAGACAATGAAAAATCCCAAAAGAATAGTTGGTGCAAATTTAATTTAAATTAATTCATGATTTTGTTCAATGCCATATTATATTGTTGAACATAAGTCTAATATTTGTAAATGATATAATTTTTTACATAGCAATTGGATAGCCCCTAGGTATACTGTAGAATCTTCAAAAATTATTTTTTCATTTTTAATATCTCAAACCATCCAATTTATTCTATATTTTTAGACAATGTGAAAAAAAATTAGAATTTTTGTTTTAAAAAAAGAAAATATTAAAAAAAATTAAACTTTTAAACGATTTAAATACCTGCCTAAATTATGAGTCAAAAATGTTCTAACATTAATGTCCTAATGTAACATGAAGAGAAGAAATTTGAAAAAAAATATTCTGAAAGGTTTTAATTAATATCCTAAGACAGAGTAGATGGAATGTATTTACTTATGTAAGCATAGTTTCTACGAGAAATGTCATCACTTCAAAACTGACGAAGTGTACAATGTTATATAATAGCCGTCAAGATATGATATTAGGACTTTGATGTTAGAACATTTTCTACTGTACAAAACATCTTCAATAAACAAAACATCTATAATGATGTCTAAGACAGCGTTTTATGTTAGTTTGATTGATAATAATATTGATTTAGTATTATTGAAGATTAAATAAATTTTTATTTTAAAATTAAAAATTTAACAATTAAAAGGTCTAAAAGGAAACGTGTAAATTGGTACAAAAGTGTAATCAAATTTGATTATATATGAATTTAAATCTGTAAAGGGAAAAAACTATATGTAAAGCACACTATGATAAGCAAATGAAGCAGAAATATTATGATGTATGTATGTACAAGGTTACTCACTCAATATGATTTGTTCGTAAGGAAATTTCCAAATCTCGCAACACTTGTGTGGACGTTGATTCTCCGACCATTTTCCTTTTCTAAAACGCCACAGAATGGTGTGATATGAAAAGCGAAAGCCAAAAGACAACACAACAAATGTTATGGAGGGAATCGGCAGGTAAGGTTAAAACGGTAATGCCTACCAAACAGGAGAAGGCCAACAAATGTATTATAGAAAGATACACGAGCCTAAAGTAACTATGATTAGATAATGCCTAATTTGGAACAATTAATTTTGACTCAAAACCATAAATAAGTGAGCAAAAAAACATTTTTTAGTGTTCTATTGTCAGGACACATAAATGAAATGACTTTTTGCATGCTTTTATTTAACTTTCTTTATCTGTTGTTTGTTGTGGTGGAATCTTGTAATTGATTTTTCACCAACTTCCCGACTAGCTAGAGCTCTGAAACTTTCAACATTTACGTAAATTGGATGACTATACACTATTAAATCATTTTAGACACGATTTGGTCACTATCTCCATTGAAATTAATAAGCAGGGGCCGCAGAAACAGCTGAAGAATTTTTAATGAAATTTAAAATAAATTTAATTTTAATAAATATTATTAAGTTCTGCAGGTTAAGTGTTATTTTAAAGGTGACAGCTGTTTCGGCTTGTAAGGCCATTATCAAACAGTTAGCCGGAGAACATGCTATTCGAAAATTTGTTTTTAACTTAAACAATGTGTCTAATATTTGGATACTGCTTGGGTGATGTTAAAAAATCAATTACGAATGTATGCGTATAAAAGCATGTCTTCAAAATTTGTTTTCATTTATGATGAAAATTTATCATGAAAATTTTAGGACAAATGTATGATATTTTATTCTATGAAAAAAGGTTTCTATAAAATGGATCCAGAAAGGCATTGCTAAATTTTAGTGTAGAAAAATTCAGCACAGCAAAAACCATGACTGACAACATTCCCTGCAATCCTTGTGAATAGTAAAAATGCAATTTATATTGATGGCTTACCATAAATTGATGTGACTAACTCACAATCTATATAAGTAACATATAAAAAATCTCTGAATATAACAAGAAAATATGGATGTTCGGTCTCTGAATAGACGGTTAAATATTTTTGCTATTTTAAAAAATGAAGAAGAATAAAAATTTAATAAACATATATTTTGATTATAAACCAATTAATTATGCATAACGATTTAACACATTGTACATTGTGTAAAAATGCTAAATTTAATACAAGTATGGATGACGTTGATATAAAGAAATTTCTACAGACATTATCAATATTCCCAAGTTTTCACGGCTATTCAGAATCCTCTCGTTCTGTGTTAACATATTAGGTCCTTACATATGAAATTGGCGTTTAGTATGGGAGGAACATAAAGCCGATTTTTTTTTATTATAAAATATCTATTTAATCAAAGTATGTACCATTGCTATCTATGCACTTTTGCCATCACATAGGTAGTTCATCAATTCCTTTACTAAAAAACCATTTGGACGGGAATCAATAAAATCTTTGAAGGCGGTTTGGACTGCCCCATCGGAGTTGAATTTTTTCCTTTGCAAGAGTTATCCAAACTTCGAAAAAAATGGTAATCTGTTGGGGCAAGGTCCGGAGAGTACGGTGGATGTCTTAGACATTCCAATTGAAGCTCCTCTAATTTGGTAGCCGTCTGTTGTGCAGTGTGTGGTCTAGCGTTATCATGAAGCAGCAGTGGCCTAGAGCGATTAACCAGCCTCGGTTGTTTAGCAGCTAGCTTTTCCATCATGGTTTGCAGTTGCTGACAATAGACATGTGCCGTAATCGTCTGACCAGATTTAAGAAAGCTGTAGTAAACGACACCAGCACTAGTCCACCAAACGCTCACAAGTAACTTTTTTGGAGTCAATTTTCGCTTGGGGCATGGTTTGGCTGGTTCGGCAGGGTTCAGCCATTGCGATGAGCGCTTCCGATTATCGTACAGGATCCACTTTTCATCACAGGTAATTATTATTATTATTATTATAGATAATGGGCAGGCAGCTTAAGCTGATGGGCCCATATCACTGTCTCTCATTTGAATATCCAGCCTATTCTTAAATTGGTTGACACTGGCTGCAGACACAACGCCCTCAGGCAAACTGTTCCACATATTGACCACTCTATTGCTTAATGCATGCTTTCTTGGGTTACACGAGAACCGTAATGATTCGATTTAAAATCCCTTCATTATTGTGCCGGTTGAGTAATGCAACGCAGCAGTCAACGCGCGTTTGTTGATTTGCTTCACTCAATTCGTGAGGTACCCACCTTTCAAGCTTTTTCACCTTACCAATTTGCTTCAAGTGGATTAAAACAGTTTTATCACTAACACCGCAGCCTGCAGCTAACTCGGATGTGGTTTGCGATGGATCCGCTTCCACAATAGCCTTCAATTCTTCATTATCAACTTTGGTCTCCGGCCGTCCACGGGGTTTGTTCTGCAGGTCGAAATTTCCAGAACGAAAACGTTGGAACCAAAAACGCACTGTGTTTTCTTTTGCGGCACCGTCGCCATACACATCATTAATCCTTCGAGCCGTTTCTGCAGCACTGGTGCCACGGTGGAACTCGTACTCGTAAATAACGCGATATTTCAAGTTTTTCATTTTGTAAACTGAGTGACGCAAAGAAAAAAACAATTGAGGAAAAAACAAATGAATTATAATTTTCAAAACACAAATACATGAGTAAATAGCTGTATAAATTTGGATTTGGAATTCCTAACCAAAGAGAAGATATTTGAGATCAAATTTGCCAGTACTGCAAAACGCCAATTTCATATGTAAGGACCTAATATCACCTCTGATCATGGTCCCTAAAATGGCAGAATATCCCAGAAAACTAACAAGAAGAGAGATTATCAAAATTATAAATTCGCTTATTAAAGATACAATGAATTTTACTGAAATTTTATCATGTAAAACAATCAAAAATATGTCGATGAATATTTCAGAGACCAGACAACACAGAGAAGAAAAAAATGTAAGCATGACACCATAGGTAAAATGCAAAACAAAGTGAATTTAATATCATTTGAATTTTAATTTTCTCTATCACTGCGAAGGCCATGGTTTACGTGTAACGCGTCCTCGTAAGACTGAGGAACCCTTTCATTTAAATAATATTTAAATAATAAATAAAATACTAGTGTAGGACTAAACGATGTTAGTGTAAAGCGCCCTTGAGGTGATTTTTTTACGAAAATGGCGCTATAGAAATTATCCATTTTATTATTATTATTATTTAATAAAATTATAACTTCTTCAAAAACAGCAAAGTAATTTTGTAGTGACATTATTAGTATAATTAATAAAAATAAACTTAGTTTTCACCACTTTTGTATTGAAAACTATCAACATGTTTCAGAGCCTATGGCTCTTTTGTAATGATTGTGGTTATTTTTATATAGGAAAAACGGTAGAAATTTTGAAGATAGAGTTAAGGAACACTTAAGGTGTTTAAATAGCAATAATTATTCTGAATTTTCTAACCATCTTTTGGCTATAGATCATTCTTTTGATATTAATAAGGGTTTACAAATCTTACATACAAATTATACAGAATCACAGTTTGATAAATTTGAAATTTTGGAAATAATAAAAAGTGTTAATAGTAAATTGAATATTATAAATAACCAGGTCTTTTTTACAAATAGTTATATTTTAAATTTATTTTCATGCTAAGTAGGTACTTTATTATTATTCATTTTCAATATATATATTTTTTAAATATTTTGATTGTCTATACTTTGATTTTTGAATTTAATTTTGTTAGTATACAATTGTATCCTGACGAAGGGGCCACGGGCTCTGAAACATGTTGATATTTTTCATTCCAAAGTGGTGAAAACTAAGAACATTCTTTTTTATGTTTTAATGTAAAGTTTTTGTAAAAAAATCAAAGGCTTAAATAATTAATTTTACAAAATAGTGTTTTAATAATATGCATTGTACTGTTAACCTACGTTGAATGACCCAGTTGACCACCAAATTTTTGACACTAATTTAGACAATGAGTTTCTGGACCTCATATTTTTTCTTTAGAATTAAATAGACTAAGACCCGATTGCAATACTTATATGCATGTGTATTCTAATTGAGAAATTTGCATGAAATGAATTGTGATATTACACTCATTTGAATGCAGTTTAAAATAGCACATACAATACGCAGATATGATAATTTTATTATGTATGTAAATGATACAATTATATCAATAAATGCGTCATGATTTATCATAGGGAGAAGGCGACAAAACAAGAAAATGTGTAATACCCACTCACTTACAAGAATTATAAGTGTGTATAACATAAATATACAGAAACAATGTACAGTAAAACCTCGTTAATTCAAACCCCAAAAATTTGCCATAATTCAAAAGTTTTAAAACCCATAAAACACACAAACAAAATGTTCATTTCTTAGCAAATTAACTCTGATAATTCGAAAAACCCGTTAATTTGTATCGGGTACTTAAGTAATAGAAATGTCACGATATTTGCATTACATAACATAATAGGTATTGCATTTCCGAAGTGATTTCTTGAAATATGCAAAAACACAGACTTTTACATATGATTAATGGCATTTTTATGAGTTTTCAGCGAATTTCGCCATCATATATTGTGATTTTTATTTTTTCGTACCTTGAATTTCGAATTAACAAGGTTTTACTTTATATACCAACCCCTCCTACATACACACAGTAAGACAAGTCCTGTACATATTTAAATGAGTTCTGTTCCAAGGGCTTTTTCGCAAATTGAATTTGTTCACTAATCAGACCATCCAGAATTTACTTTAATAGATGCAATGGTCCTGCACCTAAAATCAGTCATCGCGCAGTTTTTAAACATTTTAAATGTTTAAAAACACTGCGCACAGTTTAACCGCGCGCTGAGATTAAAATGATTCGCATAGTAATTGAAAAATATGTGGCTACACTGAAGAGCACATACTTGTTAAAGAAGACCGCACGCAACTACTGTCAACATTATTGAATGTGTGCCAATGTCGCCAAGCTGCAGAGACACAAACTAGTGTAACGTGCTGCTACTAAATTTGATATTCCGGTACATATTCTAATTTTGCATTTATTTAAATAATAATCATACACATTCGTGTCTTTCAAAGATCACATGTATAGGAATTTCTGTAAAGTATTGTAACTAATAAATAAGTCAATTTTAATTTTATATAACAAATAGGTTTCATACATATACAATATATAAAAAAAATACTGCCACATGAAATATATCAAATAAACCATTTGATACTTAAAATTAAAAATAACATCTTTGAAAGTTATATTTTATATGTATGTAGGAGAGGTTGATATAATAAACGCTAAAATAAATCAGAATTTTGAAATAACTAGTTTAACTTACGAATGTTGAAAAATAAAGAATTTTAGAGAACACTTGAAAACAAATTTAGTTTGGCTATCAGGAATCGAACCTAACAACTCGCATTCATAGAACAAAGATAGCAATGCATTGTCCAACCAATTTTGTCTTGTTTACCTTAAATAATTTTATTTATTTATAATATAGGGACAAGACAATAATCATGTGAAACGGAAAATACTTAAATAATTGAAAGATTAAATACCTGTACAATGGCCAACAACACCTTTGATAATTGCAAGCCAAAAAAAATACAAGAAGAATAAATGATTATGATTAAAATATATATTCAAACATATATTTTTTAATAATACTGAATCTTCATAGCAATTGTTATAGATGGTAAAATTATGATAACAAATCACAATATTAATTACTAAAGGCATTTTTGAGACTTTTTCAGTTACACTTTTGTGATAATGTCTGAATAAGGAGATGTCACACGGAATATAGAAAGGCTAGTCAGACTCAAAGCATACCCTGTGACTTCTGGAAGCCTTCGGGTCGAGGTAGGTCTTCAGTTTGTTCAGGTAATGTGCCGGGGAGTCCTTGGCCTGGACCATGTCCTGATCGCAGATAATCTCCCATTTCTTCTCGTTGTCATAGCTCCGCAGCAATTTGGCCTTGTCGGGCGGCAAGTCCATAGATGCCTAGAACATAAAAAATTTAGAGGTAACTTTAGATGCGATGATTACTAGCTATGATTATGATTAATAGCACAATATAAAGATTCCCTAATAAAAGCTCTACATTTTGACGTCCTGAATTCATAATGCAATCACAAAGTAATTATTTCTTAAATTCCTACACTACAAGTCACATATTCCATTAGACAATCTTAACTATATTTTTATTTCGCCTATCACAGATATTATACTTACTCAAGTTTTTGTATGAATGTACTCAAGTATATGTATATGTATTGTATTTTGTATATGTATATGTAACCATGATGTTTTCTTACTTGCATTAAGTTAATTATTTAACAAATTTTTAAATTACATTTTGTTTACTTTTTTTATTTTATTTTCAAATATTTACTCATGTTGTAAAAGCCCCTTCGGCGTAAATAAATAAATGAATAAATTATTAACAAATAATATCATATCACAACACAATACACACTGATATTATCTGCAGGAGCAAGAATCTATTTTTAATACAAGAAAAAACATACAAAAATTGAGAATTCGTTTTTTCTCAAAACAAATATTAATAATCTGTCTGTTACCGCGATCAATACCATCTTTACAATTTTTTTAATTTTTTAAAGATACATCTTTTTGAATAATCCAAAACTATTTTCATATTCGTGTTCAAAAACTCTCCTATAACTGTGTCACCATTTAAGCCCACCTGATTCCTTACCCTACCCCAGGGGTCGGCAACGCCTTAACTTATAATAAAAAATTGCTGCTCTACTTGATAATTTTGATCATGATTTGCAGAATTAGATAATAAAAAGATCCCTTGTGGTCGTAAGAATTGCACGAGAGCAAAAAAAAACACGTCATTTAACAGATATTCCTTGCTATTTACTGGCATTTTCCAGATGATCTTTACCATAATGACGGTCTACCAAAAACTAACAAAACATGTAACAAAAATGTATTATTTGGTAGATTAAAAAAAAAATGTTTTTTCATAATAAAACACTAAATCTCCAAATTGAAAAAAAAAGCTGTATACTAATTTTTGGGAAGGACCATAAATGTCTAACACAGTCCTTTCAAATATTTGGTAATGTGTAAATATTTTTACGGTGGAATTGGTGAACGTTGCACTGTGAAAGTGATCACTTAAGCCAAACAAACTCTGTGGCCCCCCTATAAAGACTTCCATACGCGTTTCCCATATAAATAGCTTCACCTCTGTGAGACTTGTATAATTTATCTTAATTCATAATTATCCCTCCGTGGACAAATCCAGTAATTGTGCTCTCAGAACATACATGTAAAAAATATTGATATTAATATTAAGTGCACTTTCTTTAAGTCTCTTAGGGAACTTGTTAGCAATGTTTTGATTAGCACAAAATATTATTAGAACAATGGAATTCTGCAACAAAAATATTAATTTTCTTATCAAAGATTGTTTATAGCAACTGAGCTTGAACTGGTTTTGTATTCCAAGTAAAAAATGTATAAAGAATATTATAATTTGAAGCCTGGTGGGCCAACAGGCTTTAAATTATATTATAGTTTTGGGTCCGCTCTGTACTAACTACTACAATGTAGTACTACATTATATTTTTGAGATTTTGAATCCATAAATCAGCATTTATCCATCATAGATTGGTCATTCCTATGTGATATCAATATCGATCAATCTCTCGAAAAACTTTATTCAATTTTCCAAGATACAATAAACTCTCATGTTCCACATTTTACGCCCAAACCTAATGTATATCCAAAATGGTTTACGGGTGATTTGATAGAACTAATTAAACTAAAAAAATCCCTACATAAAAAATTCAAAGACAGTCGTTCAGTCGAAGACTACATTCAATTTAGCAAAACTCGGGCAGAGTGTAAAAATATTTTAAAAATATGTTACAGATTACACATTAACTATATTGAAAACAGTGCCTTAAAATCCAAAAATCTTTGGAAGTATATAAAAAAACTTAACCAAAACAGTAACGAATTTCCATCTGAAATGTACCTGGACAATCAAGTAGCCACCAATACAGAAAATACTGTTAACCTTTTCGCAGACTTTTTCCAAAATGTTTACGACCTCGACACACCTGTTAATAACATACCTTATCACAATTCCAATAACAACATGTATCTATATAATTGTCTCATTACATTTGAATCCTGTAAGAAAAAGTTAGTATCATTGGATACTAATAAATCTGCAGGACCGGATAACATTCCACCGATATATCTAAAACAATGTGCCCCTGTGCTTGCTCGACCCCTTGCTCAATTTTTCAACTACCTGCTTTCTTCTGGACAGTTTCCTCTACGTTGGAAAACAAGTTTTATCACTCCTATCTTCAAGAAGGGAAGCGAATCTGATGTCAAAAACTATCGCCCAATTTCTATACAATCAGTACTCCCTAAAATCTTCGAATCCTTGGTACTGGACCAAATATATCCAGAACTTCTCAAAGTGATAGACAAAAGGCAACATGGTTTCGTTAAAGGTAGAACAACTTCCACAAACTTACTTATCTATCAGGAGTACATATTTGAAAGTTTCACAAACAAACGTCAAGTTGACAGCATTTACACGGATTTTTCAAAAGCTTTTGACAAGGTTTCTCATACAATCCTTCTTAAGAAACTTCACTCCTTAGGCGTAACTGACCCACTACATAAATGGTTTGCAAGCTATTTGACTAACAGGAAACTACACGTAAAAATAAAATCCTGTACATCCCGAGCTATCCTAGCCACTAGCGGTCTACCACAAGGTAGCCATCTTGGACCCGCATTATTTCTTGTATTTATCAACGATATTGTCGAATGTTTCGATAATGTTGAAATTTTACTTTTTGCGGATGATATTAAAATTTTCAAGGAAATATCAGATGTGAGCGACTGCCTTACACTCCAATCTAACCTATACAAATTAAACGATTGGTGCATCTCTAACAACCTATTTTTAAATGTTGATAAGTGTAAATCACTATCCTTCTGTAGAAATAAATCTCCCATTTCCTTTTCGTATTCAATAAATAATACAAACCTAGAAAAAATAACAGAAATCCGTGATCTTGGTGTCATTTTTGATCATAAACTAGAATTCAAAAGTCACATCAACATTATTACGAATAAAAGTATGAAAACCTTAGGTTTCATACTTAGATCAATACAGGACTTTGAATCAATTAATGTAATAAATCTCTTATATGTATCCTTGGTCCGTAGTCAGTTGGAATACAATTCCATCATTTGGTCTCCTTTTTACAGGGTTCATATAAAAAATATAGAAAGGGTACAACGTAAATTCCTAAAATTTATAAATTTTAAGCTTCATATTCCGATCGACCAAATAAACTACAAATATTTGCAAACTAATCTTAATCTCCTAACCTTGGAAGATCGAAGAAAATTAACAGATTTAATATTCCTTTTTAAAATATTACACTCAAATTTCGACTGTTGCGAACTCCTGAATAGTATTAATTTTAAAGTACCTAACCGTAGGACCCGCCAAAACATGCTGTTTTATTGTGACAATTTGGACACAAACTATCGTTCAAATTCTAGCATACCTCGGATGCACAAACTTGGCAATGAACTACCTACATATGTCGACATTTTAAATCTATCTCTCTCAAAATTTAAAAAATCATTATATGATCATTTCTTTTCAAAATATTAAATTTTTATATAATGTCTTAAATTTTTTATATATACCTGGCTATTCAAATTTAATATTGCTATATTATCGGTGAGTAAAAATTTCTGAGATCACTACTTTACACTTTTTTGCATATATACTTTTTTTACATATATGTCTAACCTCATTATGTTTAAACTATGTATATATGTTACAGCGAATTTGCATTTTTAGCGAGACTATACTTTCACTAGTAAAAATGTACTTTTCCCGGTCGGGCAGAGTGGGGGCAGTGAAAACATCTAAATCAACGAATTCTCAGATTCACTACACATAATCCGTGAAAATACGTTACTCAAAGCATAGACAATATATCGGTGAAACCATCGATTTGTACACGTAATTCTTAAAGCGTAGAAAGTATAAAGGCGGCACTACACTAGGCGATTTTTATTCATTTTGCGGTCCTATTTTAACTCCTAAATTAAAATAGGACAGCGGCACCGCAAAACGAATACGAATCGCGAAGTAAGGTGTCGGCTGAAAGATCGCGCACTCGGGTTTTTTATGATATCTGACGACTGCCGGAACAAAACGAGGTTATGTCACCATGTAAATATTGGGGGGTTAAGGGATAATTTTTATTAATGAATATGTATTTTGTCAATTAAGTTTATTAAATATGTTTTTTTTTATAACAATACAACAAAAGTTTATTTCTTACAAATATAGAAACATAAATAAACATACACCCGGTATTATTAATTTTAAATGAACCTTTAAAAGTGCGTCAAGTAACAAACACTCGATGCGAAAAATACAAAAATCAAAGAGATTCTATGTCATCATTTACGTTTGAATTCATTCAGATTCTTCCGCATTTCCAATTTTCTATCTTTTTATCAAAAATGTGTCTAATGTCGTTTGCGTTTCTTGTTTGCGCACGTGTAAAGCACGTGTAAGCACGGGTGGTAGACGTACAACATAAAGTGCGCGGTTTTTAAGTTCGCAAACTTACTCGGCTCGACGTCGGTGACAGACGTGAAGCTTGCTCACACCGTATCGCGATGTCGTCGAGAGATGAAGCCTTGTGTTATTTAGGAATTATATCATATTATCACATTTTAAAAACGGCGAGTGCGGATGAAGTACTGGCTTACGAAAAGAGAGCGTTTATCACATGTAAATTTAGTAAGAGAGTTACGTGAAGGAAGGAAGATTTCCATAATTCCAGCCCTTAAAGAATTATTTATTTTCTTGATAGAATCAATGGTAGCATTTCTTTCCACCTTTCGTATGATTGCCAATATATTATTGTAAGCTTGAGGGGGTATTTCACCATCTCCTTGTAAATCCTGATTAGCTGATATATCCAACTAAATCGCATTTAAGTTTAAAAATCGATTTCACCACCTCTGATTATCGCAAAAAAATTGTAAATCACATTTAAATTGTGGTTAACGCTAATCAGAGGAAATAGCTCCGTTTATCCTGGTTAATCCTACATTTAAAAATGGCCGTCGCGCTTGCACTTATTCTGGCAATTCAGCTGCCACTTTATTGTTTTGAAAACTATTTGTAATCGAAATAATACGGCTATAACCTAAGATTTTATTTTAAGTTGGATTGGTATCTAATCAAAATACTACAATTAAAATTTATTATCGCGAGCACCAAGAAACATTCCGACACGACAACTTAACCTAGGCGACTTGCATTTCATTTGAATTTTGACAGACAGTTGAGATCGCAGTTCGTCTCACGTTCTTCAAAAGATTAAAACTAAATATGGAGCTGATCCAAGATGTAGATGAAGAGATTGCAGAGGCAGTGGGAATATTACGAAGACAGCGAAGATTCCGACACAGAGTCAACTACATGGAGAATCTGGATGATGTTGATTTTCGGTCAAGATTTCGGTTGACCAAGTTAGCCGTCAAACGCATTCACAATTTGATCAAAGATAAAATCACACCCCAATTTGATCAAAGATAAAATCACACCCCGAACTACACGGTACGTAAATTCTTGCAAATATATCGATAATAATGTGTCAACGGCTTCCATAGTGTAATGATCTATACATGTGAGTAGATTGTGAAAATAAAATGTTATGTATTTTGTTTTACAGCAATAAAGCCGTATCAACGATGAACAAAGTGCTTTTGACTTTGAGATATTATGCTACTGGCTCCTATCTCATATCTGCGGGTGATTTCAGCGGCGTCAGTAGATCTTCAGCATGCCGGTTTATCAAAGAAGTTAGTGAAGCCATAGCTTCGCTAGCTCCAAGTTTTATTGGTTGGCCCCGGGATCTTGGTCCATTAAAGCAAGGTTTCTATAATTTGGCTCGCTTCCCAAGGGTCATTGGAGCTATAGACTGCACACACGTTCCCATGACTCCAAGTTAGTATGCAAATATAAACGATTATCCTATTCATTGATACCTTCAAGGAAAAGCAATATTTTTATTTATTTATTTATTATTTAACGCCCTATAGGTCTTTTACAACAGATAGGTAGAGAAAAAAAGTGATTGCAAGTTACATAAAATATATTAATGTAGGTATCTATTTCTATTTCAGGTGCAGAGGATGCTGAGGTTTACCGCAATAGAAAAGGTGTTTACTCCATGAATGTCCAGGCAATCTGTGACGCCCGCCTCATCATCAGGGATATCGTTGCCCGCTGGCCAGGTTCCAGTCACGACCAAACCATATTTAACAATTCTGTCATAAAAGCAAAGTTTGAGGTTGGACAGTTTACAAACTGTATATTGTTAGGTGACCGTGGTTACCAGAGCCAAACATATCTGTTTACTCCGTTAGCCCAAGTTAACACTCCAGCTGAGAACCTTTATAATGAGGCACAAATACGTAGTAGAAATGCAATTGAAAGATGTTTTGGTGTACTAAAAAGTAGGTTCCCTGTGCTACGAAGGCGCATCACATTGTCCAGTGCACGCGTTAAGCCAGTCATAGTGTCTTGCGCAGTGCTACACAATATGGCTATAATGGTGAATGATGAACACTTTGCATATGAAAGAGATGAAGCGTTTGAAATTGTTAATGAATTGCAAAATAATCATCCGGGCAATGATGATCCTAGAAGAAACCTTATTTTAGAATATTTCACTCCTCTCTTGAATAATTATAATAATAATGTAAATATCAATTAGATTAATATATTATTATTATATTAATGGGCCTACCACACTCACAAGTATCACCACACTTTTGCATGCGCATGCCGGTTTGTAAACGGGGCACCGTGTACAAAACACCAACTACACGCACGTTTGTACACTGATACCGTGCGTGTAGTTGGTGTTTTGTACACGGTGCAACCGGCATGCGCATGCAAAAGTGTGGTGATACTTGTGCGTGTGGTAGGCAAGAGTCTCATATGACACCAATACACCTGATAGTGTATAAGGTCATATAATCTAGAGAGGAGTGAAATATTCCAAAATAAGGTTTCTTTCTTCTAGGATCATCGTTGCCCAGATGATTCTTTTGCAATTCATTACCTATTTCAAACGCTTCATCTCGTTCTCATATGACAATAATAAAAAATGTAATTTTAAACTCGCGCTTTCTGTTATTTGCGGATGACTTAAAGCTTTTCTTAAAGGTGTCAATCTTCTCCAAGCAGATATATCAAATATATGTGAATGGGGAACACAAAATAAACTTTTGTTTAATGTTTCCAAGTGTTCGGTTACATCCTTCACTAGTGTCGATTGTTGCGCGGTATGATCGATAATCCTGAAATTATGCAGGGCATTGGTTTGTATGTTCCTGATAATTACATTAGACATCGTTAGCGTAGATTGTTTCACATTCCAATATACAGGACCAACCTGCCAATGGTTATGCCTGTTGGAAGAGCCACAGCTATGCTGAACAAAATCGCTTTGGGTATTGATATATTGTGTATATGTGTCTGAGGGGGTTTTCCGAAGCGGGATTCTCCCACACCTTTGACCAGATATATATACTTCCATAATATATATGCCTTGAACACTGAGTTTGTAATGTACATATTATTAAATAAATTGAATTGACACTAATACACCTGATAGCATTGACGTATTATAATATAGACACGTTATTCCCATACTAGCCGGCTTTCATATGGAGCAAATATTGCATTGAAAGAGACAACAAATCACATAATCAAGTAAAAATCAGGTAATTTGAAGTCACAGTGACTAAAATAACATACTCATTCTTACAATATATTAATGCAATTACCTTACTTTTGAATTGCCAAGATTTCACACTTGTAACATATCTACAGTTTATTATATCATTGCCTGATAGTGTATAAGGTCATATAATCTAGATATAAATTTTATTTTAATGGGAATAATAAAAAATAAACAACAAATAAAATCAATGTGTTTTTATTTCTTTTCTTGGTCATATAAAAATTAAAAATGATTCCTTATTAATCAATTTTCTTTATTTTTAAAGAATTTAACCTCATTATAATATTTTCTGTTCGCTTCCAATTTTTCTTCCAATATTTTTCTTTTCGGCGAACGTTCTATTTCCCTTGCGGCAGATTCTCGATCTCTCTTCCTTTTCTTGCACACGCTCAATTTCCCTTGCAGCAGATTCTCGATCTCTCTCTTCCTTTTCTCGCACACGCTCCTGCATCTTGTATCTGCATTCCTCCTCTAGAATTTTCTTTTGAATTATAATTAATTCTTTCCTCGCATCTATAATGAGCCCTCCTTTTCTCAAAGCTGGGTGCTTGGGTGTGCGTAGCTGCGGGACACTCTAGGTATCCCACTGCTGCGGTGTAGACAGAGAACCTGGTTTAGTAGTTCCATCTGTCCCTGATGGAAGAAGTGGTGCCGATGAAGTTGCCGGATGGTTGGTGGTGGTGATGGTAGGTAGTGGTCTACTAGCGGTGATGCGGATGGCAGTTCACATGGAGCAGTCCGTGGTTCGGACGGCAGGCTGACGTGCTCATGCTCATCCTCTTCCGTACATATAAAATTCGAGTCCTCCGCGTAGGTTGAAGAATCTGAAATAATTATAATATATGGTAATGATTATGAAATTAATAATGATAAAGTTTAATTAATTAATGTATAATAATAATCTTAGGTTTCAGTTAGTAAAATATATATTACATAATGGTGCAGCATCACTGTCGAACGCTGCCTCCTCGCGCTCAGGGAGATCATTACCATTGCCTCCATTTGATCCAGGGGAGCCACTGTACTGGGCCCTCCACCAGTTGCCATCTGATCCCTACGGATGTCTGTGGATCACTTCCGCACGGCCCGCTTGATGGCATCATACTTTTGGCGGAGGTTTTTCCTGGTGCGGAATGTAGAGCCCTCAGAACTGCTGTTGAATTCTGCCTCTATACGGCTCCACTCGGCATCCTTATCCCTCCACTGCACGGCATCACTTTTCTTACACTCTATTACTGATCTACGACTATATACTAATTTTAATAACTTATCACATTCATTCCTGGTAAAATTCATTCCTCTCTTATTCATCTTGACAGACATAACAAAAATTAAGAAAAAAAATTATTATTATCTACTATTATAGAAATAATAACTAAAATAAAAGTACAGACACACTAACTAACCTAAAACGCAATAAAGTGAGAAAAGATTGTCGTCAAACCATTCATTGATTGGATTTATATTGTGATTAGCTGCAATAGTAATATCATTGCATGTTTTGTTCTAAAGAATTATTGCAATGTCATCAGCAAATGCTATCTTTTTCTCACGTAATTTAAACACTTGGTTTACATAAATTAAAAATAAGATGGATCTGATAATATTCCCTTGTGGGATTGCAAAATCCAGATTAAGTTTCATAGGTAAATGGTTTAATTTGATATGTAGATATCTTGTTTGATTCTCATTCACTTATACACTGTTAATGATATAGATCTGTAATCACTTTTTGTTATGTGTCTTTTTGTTTTCTTCAAAAAAGTACCTAGTATTGATACGAATATCCTCAAGTAATTTAAGAATAAAATAAATAAATAAAAACAAAAAGGTCAATAATTGCATATTCTAAGAACCATGTAGAATAAATACTTAATAACCACAAAATAATTTGCCTATAGACTACGGAAGTTAGATTGGGTTTATCAGTTTTAGTATTTTTATTTTATTATTTTGCAGTTTAATTTTGGTGAGATATTATATAATAAACATTCATTTTCGTGTCTTGATTTGTTGATTAAAAATTGTTAAAAATGATTTGATCTTTTATCTTACTGTATCATCTTCGTCTAGAAAAAAAGAGAATTTCCTTCGAAAAACAACGGTAAATACAATTTACCATTTAATAATAATAGTGTACAATGTTATAATAATTTATGACATTGTACACTTCGTCAATTTTGACAAGTGTCGACATTTCTTATAAAAACTTAACGCGTCTATTTTGCGCGTTCGGCGAGTCATTTATGAAGATGAGAAAAAGAACAAGGGACCAAGGTGAGAACCCTAAGCAACTCCTGAGGTGATAGAAACCGGAGATGAATCATATCCATTTACGGTCACCACTTGAGTTCGATGAGAAATGTAAGATTCTATCCATCTCAATAAGTTGCCGTGGATTCCTGTAGCATGAAGTTTTGACAAAAGTATACGATGATTCACCTTGTCAAACGCCTTGCTGAAATCTGTATATATTACATCCACTTGAGATCTCGAATCAAACGATTTGCAAATCTGACTACCAAACTCAAGCAGGTTGGTAGTTGTGGATTTTTTTGGAACAAAGTCATGTTGATTAATGCAAAGTGTCTGACGAAAGTGGGCGAATATGTATCTACAGCAAATAACCTCGAATATCTTTCCAAAACAAGATAGTTTACTTATAGTAAATGAAGCTGAAACTTGGGAGGTTCGTGTACTGGATGTTATGTTTTAGTATAATTAGACACAACATGAACTCTGCTATGTGTTTCATTTGTAACAACGTGGCTCTCTACTTTGTCCCTAAAAAGAAAATATATGCTTGAAAATGTACATTACGACGCTTAACTGAATTTATTCTTAGTTTATTTATTCGATAATGACAAAAATTATAACCTAAAAATACAAGTACCCAATCTTTTTATGAGTTTAATCGACTGTCTTTTGAATTATAAGATGATCAGAATTTCGTAAGTGTTCGCGATTAAAATTTTAAAAATATATTACGTTTTAGTTACCTACCTAAACTAATCATTGAATATCAAAGACCAGTCCAGAAGTGTGACAGTTCGAGAAACAGAACTATCGCCACAGAATAGAGAATATGCTATCGCTCAAAGGATAAAAATTAGAAATACTGTCGCTTTGTGATGACTTTGGACTAGACTAGTGTAGAATGAGACACAAAACGCAAAATAAATTTTGAAAAACAAGGTCCATGTGCCATTAGAATCTTGTTATAAAATCATATAATGAAGAATTGGTGCAGACGAAACTTTCAACACTTCAAAATGACTATTTTAATAATATCCGTTACCTACATAATGTTGATATGCACAGAAGAAATTAATAATGCAGTAAGAACCTTGTTCACGCAATGACTTATTAAATTGTTATTCAAGGCCCGGTTGTTTCAATTTGGATAAATAAAAGTTCGTTTAAAAGCATAGATTTTTACGGAAACGGATTTCAGACTTGTCAAATTTAATTTTTGACAGTTCGGAAACCAATAAATTCACTAGTAAGTGCAAGTTAAAATATTGTATTCATTTCTATTGGTGAAAAACCCTTTGAATATGATAAGAATGACCTTGAATATACTTTTTCTAAAATGCCAGTGAATGATGGACTCACTAGAAAATCAGATTCACTGTAACATATATACTTTTTTACATTTATACCCTTTATTTTTCTTTTACATTTAATCGTTTGTTGTATTTTAATTATGTATAAACCTGTTGTAAAAGGCTATTAAGCCGTGTAATTAATAAAATAAATAAATAAATAAATAAATAAATATTGAAGTGTACACATAAAACACCCCTTGATGTGTAGTGCACACTACGAACTACACAAACTTCAATGTTATTTCAAAGTACATACTTCAAATAGTACATTTCATTTAAAAGTGCACATTACAAAGTACACACTTCAAATTGCATACAAGTGTGTTTTTCATATGTGAAATTTTTGGGAAATCGATGTAGATAGATGAAGAAATTTCTGGAACCGAAACACCCCTCCCCCTCCCCCCATGGTATAGAAACATTTTAGGACTAAACGATTTGAAAATATTATTGTAGTAGCGCACTTTTCAGATAGTACTTCTTGTAGGTGATTAGTAGATACAATTTTGTAGTACTACAATTAGTTCACTTCATGTAGTTTATACTACAAATATAGTGGACACTTTATAGTCTTGAAACTGTGAATGTGTGTGTGTTGTAGTCTTCATTTTGAAATGTAGTTCTTCCCTTCATTACTGTTGGCATGCTTAATAAATATCATGTCTAGAGTAAAAATGAAATATATTGCACAAAACTCTGGTAAACTTTATTCTCCCACATTTGTGTACCTAGGGCGAGAAGCCGAATGAAAAATAGTTAAAATAGGTAAACCTTTTATATATCTAGTTTTAGACTATGACATCTCAAAATATGGAATTCTGAGATACATACATAATTGTATCCAAAGTTTAAATTCTCAGGAAGAAATCAACGAACATGTTTAGTAGATTATTATATTTTTTCTTCTTCAAAAATAGCAAAATAATTTTGTGATAACTTTATTAATTATATATTATATTTCTCTTATGGTGCACCATAATTTGTATTTTTGATGTAATAAAGTGAAATATGAGAAGGAAATTGAACTTTTGTAGTTTCATTGCGATATCATACTCTAAGACTAGACAAACCAATATTTTCATCTAACAATTTTGAGATGACTCTCGTCATATTATTGTACCTACGTAAGCTTATGGTAAGATAACATTTCTTTATGAGAGCACTGAGAATAATAAACATACAGTGGAACCTCGTTAATTTGAAATTCAAGGGACTAACAAAAATAAAAAAATAAATCGCAATCTGATCGTAAAAAGTCAAAAATCATAAAACTCGTGGAAAAACCACACATTTTGTGAAAAATGTCTGAATTTTTGCATACTTCAAGAAATTATTTTAAAACCGCAATATTTATTATGCTAATACAAAGATTGCGACATTTCTATTTCTAAAGTACCTGATATTGAGATATTTGTTGTTCTCAATTACGAAAAAAATCAAGCATTATTTTAAATTTTGTCAAATTTCAAAAAACAAATCGAATTGTGTGTACAATATTTAAATAGATTGCTAACGAGCAAAAAGGGATAACCTCCATTTGACAAACTTTACAGGAAAGAGGTTCAAAGTTAAAAAAAAAATCTTGAAAATTTAGAAATATAGCTTTTAGTCATTTCAGGCAATAAAAAAAAATTACGATTTTTTCGTCTTTTTTTAAGAAATTACAGAAAAAGATTTACTCTTCGAGTGGGATTAATTAAATACATACTTTCAAATTCGTTTTGGGTATGATCAAATATTTTTCTTTATGATAGACTTTATATTGCCTGTTGCTAATATGTACATATATTTGTACTAATATATAAAGAGGTAAGGTTTGTAAGTTTGAATGTAGGAGATAATCTCCGAAACCACTCATCTAATTTTCAAAAATTTTTTCACCAATATTTAGAATGGACTTTCAGAGCTGACATAGGCTATATATTATCCCGTTAAAATAAAAGGACATTTCGTGGTGATCAAAAAATAAAGCCGATGAAAAAATGGTTGAGCTATGCGTTTTTTACGCTGTCTTAACGATAATAGATATTTAAATACTTTCTATAAAGAAGTTGTAGAACTCAAAAAGTTCTATAAAAAAATCCGCAATGACATATATCTACATATATGTTAAGATTAATACACAAATTGATAAAATATGACTAAAAGTTACTAAAAATCTAAGCGTACGAAGCCGCACGGGCATAGCTGTAGGAGTATAAATACATTTTAACTGAACATTTATTGAAATTCAAGATTTTATCAACTAAAAATAGCATCCTAAAATATCACATTATGGATTATGAATAATTAAGACTGTATTTTCTGTCTTCAAATTTTATACAGTTCATTCAGAGTGGGTAATATTTTTTAACCCGGTAGTTAATAATTCTTTCAATATATCTGCATTATTAATGTTAGACTATAACAAATCAAAAATATTTTTTTTTAGTCGTAATCTTACACCAGGGATGCGATAAGTTCTAGATACTTATTTTTGCACTATTTAAGAATAAAACTTTAGTAGAACCAATCATCAAGTGTGGTGGGGTGAGGTTATTCCAGTTCAACTAATTTGAAGTGCAAAGTCTGGCAAACAATCAATGGAAAGTCGAAATGTACAATGATTTACGCATGTATTATTCAAATTACGCACACATAAGGCAACTAAATTATCATTAACCCTTTAAGTATCCTCCAGAAGAACCTTAAGAAATATCAGATTATTTTTTTAAAAATAATAGTTTTTCTTTTTTAGTAATTAAGTGTTTTTCCCATCAATGTATCATTCTTTTGTGTTATATAGAGAAAATGCTACATAAATTTAAATGTTTCAAAAATGAAATATTATAATTTTAATATAAAATTGACTGCTTAGAGCCATAGTAGTAGCATAGATCTTTGCGAAAACGGGTTGTTTGATGAGTGGAAAATGCAAAAATCAATTATTTCTTTTTTTAGTTTTACTTTTACCACTTATCAAACAACTGGTCTTGTGATAATCCGGTATAACTTCATAAATAGGCATTAGATTGGATTTCTCAAAGAAATACAAAATCAGAAGATATATATTTAGAATTAAGTATACATGTGTTAAATTAAAATACACAAAAAAATTCTAACAACAAAGAAATTTGTCGACACATCCACTCCCTTGACCTACATTTTAAAACCTAGAAATTTAAAAAATATTTTTAGTAAGGTTTTTATCATTTTATTTGACTTGTATTGAAGAGAATGAATATTTAATATTCCATATAAATTACTGTAGTAACAACATTTTACAGAAAATAAGTCAGAAATATTGAAAAAAAAAAATGCAAACTATGATGTCGCTTATCGTCGAAACTTTCGATATTTCAGTCAAAGTGTAAAGAATATTTTTCATTAAAAATTTAACAAAGAAATCTCCTGAAGTTTTTGCTACTAGCTACGAGATACCCTACATTGACCTACGACCCGTACCTTTTGAGTAATATTATCAACAAATGACTTGCTTGTCGGCCTTGCCTAGTGATCTTAGTGGTCACGGGTTTGAGCCTCATTCCAGATCAGCAAGTTTGTCCTATTTTTTCATAGCGTACACATAGTTCGAAAATAGTAAGAACGTGTATGTGACATGTATTCTGTGTACGCATTATTATTTTTGGGCAAAACAATACATGCGAAGCCCAATACAACACATGTCTTGGGCTTCGCTCTCCACGTCAGGCCAATTTAGTTTTTTTTTTTTTTTTTAATATCAATATAATAATTATGATAATTTAGTTGCAATCTCGCTTCGCAGCAGTCCTCTAATTGTTTGTCCACTTTGGCAGTTTATCTGCCGGCATCCGCAAGATATGTCCCAGCCACCGAATAAGGTTCTACTTCGAGACATTATCTTATTTGAGTATTTCTGGTTCTGTCCCTTCTTTGAACTCCTACTATTCCTCGTAGAAATCCCATCTTTGCGGCCTTTAGCCTTAAGCGGGTTCTTTCAGTCAAGATTCAGTGCTCGTGGCCGTACACTAGGGTTGACCTGAAAACTGATTTATATACTGCCAACTTCGCTCGCTGTCTGAGCTCCGCTTTTCTAAGTATGGAATAATACAAAGATCGTGCTATCTGGCTTGCGGCTCCTAGGCTCCTGGCTTTCAAGCTGACGCTTCACGGCGGTCAAACGCATGCGCGAACGAAACGTGACAATGATCTGCTGACAACAAACCTTATTGGGGCGTAGTGGGGGTCAAAATAAAAGCGAAATTATATATTTGCAGTAGAATAACTGGATTAAGAATTACGTTAATATCAAAGATTTATACAAATTTAGAGAAACTTCATTTTTACCATTTTTTTACTACAAGTTAGCGTGAATATTTTTTAACAGTCAATCTCACAAAACTGTATGGCTGACATGAGCGATTTAATTTTTTTCTTGTTATTAATGTTTCAAATAAAATGTGCAATATATTTAGTTTTGTGTATTTTATTTAATACTTAAATAAAATACACATATGAATGAAATAATTCACAAGACAGTTGTACCAAATCATTGTGTTGATTTATAAACAGCCATTAAAATGGAAATCCCGCTTATCGCAAATAATTCCGAACACAATTTCAAATATTATTTTTATGCAACCACAAGAATTAGCATAGGTTGAATAATCCTTAAGAACAGTCTGGATTTAAACCAGTATATCCTGTTATGATTAATATGGTTGATAAGCGGAACATCAGTTGAGGTGAACGCATATTTCTTCTCTGAAAAGGAGAACCGCGGCTGGTAATCTGTGTGTCAACTTTTAGGTTTGTTTTGAGGACTGAGCCCTAGGCAGCGATCCAGGGAACTGTCTGAGTGTTGAGGAACTGCACAAGATAATGTTTTCAAATAATAATAGGAGGAGTGAATTGAAATAGGGATGAAGATTAGCACTAGTGATGCAACGAATACTACTTTCACAAATACGAATACGAATATCAAGCCTACTATTCGGCGAATACGAATAATTTAACAAGGTAATAAATAATACACCAATGTTCTTTTTTTACTAAGAGATTTAATATTTAAAATTTACTACCGGCAAATTTTTGTTCAAAAAGCACAACATTTCTTTTATCCGTTTGTATATTCCCAGTGGTCAAAAATAAATATTAATTTTTCACGTTTGTGAGAGATCATGTTAATACATTTAATTTGAAATTATTTTATAAGAGTTAACACTTTTACATACAACGGAAATAAAATGGAACGAACAATACGTATTAGAAAACAAAAACTACATGAAATGAGCACCCAACTTTATTAATAACCCAACGAAAATAGATGAAAGAACTCGTGTTATACTGTGAAACAAGTAACAATTAACAACTTGAGTACTCAACAAATTCATTCATTCAATGTAAGGGGAATCCCCGATAACATAGTGCAAAGGTATATTCGGATACACGGTGCACAGCCAAATCGGAATTTGCATTGCGTTCAACTATAAATAGTTTGTTTTTAATATTCGTGATGATATTCGTATTCGTTGCATCACTAATTAGCACTATACGATATGTGACTGCGAAGCTTCACAGATTAAATGTGTAATAAAACTGCACTCAAAATATAAATATAAAAATATGTAATATATCGACATTCCCTACGTAACTAGGCCATCTACAAAAAACAAATTTACAGGGAAGCTGTTTGAAGATTGGCTTTCTATTGGCTGAGAAACCTGAGACAGTGGTTTGGCCAGTGTACTATAGCTATTATAACCAACAAGATAGCTAAAGTCCGATGAACAAAAAGTGCACAAAAAGAAGACATAATTAAAACAAAAAATAGTTAGAATTATAAAAATAACGATACTCCGAAAATAATTAGAATACTTGAGTCACTAATATTTACATTATGATGTTTGTATTTCTCTACACTGTTCCATTATTGACTTATACATACTTATTCATTCATGCTCTTATGTATCATATACTCCTGTCCCCAAACACAAGTTTTACTTTTCTGGGGAAATTTAAACATGCATAAAAAAAATGTAATATTCACTGTAACATGTATGTAATATTTTTTTTTAATAAAGAATTCTTTAAAAAAAAAAAAAAAACAAGAAGACATCTATGTACCATAATTCTAATAATTAATATCCACTTCTTAAGAATTTCATTATAAAATTTAAACAATCTCCAACAACATTTCTTTTTATCATTAGTGCTCATTTTTCACAAGTTATTAACTAGATAAGGTAATTAATGTATATATTTTTATATAAATGAATGGCAATGTTATGTAAATTTCCTGTCTTATTATCGTTCATTTGCAGACTTCCGGTGAGTCTAGTATATTTTACGATCTGTGAAATTTCTAAAGAAATGCTTCACGTGTGAACTGAACAATTTTTGTTATAACGTTATTTATTATCCACTACAAGGTCCGTCAAGTGATATTACTTATAAGTACTTAGATCGCTTCTCATACCCGATTGGTGGATTGATAACCGACTTCACCTTTGAACAAAGACCCAATCAAATATTCGGGTCGGCTGTTGACTGAAAGATCAACTGCGGGACCTGACAATACACCCACAAACTTTTTAACAACAGAAAAATGGGTTGAATCAATTATTAAATCCTGGCGAAGAAAATTCTGTTTTTTTTTTGTCTGACACAATTTAAAAAAAAATATGGTTTATGTTGTGTTGTGATTGATAAAAATTGATGTTTGAGGTATCTGTAAATCAGTGGCGTGCAGCGCATACAAGAAAAAAAGCTGTGCATTAGTAAAGATTCTGGGAAACAAGTATTAATTAAATAATCCTTATCTTAAGAAAAAGTTGATTTAAAATTCTAGCCGTAATACGTCCTACGGCTAGAAGTTTTATTTCCGACTTTTCTGTACCTGACTTCATGTCAATTCTTAATGTATCTCACTTGTTTGCGCCCAACAAATTTGTTCCATAGATCTAGTCAAGTCGAGAAAAAACTCGTCTTGAAACATGTATTTTTACTTAGCTCTATGTCTGCGAGTTTTTTGTAATAGAAAAGTAAATTTTTCATGGAATAACGTATTTCTTCAAAAAGTCCTATATACAGTTAAAAAAATTCAAAAAATGTATATACCCTTATTTTATTTTTAATATAGGTATATAGTCGGTCGCAGCATAACCTAAGTTTACACCCACTGCCGTAAGCGTATGAGCAATCCTCCTTCCTGAATAATGTTTTTCTCAGAAATTATATACAGACAATATTTATTTGCAAATTAAAAGATAGCCACTTATAAAATTTGTATTAATTTATAACTATGAGTGTATTCTAACAGACATCTAAATGACTCCATCCTTTACAATCAACTGATAGCGGATTTGATTCGGCATTATACAAAGACATCATTTAGATAGATGGACTAGTGCAGTACCGTGTTATTAAATAATCTGTTGGTCCAAACGAAAGGTTAATCTCACTTGCCGCGCTAACATTCAATGTCAAAATGTGGCTTGATAACGGGTGTATATAGTCATATAAAGGATTGCAAAAAGCAGTTTGATGAAGAGGACATAGAAATATAAAAGTTCTGGTAGTTAAAAAAGATAAACTCAAAACAAACAAACACAAACAAATGTTCTCATATACAATATAATTCTCGAAAGAATGATTGCCTGCATAAATGTAACCGGTAAGCAAATGAATCCGGTATTGAAGATTCTCTCGTCCCAGAAAAATCATCTTTCTAGTAAAGCCAATACCGCGGCCATTATCAAGACTTTTATGTGTTTATTTCATTTTATAGTTCTATACCTCTAAAAAAATTCTATATGTCTATCTATCTGTTCTTCGAACAATCCCACACCTTTTATCCAATCTAAATCAAAATTTGCATAGTTACTCTTTAGGACTCTGCGGAAAATACAAGCACCCTCCCACTAGCTCGTAAAACTCTCCATCCGATGTAAATGGTATAGTTACACTCTAGGATCCTAGAAGAAAATATGGTCACTTCGTCCCCCAGACATCTCACCCTCCCCTCATCTAAACCGAATTTTGCATAAATTTGATGGATCGAGTACGCTTCTTAATTGAAGGCTGGTAAAGTGGCCACTGAAGAATAATGCAAAAAATAATAATCAGGCATACAGAAAAAATATTCACAATTCAAACAGACATATTCATGAACAGAAAAGTCAGCTGGCAACAGGAAGTTCTCAAAGTTGAAATCAATCCATTTACTGAAAAAAAAATCAATGCTTTATCATTATTTACATTGAGTTTACCTGTGTAAATATTTTAAATATTCTATTACTAAAATATTCCAGGGAAATTTTATTAATACTTGCTACATGTTTATTTGCTACTTTCAAGTTGATAAGAAAACATAATGTATAAATACATTACTTCCAGGATACATCATTCCGAATGGATACACATAGATATTAATATTCTGTGGAGTGTTGCCAGTTGTTATTTGAAATAAATATTTATTGCATATGAGAACGAACGCGAATATCAACTTTTGCTAATTTTGACTCATTACTTGGAATATATTGCAACGCCGCCGAGAAATTGGTCAACCATTTGACAAATTTTTTTTTTTTTTTAGCGAAATTTAAAATAAATTAAATTTTAATAAATATTATTATTAAGTTCTACGGGTTAAGTATTTTTATGTGTTACGGCTGTTTCGGCTTGTAAGGCCATTATCAAACAGTGGATATACCACGTACAAATGACTTATTTATAAAATTTTAAGTTACCCCTTCCCGTTTAGAGTAATTAGATATTTGTGGTGAAGCCCTGTAGTAATGTTCGTTTTTTCCGGGCACTTATCATTAAAGGTGCCTCGGTTAACGTTATGCTTAATTACCAAAATTCCCTGTTTTCTGCAAGTGTTATTTATAAATATTATTTTAATTTATGTCCTTAATTATTGTTTTTTTAAAGATATTTAGAAGTGGAGAGAAGATCATTTTTTTTGATTATTTAAAAGTTTAATATTTGGATCCTTTTTATATTTTCGGCAGAACTTCAGTAAAAATAGTTAATGAAATTAAAAAGTGTGGAAAAGTGCCCGGAAAAAACGAAAATTACTACAGGGCTTCACCACAAATGTCTAATTACTCTAAACGGGAAGGGGTAACTTAAAATTTTATAAATAAGTCATTTGTACGTGGTATATCCACTGTTTGATAATGGTTTTACAAGCCGAAACAGCTGTAACACATAAAAATACTTAACCCTTAGAACTTAATAATAATATTTATTAAAATTTTATTTGTTTTAAATTTCGCTAAAAATAAATATGGAGTTCTACAAATTAAACACAAAAACCATAAATAAATAAATTTGACAAAATAATTATATTTATAACCAACAATCTCGCAGGGATGAGATAATTTAAATCGGTGATTTAAATTGCCATTAAAATCAAGTGTTTTTTTTAATGAACTTCATGCTTTTTTAAATAAAATACTCTGCACTATTATTTTTTGAAAATTAAAACTAATAAATCCTCCCATTACTTTATCGCATATGTTATTGGTATTAATCAATAATAAAAATATATAATTGTCTACGTAACAATGTCCACCACTAACGCTATCAAATGGCACAAATAATGATGAGGTGTATAAAATGAGGTACAAAAAAATGTATAATTCTCTATGTAACAATGCTCATCAATGACGCTACCAGGTGGCTCAAATAATAATGAGGTATTAGAAGCAATAAAAGCATAATAATAATTCTCTATTTAATAATGTCCATCACTTAAGTTATCAAGACGCTACACTACTATATATAGATCTGTTCTCAAAGCCTTGAAACTGGCGAGCAAAATATATAATAAAAGTATGCTGTTTTTGAGCGATTACAGCTAGTCTATAAAAAAAATTAAGGACGCTTTCTACTTGCATAATAGGGTAATTTCACATATTACAGATATCTATAAAAATAAATGAAATATATTCATAAAAATAACTTATATTTTGTAACTCAGTATGGGTGGTGTGGGATGTTTTCATTCATAATTTTTATAATAAAAATCTTAAAAATTACGATTCCATTAAAACGCAATGTGATTGGTCGTGACATTGTTTAGCAAGAATTATAGATAAACCATATGTGATCTATGGTGTTTGTCACTGTAATTTGTTTATTTTCTATGGTCACTGTTTGTTTTCGCTTTGTTTTTACTGGTGTTTGAATGGTTTTTATATAGATTTTGCGGTGTTTGTGGCCTACTTTAATAAACTATCTAAAACCACAATTGAAATAACGGAGGACAGATTTTCACAAGGAAAATCTGATAATTTACCGAAATTCGATGCTTTAATGTATGATTCATTTTTCAGTTTTCAGGAATAAATTTCTACATTTGGGTACCATATAATATCTACAAAACTTTTCCCTGACATTATGGACGCACTATACAAAAAAGCCAGTTTGATTTGTAAAAAAATGAATGAATGTCTAAATACGCAAATTTACTGTTACATGTTAAACGTCAGATGACATAAAAAGTCATGCCTAACGTCACTTGCGAAAATAAATGTTTTGGTGGGAGTTTAAAATCGTTTTTTAATGTTAATATACATATTAAAAAAATATATTTTTCATAAACGTATATTCTAAACCAAAGTTAAGATTTTTCTATTAAAAAAATGTGAATTTACCCTATTAATAAACATGTTTGTTGCATGACTTTTCAATTAAATTAAATTGAACCATTATATACAAATAGGCAGGAGGTGTTACTAGTGAAAAATGTTTAACATTTCCGATCTATAGTTGTAACAGAAATATAAGAACTCAGTACTTTATATTTGGTAAAATATGTTTCAAATCACATCTGTAAAATAATATACATATTTGTATTTTCGTCAAATTTTATACGATAATGTAAAATTTGACTAATTCAAATAGTAAATGGATTACTATTAAATCAATATATCATAAACTTTGACAAGTAATGTGACCAATAGTAGTAGGAATAAATTATTTTCACGGTTATTATTTGTACATTGTTTTATATTGTTTGAATTGAATAGGTTATACGGTACAAGTAGTGTTTTCACATTGCAACTAATGCTGTGGTTCATGCAATGAACGGCACACCAATTACAGAGAGGAAGTGGGAATTTGATGAAAGTGAAACGCTCTGACCCAGATATGAGATAAAAAGGAAAAAATGGAGTGGAATACACACAATTAGAATTCTGTATACATATTACTCAATCAGCATTACCGTTATGTTGTTGACCTTCATTTTAGTGCATTTCAAGATTGTGTGAAATGTGATTATGCAGGTATGAGCAAAAATGGACAGCTTTGAACAAAACTGCACGCATCAAGATAATATAAATGAATAATCAGCATTATAAAACAACATCTAGAGTGGGAAAATGTTGCCGACTGACACAACTTGTAGTTTTATTGCAGGCAACAATTGTGGGTAATCACTGAGGCGTGAGTTTGGCAATGACTTTTTTGTTACGCCTTGAAGAACAACTGTAATGCAAGAACAGCAAGTTCTATATCTTAGGTACTAATGGCAGTGACTCATGCATTTTGTTTGGTACGGTAGCATAATAAAATATGTATAAATGCAAGACGCAAAATACCATTGACTTCACCTTTGTATAATCTTTACATTGTATTTTAATCCTTTTTTATTTTTATAATTTTAAGTCTTTGTAGAACTATTTATTAGTGTCATTAATGGCCTGTTGATATTGTTTCAATAAAATAAAGATACTGTTGCAGTAGCTCATATGTGCTATAAACAGAAACAAAATAAAAAAATGGAGAGTTACTTGTGTTATATTCCCTTTATCCGTGTTCATATTTTGGTCCACATCAATATAACATCAATAACTTTTTTAGAAACAATATTGGATTGTTTGTTTACATGAATTTCATTTATACCACAGCAGAATGAATAAAAAACCCTAACCAGGTCCTGTTATCCAAATTACATTGACATTTATTAACTTGTGAATATCACAATTAATCACAATAAAAATATTTTATTTAATTCATAACTAATTAAAATAGACAAATTTTTATTTTCAAAAACATTGACATAAATACTATTTATTTGTAATACAAAACATGTATTGCTATTCAGTAGATCAAGGAAACTTATGTTAGCCCTGAAATACATACTAACCAGGATATTTTCCAATACTAATACGAAATCAAATTATTCAAAAATTACACAATTTAATTGAGTACGTAACTTTGAGTGTATGAATAGTAGAATTATTATTGATAATAAAGTTGTGGATAGGTCTTTTTATTTTTCATAATACATGAAAAAACATATGAATGATTGTACATGACTGTCATTTCGCTGAAATGCGTGCTGCCCCGATGTTTTGCTCGTTCGAGCGCTCACACTTGCGAAAGAAAAATAAAAGTATAAACTCGTTTTCAACATCTGTCAGACACATACCAAACAAGTGTAAATAAATGTCTACACAGGGATTGTACTCACCAAAACCTTAATAAATCGCCTGTCCAGTTCAGCAGGCTCGGGCATTGGCTTTTTGGCATGATGGCTCCTCGTAGATCCAGAGCGGACGTGGTGTTTGCTGGAAGACAGCGGAACTATGTCCAGCAAGGGAGGGGTCTCCGTTCTGGAGCTGATTAACCCCATCGTGGCACCAGTTTGTAAACAATCACATTAGAACACTACTTTATCACACACTGTTATCGCCTCGCATCCGTAAGTACAGACATCGCGTAAAAGCAACAGGTCCCACGCCTCGACTGCAGTCAACTGGCTCGCTCTGTGATTTGCGTCCGGAGTTGACTCATCGCTGTCAAATTTAAATATGACATCAGAAGATAGCGTGCGTTAGATTAATGCAACGATTTATTTAAAATGACGATATTAGTATAAAATAGTTTTATTAATTTTCCGACCCACCCCACCATTCAAACGTCAAAACTTGGACAAAATTGTCAAACAACGAAACAACAAAAACTAGGGATGTGAAGCTGTCGCACATTCCTTTTTGTGAAGATCGATAGAATATGGAACAGGGATGGCAAAGATTTCGACAAGCGTGCCAAGGCTGGCACGCCAAGAAAGGTTGACATTTTTTATATTTTATTACTGGACTATTGGAAATAATAATAAAGAATCGCCTTGCGTGACCGCGCAACATATCCCGCGCGCTGTCTGCGTGTCACACTCTAATTATCTTAAGTTTTAATTCCAGCAATTTACGGACTTTACGACAGACAGATGGACAGATAGACCGACAAAGAAATGATTATGTTTGACTGATGATAATATTGTTATTGAATGGGTCGTTACTTAGGACACCTAAGAACAGCTTAATTATGGTACAAGAATTTTAAATAAATGAATAAGAAATACCATTAAAAAATATTTTTTTAACTAATTTTGTATAACACGCACACAATTATATACATTGTTATAGAAAGTTACTTAATGAATATATTTTTTCAATTAAACGATACACGACAAAGTAACTGTCAAATCAAATAATGATAAGAACTATCATTTCTAAATCTACATTTACAATTAGAAAACATTTATTTTCATTGCACATTCAAACCGCTGTAAGAAATGTATTATTTTTGTTTTTTCTTTCCTAACACTTTACATTATTTATATTTTTTATGGGAATCTTTTTGTTTCAAGTTATTTACACAAATAAATTTTTTATCAAAAGACATTCAACATTTTAAAACATAAATATAAGTATTCAATTTTTAAATTTCTCGGTAATTTCAATTATATACGTTTTAATAAAGAACTACTTGCAGTAATGGATATACAGGGTGTCTCATAGCTCATAGATAGTAGCAAAATCTTTAAAGGCGTATTCTTGCCTTGATAATGAATTGAAAATGTTCAAGTAACTATGACCTAATTAATATCAATAGTTATGGAGATATGCGATATCAAAATTTACATTTTTCAACATTTCTGACTTTTTTTTTAAAGTTGAACTATCATTACAGTTGCTTCGATTATGAAAAATTCATTCGCTTCAATACAACTCAAATAAAATGATAAAAATCTTGTAAAAAAATATTTTTTCAATGCCAAAGTTTTTCATAATATATTCGGCACGCGAATAGTTTTCTATTTGCCATCCCTCACACCCAGAGTTCAAAGAGGTACGTATATATTCGTATCTGTCAGTTCAGTGAGTTCAGTTGAAAAAGATCGATTAGTCATCATACATTTGACGATTAAATGGAAACTGACCTGAATACTGCTTTGAAGTGGATACAACGAATGGCAGTTGATATAAAATATATATAAAATCGGCAAATGAAGTTAAACTTTGAATTTGTTTATTGATAAACGCGGAAACTTCCGGAGAATTAATTGTATAATAAGTAAATGAGATGCAACAAAACCAAATAAAAATTTCTCATGCTCATTATTAATTAATACAAGCTTTATTCAAAGGTCAACAAGTATTTTCTTAAAATAAAACACAAATCACTTTGTTTTCACCACTTTATTAGATATACAATCTACATGTTTCGAGAACAATAAACTATGCAAGTGTGTTTTGGGGTAGGGAATTGCGTGGGAAGTGGGGGGGGGGGTCGAAGGTGTTTATTATGGAAGAACATCTCAAGGGGGTGGAATCTTAAGTGGAAAAATATTCAATAGTGGGTTGTGCACAAATTTAGTCTGAGTGTTTATTATATTTTAATTAATATTAAGACTTTTCCTAATTTCGAGTACCTACTTCTAGATTATTTATTTGCGGGTTCTTATAACTAATATGTAAAAAATTTAAACCTGTATTAATATTAAATGTATGGTCATATTCTATTAAATTTTTTGCAAAATCCGACTCAACATTGCTAGTTAAAGTTTTGATGTGTTCTTTAACCCTAATTTTAACCCTTGCATAGGGTATCTTTTTCAATTTTAGTACACAAACAATCCTGAAGAAGAGAATATTGTTCTCGAGACATGTAGATTGTATATCTAATAAAGTGGTGAAAACAAAGGTTTTATTAATAATAATGTCACCACAAAGTTTAAACCTTCACGCAGAAAAAAAAATTCTGCGAAGAATTAAGTATTTTCATCAAATTAATATTTGACGGTAGAAATGTAAAAATAGTAAACTGTACCACCTACCAAATATAAAAATCAATGCAATAGATTTTGACGCAAAAAATTATATCATACAAATATACATAATATATATTTGTATGATAATTTGACACCACAGTCTGTTAGATGAATAGCAAGATGTCAGCTCACATTTCTTAGCACGTGAGAAGTACCTACTGGGATGGATATTCGGCGCCTTCAAAATCCTTTTAATTTCGAAAAGATTTTGGAGATCCTGGAATCGATTCAGTTGGCGATAAATGAAAAAAACGGTGGTCGGTAGACATAAGGAAACATAAAAATATTACGAATTGCCTAATTCGCTATTTCTAACTCAGTTGTCGTGACACAATGTACTAAGATGCCGACTGAATAAACTACACAAACTATGTTAAAACTATTTTTATCGCCCCGAAACAAAATATATTTTGCTGTTTAAATTTAATGTTTAAATTTAATTTCAAAATGTTTCAAAGCACAATCTTGGATGGATTGCATTTCCAAATTGTCTTGTACAGCATATTTATTTAAATTATAAATCTAATTTCAAAATACAAGAAATAACGATGTCATTACAGAAATTAATGATACTCATAATACTTAATTAATACACTAAATCCATCATTAATCTTGTCGACATATCGCCTCTGCTATTAAAATATGTAAAATAGTAGAGCCATAACTGAAACATGACCTCCCTCTCCAAGCATCATTAGGCCCGAATTCAGATTCAATACTTAGATTAATGATTTAATGGTTAAGGTATATTATTTTGTACTGAAAATTACGTTTTTAAGGCGCATCTTAACCTTTAAATCATTTCAATTTATAAACTGGAATGTTTTCTTTTGCAAAGAATCAAAAGCTGTCCAACGGTGCGCTCTGGCGTCATGTTAATCATTTCCACAATGAGATATAAAGCTTTAAAATACTAAATTATCTCAAAAAATAAGACAGCGTATTTATTGTTCCATATTTTTCAGCACGTAGAGAAATTTTATAATTAAAATTCATTTTAACGTTCACTGGATAAATGGAATAAACTGGAATGTTTTCTTTTGCAAAGAATCAAAACCTTTCCAACGGTGCGCTCTGGCGTCATGTTCAATCATTTCCACAATGAGATATTAAGCTTTAAAATACTAAATTATCTCAAAAAATAAGATAGCGTATTATTTGTTCCATATTTTTCAGCACGTAGAGAAATTTTATAATTAAAATTCATTTTAACGTTCACTGGATAAATGGAATAAACTGGAATGTTTTCTTTTGCAAAGAATCAAAACCTTTCCAACGGTGCGCTCTGGCGTCATGTTCAATCATTTCCACAATGAGATATTAAGCTTTAAAATACTAAATTATCTCAAAAAATAAGACAGCGTATTTATTGTTCCATATTTTTCAGCACGTAGAGAAATTTTATCAATTTCCAAATGTTTTCATTATTAACGTAGCGTCCACTAGAGAAATTTTATAATTAAAATTCATTTTAACGTTCACTGGATAAATAATAAACTGGAATGTTTTCTTTTGCAAAGAATCAAAACCTTTCCAACGGTGCGCTCTGGCGTCATGTTCAATCATTTCCACAATGAGATATTAAGCTTTAAAATACTAAATTATCTCAAAAAATAAGATAGCGTATTATTTGTTCCATATTTTTCAGCACGTAGAGAAATTTTATAATTAAAATTCATTTTAATGTTCGTTTTGATTAAATAATTTGTAAAATTATTTGACATGTTTCAATCTTACTTTTTCCAGCAAATTTTTTTTTCAATTTTTAATATATTCATATGAATTGAATTGAAAAACACTGTTTTTTCCACTATATATTTAATTTAATTGTTAAAACGTTTCGAGGTCATTATCATTATCAATAACAAGTTTTCAACTAAATTAAAAAAAATATATAGACAGTATTTATAGGAAGTGGGTGTATGTAATGGTGAGGTGGAGGGGGCGGGGTTGGAATGGATAGGAGTGGGGAGGTTGTGGGTGGTATTTGAATGTTAATTATATTTTTATTATTTACACCAAATCCTTATAAATACTCTCTATAATTGTTTTTAATTTAGTTGAAAATTTGTTATTGATAATGAGAGTGATCTCGAAAACGTTCTAACAATTAAATAAAATTATATAATATAGTGGTAAAACAGTGTTTTTCAATTCGTTTTTTTTAAATGTTCTTCATATAAATAAAAGAGAAAAATTAAAAATTAAATAAAATTAATATTATTTTCAAATCATGAGAGACACTAGATAGTAAAATAGCTATAATATAAAATTATTTTTTCCTAATAATAACTATTACAAAGAAATAATATCTCAAATTCATGCACAGAAGTGTCTCGTGCCTGCAAATACATAGTATTTTATAAGCAAATCATCCCAATTATAATAATTTCGTTGTCTGTCTGTCCGTCGGTCCCCGTAACTTCGTGTAACGTTCGTAACTTCTTAATAGTTATTTTTTTACGTAAAATATTTTTTAGATTTTTTTTTACGATTAAAAAAATAACTTACTCCTTAAGAACTGACATGTAAAAGTACCGTCATTTTTGACTGGTTACAGCTAGTTTTATTATATTTAAATTATTACAAAAATAATAATTTCATATATGACCTTAAAATGATATTATTCAAGTGACGCGGGACGCGAGTCGAATATCACACAATAATAAATATTAGATATTACTATTACCTATATATTATAAACTATTTCAACCATGTTAAGCGCTTGTGAGTGATCAAGTGATTAATGATGATCAAAGGTTCGAAAATTAGATTGCGTAATGTATTTGTGAATAATAACATAACGTAGCATGTGTCCCAATTTATCATTATCCTGTATTAAAAATGCATTTATTCAATTTTATATGATATTTTATTAATTCTGTGACGTGGCGTCTGCATTCCTTCATCTGCATTTCTCAGTTTTTTTTACATTTTCTGGTAAATTATTGTATTTTTAGTCCTTTGTAATTCAAACAATTTTGTTTATTTCTTTTCTCTGTATTTGAAATTCTTATTTCGTTTCAATTTTATATAGATATGTATCATGTCCATATGTTATATGTTATTTGGTTTTGAAGTATTTTGGCATTCTATCATTTAAGATTTTAAACATCATCATCGTGTTAAGTTTTATAGCTAGACCGTATTCAAAAGAATGTGCGAAAAATATATGTGTGTTGTTACGATGCAAAAAATTAATACAAAAGAAGTTTTTCTAATAAGGAAGTAACCTTTTTTAAACTAAAATATTTATTTGGAATATCATATTAAGGCTTGTAATACGGGCTTGCCAGGCAACTTTCCCCCCGCTTTCTTCTTACCAGACAAAGCTAGGGAATGGTCTTTTGATTGTGGTCGACTTATGGTAGGTACTTGTTTTACGGTGAGCCAATTTTAACCTCAGCATCTTTTTTCTTTTAGAGTTTCTATTTCAATATATTTCTGTTGCTTATCCTAGAATGATTCTCATCGCTAGGTTCTCTTAAATTTATAATTTATTTTCGTCTTGTGGGCTTTTTGCAAAGGAATAAATACCTCTATGGAGTGAAACTGGTGGTTGCAAGTTGTTTTTGTAAATATATGTTGCGTACCGACTCCCAGCAAGTTTTATTTATTTATTTATTTATTAACGCCTTACCGGGCTTTTACAAACAGACAGGTAAAGTGTACATTAATAGAATATATAGTTTCGAGAAAAAAATAATAACATCTAAAAGTAATAATGACATTAGGTGGAAAGAAAATACTTAAAATACAGATATAAATATATAAAGATAAATATAGTATAAAGTAAAAAGCAAGTATACAGCAAGCAGAAGAATAAGGAAAACATAATATAATAGAAATTCAAAAACAAAAAAATGTAATAATATAGAGTGAAAAGCTTTGAAAGTCATAATATAATAAAAATTTACATAACAGTTAGTTATCTCACTCAACCAACAATCAAAACATATACAAATCAATTATTTAAGTCCGATTTGACAAATACTAGTAATCTTTCAATTACTAACTTTAGTAACTTTTAATTAAAATAGGTAACTAAGAACACGTTTAAAACAATGGGGGACGGATTTTCACAAGGAAAATTCGATAACTTAACGAAAACTGATGCTGTAATGTTGGATTTATTTTTCAGGAGTGAATTTCTACATTTAGGTACCACATAATATCTAAAAAAACTTTTCCCCTGACATTATAGACACACTATACAAAAAAATCAGCATGTTTTGTAAAAAAACGAATGAACGTCTAAATACGCGAATTTTCTGTTACGTGTTATACGTTATTATATATATATATATATATATAGATATATATATATCTAGATATATATTTAAAAAATCTTTTTCATAAACGTATTTTCTAAACCAAAGTTAAGATTATTCTATTAAAAAGTGAACGGCATCGAGTTATTTGAAAATGGTGTTATGAAAATTGTCTATACTCCGTGCGCTTTTGTTTCTATTTACTGATGTTGTTTTCATAATATAATTGCGATCAAATTCATATCGTGTTATTATGGTGATTGTATTATTATTGTTGTTTCATTTTCTTTTTTTTATACAAGCGAAATGCAATTCGTTACGTATTTAAGATTTTTTTATCCGTTGATGGAGAACTGTCATTGATGGATACTCTAGTTTGTCGCATATCATTCATAGAAAAGAGAGATGTCATTCACGCTAGTCTCGTCCGAGTGCATGGACCATTACATGCAAGTATTGAATAAAGATTCCCTCCATGGAAACAACTTTTTATAAAATTCATAATGTAGGTACTAAAGGATGTTCTTAGGTTTTCACGGCCACTCAGAATCTTCACGTTTGTGTTTACTGGGGTATTATGCCGTGTTGTTACGACCTTTCGGGCCGACGTTTCGGATCCCATTGCAGGGTCCATCATCCCCAGTACCCCAGTAAACACAAACGTGAAGGTAGGTACTAAAGTTTCCCGTTTTATTTGAAACCAGAAAAATGTCCAAGTCTTTCATTAAGCAATCTATCGAATATGTCTGGAATGTTTTCTACGAGGGGACGAGATATAAACCTGTATTTTTTTGGAATATTTTATCAATCTAGGGTCTCTAAGGCGGCCATACACACTCCGGTGCACCGTAGAGGTACACCGCATATCGCAGATCGGTACGTCGCACACCGTACCGCAACGTGTATGGGCTTACCTGTAGATCCCATACACGTTGCGGTACACCACATGAGTCTTCAGTTGTAACTACGATTTTCGAATTGTACTATTCGCATGTTTGAAAAGCATATTTTTATACGATTATAGGATACTATTTTTTAAAGCTCTTTTGTGCGTTTATTTTTATTTCCTGCTTAAGCGTTGTTTTATATGACATTGCACGCGTTAAAGATTTTATATAAATATATTATATGTATATATTCAAATACACGTTATAATACTATACTTTAGAAGGATCACCTTTTTCAACTACGGTTTTTGCATGACATTGCATAATATGTCAAATATTTTATTCAAAATGGCAGACGGCATTCAATTGTGTTTGCGTGTCACATCTGTCAGCTGTCATCTGTTGCGGTGTCGCACCCAGCACTCGCGGCATGACGCCGGAACGGCCGGAAACAAACTGAAGCCATGTATTCACTAGGGGACAAATCGCGAAACATTCCGAGCGGCATGTCGCATCAATATCTACGCTCATGTTTTGGGGACAATGACGCGGTCATTTGACGTGTACACACCGGGATTCACATATCACTTGTCGCGGAAATGTCGCCTGATGAGGTTATGATGACAGCTGCGTATCTATTTATTTTAACGAGTTATCGAAACGTAAGAGGAGCAAAGGTGGTGGGTGTGAAATTATTTTAAAGAGAAAGAAGGATGGATATTCTATGCGATCTTCGAATGTCTGACGGATTTTTTGTCAATTTCACTCGAAAGACAACAACTGTTTTTGACAATTATTACAAATAATCGGGCCTTCCATAGCCAAGCAAGACAATATTAAGGAACGCTGTTGGCCCTCACATCATTTTATTTTTATATGCACAGTTTGAAGTGTCCCACAAAATTGTACGGCTTTGGTAGAGCGCGATAAGTTGGAGAACAATTTCGTTTCCCCACATCAATGTCGTGTTGACGGATACAGCGCATGCGCACTCACTTACCACGTGGTACTGAAGCAAAGCGTGATGTCGTCGTGAGCTCGCTCGGGTACCGTGCGCATAGCAACGTTGCCGCGACACGTAGAAATGCTCCGCTATGTTGTGCGCGACGTCGCGGAACAGTGCGCGACGTTGCAACGTCACGTAGACTCTATGCCACGCGTGATGTTGAGGGGCAATTTGTTCCAAAGTGAATACATAGCTTGAAACTAAACTAGGGATGGGTAAAAAATATCAATATAGCGATATTTTTTTGAAAAATATCGATATATTGATATTCAATATATATATATATATATATATATATATATATAATATATCTTATATTGAATATATATATATATATATATATAGTCAATATATTTTTTCGCGATATATTTAATTATTGTCCAGAAAACAATTTTAAAAACAATCTTAAGAACACCGATTACTACAAGTACAGACAAAATATTTAATAAATTATAAGTTTTTGATGTTAGACAAATATATGCCAAAACTGTCCTAAATTACATGTACAAACAAACACATTTCACACACACCCAAAACACTATACATACACGCAGAAACAAAGATGCTATTCAAGTCCCAAGAGCGCGAACCACGTATGGACAAAGGAACTTCAAACACATAGGCCCAAAACTGTACAATACAATGCTGGAAAGGGTATCACAAATAAACAATCCGAAAAATGTTAAAACAACTATTAAAATTTGGGTAAAAGAGATGGGTCGACTAGCAATTGGGAAACTCATCCAAACAAATTGAGAATTAGAAAAATTGAGATTGTGTTAGTGTATATTTGCATGTGCCTGAGTGTAGGCGATTATAAATCTTTTTTTAAAACTTATTTGTTCAAAATGTACTTTTTGTTTTAACCTAGTTTGTATAAATGTACTTACATATAAGTTATAATTGTAAACTTTGCCTGTCTCAACACAGAGCTCTCTAGTGAGACAGGCATGGTATAATCTAACTCGAACAAATGTAAAAGTAAAGAAATGAAATAAAATAAAAAAATAAAAATATGAAATATCGATATTTTTTTCTGGGATAATCGATATTTTTTCTTGACGACCTTTTTTTTGGTCATCGATATATTTTTTCGATATATCGATATTTTTTTTTTTTTTTTTGGTCGCCAAAAGCTTATTTCCCTTATATTTTTGAAAATAATATCGATACTTATCGATATATTTTTCTCAATGTATATCGATTATTTTCGATACTTTTTTTGAATATCGATTCGATATATATATATATATATATATATATATATATATATATCGATATTTTTATTTATTTACCCACCCCTACCACACACGCAGAGACACAGATTTGTCCGTCGCGGTCGCACAGCCAAAAAGAATCGAATTTCAATTCTTCTGCGGTCACCTGTACAGGTCTGGAAACCTCCACACGCGAACACTACATACGCTGCGGTACGTATCTAGAGGTCGCCCGTACACAGGGCCGGCCCGTTCATATAGGCAAACTAGGCGATGGCCTAGGGCGCTAGTATTTGGCGGGCGGCACCGGCCTAGCGAACGGATAGTCAGCGTCAAGATCATGTAAATCGGTCGAATGGTTCGAACGCGCGGCCGCCGCCCGAACCGAAGCACAGTGGGTGGAAACCGTAATTTGAGGGACTTTCTTTTTTTACTTTTTTCTTTACGCGGATGGATAGAGCTCAATAACCTTATCAATAGTTGTCCTATGAAACTTTTTACTAAACTTTATAGTTTGAGCAAAAAAAGTTTTGTATTTTTTGTATGGAGCGGATCAAATAAAATTAAATTTCTGCTAAGTGGTGACTGACCCCACTTTGAAACCATTTTTTTCTCATGCCTTGTCTAGTCTATCATCGTTTGATGCTATGAATGTGTACATAAACTTGCAACTCTACCAGATAAATGGATCGAAAAAATAAAAAAAACGTATATATTTATAATATTATTTTTTATTTTCGTAATTTCTTTTATGTCAAACTAAATATGAAATAGTGAGTAAAAGTATATAATAACTCAAATAATCAACAAAAAAACGAACAAAATTAGACTAAAAACTAAATGAAAACATAATAATACAACAGCAAACATATTTTTTTACAAATTTTAGATAGTAGTTTTACGAAATTGTACAGGCTGTACCAGAGATAGCAGCAAAAACTTGGCCGGTAGATTCCTGACTATGTTATGAGTCTAAAATGTTCAAGCAACCATGACCTAATATCAATAGTTATGGAGATTTTTATTTTCGTAACTTCATATGAAATAGTAAGTAAAAGTAACACAAAAAATCAACAATATAACCAATACAGGTAGACCAAAAACTAACTAAATGAACATTTAATAGTACAACAGCAAACTTCACTATTTTTTTACAATTGTAGATAGTAGTTTTATACGAGATATTGTTCAAATATAAGAGCTAGATGGGAACGAAGTAGTCGTATTTAACCCAGTTTATAAGGAGAAATTGTGATTGGTTAGAAAATGAAAAAAGCTGGCCCGAAGGAATCATCTCTGAAGCTGTGAATGTTGAACAGGAATTACAAATTACGGTTTCGACCCACTGTGCGGCGGCCTGATAACGTCACGGAATATTTAAAATTTGAATTACTCCGTCGGTAGGTATAATAGGTACTTCACTACGAATTTCGAAAATTTATGACAATTGGTTCACAGATGGCAGCACACTTCGGTTTTTTGGGAAGAAATCAAATAATAAAGAGATATTTTTAGAGATTTTTGACATAGATATTTGTCTAGACATGTTTCATTTACAGTCAATCAATTATTTAATTACATGATGGTAAACTTAATTTCCAAAGAGAGGGAGTAAAATAAAAATTTGGTTTTTATGGGTTAGTTTTTTAACAATACTTTCTTATTGATTGTGTCATTTGTATTACACTCATAGGTACAAAATAACATTTTTTATATGTGAATATCTCAGAAACATGACGCTTTAGGATTTTATGACCGAATAGTTTTATGTTTGTATGAAAGTCCTCTATCGATTTATATACATTTAATTTGTGGCTAAGTTTTTTATAAAATGGCGGCGAATATGCAAACTTTGTATGGGAGAGGTTACAACCCCTTTAAGATTTTTTGCCATTGGGAGATCATAGGTACTAATGCCTTAAATTCTCTAGTATCATATCACCTCAAGCTCTCGGTAAAATAATTCCAGAGACGTGTGATGCCTTTTGTTTAATCGTTTGCGAAAAGATTACCTGCAGGTACCTAATAAAATAGTTTTGTTTAAAATATTCATTTATTTAGATTTTAATACTTACGACTGCCAAATTTTGATTTCAGTTTTGCCATCAGGGCACTTAACTACACCAGGATACTTATTTTTAAGAAAATCGAGTGAGGCCGTAAAATAAAGTTTAGCCTGTATTTATAGTTAAATCTAAAGAGAAAAATACGAATAAAAATTATAAAATATGTTTTAAAAAATATTAACAATAAATTTATATGAATAATTTTATAACCATATTCATATTGGCATCAGGCTCCAATTCTTTTAGTTTTTGCAGCAATTTTGGGTCGATCGTGGTATTTTTTACGCGCTAAAGATACGGTTCCAATTTATAAACTTCGATTTCTTTACAACGCTTAAGACTTTTCATTTAAAAAACATTGCACGCAACATAACCTCTTCCTGTCACAGCTACGACATCACATAATAGAGAGATACTGAGAGCATAGAAAGATAATATAAACTGAGAGCGCCACACACGCACAGATTTGTCAGCCGCGGCCGCATAGACAAAAAGTATAGAATTTCAATTCTTCTGCGATCACCTGTACAGGTCTCGAAACCTCCACACGCGAACACCACACACGCTGCGGTACGTCTCTAGAGGTCGACCGAACAGACGTACCTCTACGGTCTACCGGAGCGTGTATGGCCGCCTTTACAGAGGGTATTACTCACACTAATGCAGGTGGCTCATCTAAAGTGAATGGACTCTACCAACAATTTCCATTATTACCCTGAGGGTTGGGAACAAACATAGATCGCAATTTACGTACCAAAGAATAATATTTCCAAATAAATTTTTAAATAATCTATGAAGCATTTGTTGTTTGAGTGAAATTTAAATATTTTTTTATGTTTATAGCGTTAACTTTGTGCTTGGACATAATTATTAATTTTAAATAATTAAGAACTTTGTATAAAATAAACCACTTGGAGTAAATTTACGTCTACTGGTTTTGAACAACTGTATTTTCGTCCCCTTCGATACCACTGTGGCCCAAATACACAGACAATACTTAGTGATTTGAAGGTTTAAAATACGCTTTAAAAGTGTACTTTGCAGTACCTTAACCTTTAAATCAATTAAGTATTGACTCTAATATTGGCCTAAGTATATCTTCGTAAATAAAATCAATATATATACGTAAAAAGAAACCCGTGTTTCCCTATCCGCTAAGTTTTCTTCACAACCAGATACTACCACCCCCTGGTGGTTATGGTGGTGGATAGCCCTTGGTGTCACATCGAAAATATGCGAGTTTGGTGGGGGTGGCTGTGCGTGGGTGGGAGTAGGTGACGAAAATGTGCATTCTAGCACATTGTTTTGTTATGGAAAGGCCGCAAATGCTTCAGATTGTTTCAAAATAGACGAGCTGATTGTGTCGGTGAGTCAAGAAGGTTCCGGAAAAACCTACTCTAGAAAGTTCTGGAAGGAGAAGGTTCTAGAAAATTCCCGAAAGTTCTATAAGGTTCTAAACTGAGTGGCGGAATGTGTCGGTGTGTCTAGAAGGTTCCTGTACATTCGAATTTCTTGAATGTTCTGGAAGGAGAATGTTCTAGAAGGTTCGCAAAAGTTCTATGACGATCCAAACAGTGTTATAAAAATCTACGCGTGCGAAGCCGCGCGGTCACAGCTAGTTTCAGATAAAGTGAATGAAATTTTATACTAATAGCTTGGGCAAACTTATAATAAACTCTAAAGGCAAAGTCGACTCGCTAAATCATTCCGGTATTTATAGACTGAATTGTGAAACGACACGTAGGGGAACCCTGGGCGGAACGGGGTGGCTAAGCTTTGATAACAATTTGTGAGAGTTTGAAAGTAATAACACCATTATTTGTTAATTTGTATTTTTATTTACTTATTTCTCTTCAAAGAAACTAAAGCTAAACTTTCCTAAATTAATAATTCCTATCAAAAAGATGTGTTTGAAAATAAAATGAAAATTTCCCATTCTGCCCCACCCCCCGGGGCACAATGGGAAATGAACCAGGGGCACAATGGGGTACCAATTATTGACCGAGTTCGCAGATGAGAACATTGTCATCATCATCACTGTAGACCAGCACACGCCATGTGTGCCCTTTTTTTACAAACGCCATAAGAACACCAGCCTTCATTAGACTTCTAGCACGAATCATGGCTATACATACAAGCAGGCAGGACCGCGCCGACTCGCGGCAGCGCCTGTGTGCAAAACCTATGAAGCGCCTCTTTTTTCGTCGTCGTGTTTTGACATTTTGACTGAAATATGTTCTTCAGTTTTATATGGTATTTTCCTAAATAGCTAAAAACGGTTCGCTTCCGCTTGGCAATTACTGCAAAAAATAAAACGCGAATTAAATTTTTGCATACTTTTTTTGAGATATTAATTGTACAGATATTGACAAAATATCTGATTTTTTTCTAATAATACTGATTTTACTATTACGTATGCTAAATTTTTCAAAAAAAGCAACATATGAGTCGAAAATGTGGAAGAATGTAAACATAATTATATTATTTCCACTCTTCTCTCTTTCCTGTTTATCCTTAATAGTTTCGTATATATCTATGTGGTCTAGTATGGCCTCCTCTGTAGATATTGTTGCTAAATTTGCTAACCTTTCCTGGTTCATTGTTGAGCGCGGGTAATTTTTTATAAGTTTTAATTTAGAAAACGACTTTTCTGCGCTTGCTAAACTGTAGTTAGTTAGCAAAATTCGTAATGCTATGGTGATGTTAGGGCTTACTGCTGTCAGATATATAAATTTGAGAATTTTCACCACATTATTAAAATTTTTTGACAAAAGACTGACATGACATAATTTCTTCACATATTTATACATTGCTGAAATTATTTCCTGCAAACGATTGCAGCTAGTTCTTAATCGACTTTGATCTTGGTCATCACTCAGTTTAAATAAAAAATAAATACGTCTTTGTGATTATTCAACAAATTAACTACGAAGGATAAAACTTGATCCAATATATAAAAAATACTTTATTTTTAAAAGAGGTTTTTGGATCATTTATAGTGTGGTCTTCGTGTTCATAATCAAAACTCTTTGGAGTTTTACGACGTCTTAGGGGTCTGGATCTGGAAGTTTCAAATTCAGCCTCGATATCTAATTTTTCATGGTAGTATTTACAATTTTCTCAAAATTTTCGCCGGTTCTGATTTCTATCAAAAAACCTCTTTTATTCCGTTAAAGCATTAGAGCTACTTGCATATTCATATCGATGAACTGTAGAATTTTGCTCACAAAATTTACTTTTGTCAATACTAGATGCCGTACATTTTGTGAACAAATAAATGAAAAGGTACATATTTTTTCTGCAAGACATTTAGCGTCATATTTTGCCTCCTGATCGAACGATGTTTTCGATATCACATAAGAAAGGCATCACAAATTTCTGGTAAATTTGTAAACAGCGGTTTTACTGCATCTATTCTGCTTGACCATCTTGTTTCGGACAGTGGTTTTATGGTTAGATTTTTATGATATATTTTTTTAATATTATAAAATTAAAATTTCAATAATTGTCGCTGGCATTTCATCCGGCGCGGCGCCCCTATTGCCTTGGCGCCTGCGTGCGCCGCACACTTCGCGCACAGGGGCGGGCGGGGCGGCGCGGCCCTGCAGGCAGACCGCGTCTTCTTCTTCAAAATCCAAACTAAGCGCTCTCTCACAATAACAGCGACCAATCCGTGAGGTACAGCGCAGTGAACTGAACGTTTTGTGTTAAGTTCACGCGTCTCTGTCATAGCTAGCGAGCCCTACGCCCCTTTCCCATCCCGCCCCGCTACCCCATTCCGCCCCGGGTTCCCCTAATTTTAATGTTGAGTGAGGGAACATTTAAGATGTCTCAATAATAGTGGCTTCTTGGAACTTGCGAACCGCCTTTTGGAAAAAGGCCACACGTTTAAAAAAAAAACGGTATTGAGATTCTCCATTATATAGTAGATTGGATAACTAAGAAATATTAGAAATAAAGAAATGCCTGAATACTAAAGCCAAATAATTAATAACCAGTTGAATTTAATGAATAACCCATTATTTGATATGTACCCCATTTCGGTACCTACCTGTCTAGTACCCCCATCATAACTGTTGCCATGGCCCGTTAAGAAATTAAATTGTTTACTTAAATACAAGCGCGGATCCAGGGGGGGGGGGTCATGGGGGTCATGACCCCCCCCTGGGCTGGGTCCAGGACCTAGGTGGACCACTAATTAAAATACTCATACTCACATTCAGTCACTTACTAACTTTTTTATTTTTCAGTTACTACTGTATCTTTAAGCAGAATACTGCAATCGAACTCGATTGATTTAAAAAAAGCTGCGGACGTTATTAATGATACTATAAGTGTTCTACAAAATAAAAGAGAAAATGCGGACGTAATTTACCGACAGCTAAAGAAGTAGCTGAGCAGCTAGATGTAGAAATTAAATGTCCCAGAATAGTGTCAAGACAAATACATAGGGCCAATAACCAACCTGCTCAATCTGCTCAAGAGTATTTCCGCAGAGCCATATATATATATACATTAGGCTGTCCCGATAAATTTTATTTTGCCTTATCTTAACACAAGACCTTTCAAAATCTGCGTAATTAAGCGTAAATTACCAAAATAATTTATAAATAAAATAAAACTATATCTTCAGGGTTCTACAGATCTACAAAGTTTTAAAAAATTGTCATTTTTATGGTGATATTTCGCTGTCCTCAATTTTGGATCCTGAACTAAATACAAAAAAATATTTACTTTTTATTCTATTTAGGTGTAAATCATTCATGACGTTTTGATTTGCATGCAACAACACGTTACCAGCAACTTCGAATTTGTTAGGTTTCAACCTGCAAATACCCTCAAGTTTGAACTTGTTTTGAGGACTTTCTTGACTTGACTCGCGAGTGTTTTCTTCGTAGCCAAAATAATTTTTATGCCATAAAAGTACCATGGCGATTGTTACAGTAGTAAAAGCGGATTTTGTGATTTTTAAATAAGTTCGAGGCGTAGTCAGATTACTTATGCTATGTTCGGACCATACAAAGAACTTGACAATCAGCAGCTACCAACTATAAGGGACGTTATTTAATTTATTTTATTTGTCAAAAACGACCTGAAATTCACGTATAATTGAAAAGATTCATCCAAATCAGATATATATGTGATTGTTTCCGAAGAGATCAACAATATTTGGACCAAAACTTCGATTCCAGTTTCAACTAAGGAACGAGTTATTTAATTAGTGAAATCCAATTTCGAAAAGTATCTCAATTTGAAAAGATACCCCAAAAACAAACGAAATGATAGTTTTGAAAATAAACTGAAATGTTTTTTAGTCATCTGAGAAACTTTTTGACGTTTCCACTTGTAAATGCACTTCATTTGAATCTTGTTCGTGTCTAAAACCTAAGAAAGTTTACATCAATGAGAGAAGTTTTTGTTGGATCAAATAAATGATAGGAAAATGGTTATAAGCAGTTTTGATAAGAAAGAAACGGCTAGATTAATTAAACGACAAGATAAGGGTAACAAAAAAGTCGTGTTTTACTGAAGAAACCGATTCTGTCTCAGCAAATTGTGATGAAGATTCAGTGCGTGAATCTTCCCCAGAAACGAATCCGATAACAGAGGCATAATGCTAAAATCTGTGATAGATACGGTTTATCCACGCAATCTGCTGCTGCTGTTACTTCTGCGGTTTTGACTGACGTCGGCTTGGTTTCTACCGAAGATTTAACTCTGGTTATAAAAATAAGATCTACAGAGATGTATCTAAAGCCCGGAAGCTTCAAAAGATATTGGAGGTATTGTTATTAAAAGCATTTACTTTGATGGACGAAAAGTCCATCGCAAAGAAGTTTTAGAAGACCACATCTCAATTTTAGCACAGTCTGGATAAATTTATTTGGGACATACAATACCGAAAGACGTGGCACTGCAAAGGGAATTCTTACTTCGATCACAACTTTAATAGAGGGTCGAGGTTGGAATTAAGATGACGTGACGAATGTGACGGAACTGCAACTAACACCGATTGGAAGGGTGGCGTGATTCAATATTTGGAGGAGTATTTGCAGAGACCGTTACAATGGTGTGTTTGTATGCTTCATGTCAATGAGTTACCCCTTCGTCATTTATTCTTGACCTTAGATGGTTGCACTTCGGTTCCTAGAGAATATAACAGACGCCTCACAAAGTGTAACTGACGTTACTTCTAGAGATGGCTTTATTAGAACCAAGATCTAGAGCAGAAATGCCAAATTTTGGACACAAAAATAAGTTTAAAAATTTATTATACATTGATACATATTGTACATTGATACATTGATACATATTGAAATACATTGATTATAATCTATATTTTGTTTATTTTATTTTCTTGTACTTTGTTTCATTAATTTCAATACTAAAATACCTTTTAAACATTTTTTTAAAATTATTTTAGGCAAACGGTTTAACTCTATAAAAACGTAAAATTTACAAAACTTCAAAGTTCGGTAGAGCCCTCAAGATGACAAACAATTCTATTTTTTGTTACCTTTTTCGCAATTTTTATAAAATTACGCAAATTTTGATACCTCTTGTGATTGTATAGCTCAATTTTTTTTTCTCATACTTGGACGGGACACCCTAATATACATCCCTCTTCTGGATTCAATAATAAGTGACCTACAGGACCGTCTGTCTCTTGAAATACTTAATTTGTTTCAACTAAGGGCCGGTTGTTTCAAGTTGGATTAAAGTAAGCGTTCTTTAAAAGCATAGATTTTTACGTTCTCCACCAATCAGACGATCCGTTTTCGTAAAAATCTATGCTTTGCTCGACCGCTTACTTTGATCGAACTTGAAACAACCGGGCCTAAGCGTTTTCATGCCAAAAAGCGAATACAGTAATCAAGACATTGAAACTGTGAAACAACTAGCAACCGATTATACATTGTTACCAGATAATACTCCAGTTTCTGTCGTTGTTAACGAATATCGGCTGTGGATGGTGAAGTGGCAGCGGAGTCAGGACATAGCGCAGTCGATTTCCGACCTTATTTTAAATTGCGATATTGAGATGTATCATGTATGTATGTATATTGAGATGTATATATATGTATATGTATATGTATATAAGAAGATTTTTATGTATTATGGCTACACTACCTGTTAGTGTAGCGATAGCGGAAAGATCTTTCTCTACGTTGCGAAGAATCAAATCGTGACTAAGAGCTTCAATGGTTGAAGAACGTCTAACCGGACTGCCACTTCTCCACGTCCATAAAAACGTACCCATTGTAGTAGATGAAGTGATAACGCGTTTCGGGAGAAGACGTAAAAGAAAAATTGATTTTGTTATTTAAATATAGGTAGGTATTTTAAGTACAGTAGGTAGTTACATTTATTAATAAAATACCTACGTTTTACTTGTAAGTATCTATTATTATCAAAATTAAATTATAACTTCTTGTGACTTAATCACGACTATGTGACCCCCCCTGGCGCCAAAGCTGGATCCGCCCTTGCTTAAATAAGTAATTGATATGATATGTAGTATGCGTCCGTCCTGACGAAGATACAGTGGTATCGAAACCGGTAGACTTAAAGTCACTCCAAGTGGTTTATACAATTGTTATACAATGTTATTAAATAATTAAAATAAATAATTGATTAAATCGAGTTCAAGATTGATCATTGTAGCACTATCACTTTTAATTTATTATCTACATTACTACATGTAATATAATTAATGTATGATCGTCCAATATAATAAGTAAATATCTGTACATTTAATTTATAACCTAAATATACCTAACACTCAATTAATTTAACTAGTTAAAGTAAAACCTAAGTACAGGTCTACCTCTTGGAAATATCGATCTATCGATAAAATCATTGTTCACTTCCCTGCATCACTAGTCTGATACTTCCTATTTCCTATACAATAAAGAATGTAATTTAAAAGCATTTAAATATATCAATAAATTGAGTGGCGTGGGGCTGAAATGCTCTGTATCACAAAAGTACCTAATACATATTATTCTGAAATACAAAATATAAAAAGGATTCCATTTAAAAAAAATAAACCTATTCGGCCATATTCTGAACTAAGCAATATTCATATTTCTGTATCTTGACAGGTATGTACTTATAACATTTTAATGCCGCCAATTTTTTATTTTAAATTTGACATGTTTGAAATTAATGAATTTAATCAATCAGAAAGGACTAAAACCTAAACAAATGTTGATTTATTCACAATTACGGATTCTAATTGATTGAATTCATTAATTTCAAACCTGTCAAACTTAAAACGGCATATGTTATACAATAACTGTTAAGATACCGAAAAAGCAACATTGCTTAGTTCAAAATACTGGTCAATTAACTGAAAATTTGATTTGTTTATTATTGTTTATGAGTTACAAATTGCAGCAATGTAAAAATAGTTGACACATACCGGCATCATCATAAGTAGCAATAACATTCCCTAGAGAGTAGGGGATTGGGAAAATGGTGATTATATTTTATTCAGGGTCCAAGGGAAAAATTTGGAACGGAAGTAATTATATATAAAAAGTGGGTTGGCCAGGAAGAGAGGATAGAGTGCCTCTGTTTTGTGCAGATGCAGTAGACAGGCAATATAGCTCCTCGTCTACATATGTTGATGGTATGTGGAGTATACCTAAATATAAACGTCGGGAAATAGGTGATTTTATGTAGGTACCTACTAAAAATTGTATCGGGCAACGTTGACTGTCCTGAACTATTAAATAGACTAAAATTCCATGTTCCCTGTAGGTCTTGTAGATACAACCCAGTATTTCACTTCGATTTTAATTCATCCAACTATCATCGTAATTCATATTTCTTGAGGGTATGCGATGCATTTAATAAATTGATAAGGTTATTGGATATTGATTTGATCGAGTGCAGCCACACAAGATTAAGAAAAATTTTGAGTGCAGAATTTTTTTCTGCTTAATAATTAAGTCTCTTTTTCTTTTGTTTAAATTTTTTATACTTTCTTGTTGTATTATTCTTAACATGCCCAAGTTTTTCTGCTAATCTCTTTTTCTTTTGTTTAAATTTTTATTCTTTCTTGTTATATTATTCTTAACATGCCTAAGTTTATTTCACAACATATTTATCATTATTAACATATTTCTAAAAGTGGAGACCTATAATTGGCCATCTATATTAGGTATATTAATGTTTTCTATGCTTCTTTGTTGTGCTGTTGGTCTTCCGTGAATATTAAATAAATAAAAAATAAAAGAAAAGGGAGCAATATCAACAAACAAAAAAAATTTAATGCAGTCATCGAAGATTGCTAATTTATAATGTACTGAATTCGAGATTTTATAGGAAACATAGCCGATACATTTATAGGAAACATGTTTATGGAAGGGATAGATTATGAAATCTAGAATTCGGTACATTTTAAATTAGTAATCCTTGGTGACTGCATTCAAAATATTTTTTTCAAATTTTCGGATATTGCTGCCTTTGCTTTTACACCCCACACGTGACCTTTCCAAAATATGTATTCTGAGATAACGGAGCATAAAGATTATTTTCATCATTCTTATAATGTTTGCATATCAATATCAATATTACAAATATTTTTGTCATTCAAATAGTGTTTGCATATCATATCAATATAACAAATATCTTTATTGTTTTCATATTTCTTATAATACAACAATCACATTTTAAAAGGGATGTTCATGGACTCAATTTAAATAAAAACGTATCAAATGCTGTATTTTATTTTTCATTGTAAAACAATAATATAAAGTTTCACAAAGATGATCTTTTGATACTTAGTAGAACTAACGCTGAACAAAAATATGATATTCTTTACTCAAAAACCTTTTTTTGGAAAGGTGATTTACATAGTTATTTGGAAACATTAATAAGTAATACTCATAATCAAGGCAGGACTATAATGCCTGGATTATGAGTCATTGTCATGAGAATTTTCAATATTTTCGACTTATTTTTTACAAAACGTTGAACTATCATTACAGTAACTTATATCGAAAAATTCATTCGTTTCAATACAAGTTAAATAAATTGATTAAAACCCTGCAGAAATTCCAATTGGAATTGGAAGGTTTTTATTATTTTATTTGACTTGTTTTAAAGGGAATGATTTTTTTATATTCGATATAAGTTACTGTGATGATAGTCTATCGGTTTACAAAATATATGTAAAAAAAAAAGAAAAAAAATGCGAACTTAGGTACATGTCGCATATCTCCATAACTATTCATATTAGGTCGTGGTTAAAACATTTTCGACTCATAATTAAAGCAGAAATATAGTTCTGCGAGCTTATTTTCCAAATAACGCTGTATTTTAGAGTTAAAATTTTATAATATGAAGATTTGATCTGATTTTTCTAGTAAATTTAATTTTTCATTGCATGGAGAAACAATGTCGTCAAAGTGTAAGTCGAGTGAAAAATATCTCGAAAGATGTAAATAATTGGATTTGGATTTATGAAAAGTTAGCACTCTTTTACATTTTGTAAAAATTATGGTAAACAGCGCGATTTTGTTTTCAGCTATTGAATTATTAGATTTTCTAACTAAAATGATCCATGTTTAATCTTGACCAAAACAAAATATCAACAGAAGGCAGACAAAATTACAGATTTTGATTTTTGTAAATATACCTACTACAGTTTTTTTTAAATAGAGATGCGAACACATCAATATTCTTACTATTTTAAAACTAATCTAAACGGCTGTGCGCTTAAAGTTTTTAATTAGATAGATAGATAGATAAGAAAGAGCCCGTGGCGTCTAGATTGTGTATCGTGTATTTGGTTTTTTCCATTTCAATCATTTTATTCGACTTGTATCAAAACGAGTGAATTTTTAATATACGACATAAGTTACTTTCATGATAGGTACTCTAAAGTTTTACAGAAGATAGCTCAGAAATATTGAAAAAAAAAGTTAATGTTGATGTCCCTTATCTTCTTAACTGTTAACTCCTTAACACAAGGCTCCCCCGAAGTTTTTGCTAGAAACTACGAGACACCTATGTGTTATAACTTTATACTTCTCGACTTATAAGATTAACAAGATCTCGTGTTAAAAATCTTATGATCCTTTTCTCTTTAGAACTAAAAATGTAAAAAATAATTACCAATTCAATATTGAGTAGCGTGTTGGCGTGGTGTGATAGCACTCGCCTGGTGATCCGGTGGTCGGTGGTTCGAGTCCCATTCCAGGACACCAGCAAGTAAGTCTATTTTTCAAGATATATTATAGATGTCTCATAGAGACGAAATTATATTTTTTATGGGAAAGTAGGCATGGAAGTCTTTGGGCGTTCATAGGGCTTACGACCTATCGTACGGCTGGCTTAAGTGATCACTTTACACAATGTAACGTTCACCATTTCAATTTTGAAAGTACTTTCATGTGGCTAGACCGCTTAATCTACTTATGCATCAGTTCTATAACTTTGACACTTTTACAAAATGACTTATTGTAATATACATCGTATGTTTTATAATCTTACGTGAGTTCAAAAGGGTCAAAAAAAATTTAAGAAAACGTATGTAACTAAACATTTTACGTGATATTTAAAAAATTCAATAAATGAATGAGGAAAGAATGGTAAGAAAGATATATAATGCAAGTATTGACGGCGCCAGAAAGAGAGGGCGACCGCGGAAGACGTGGCGTGACCAGATTAACCAGATACTGGAAGATGGTCCCGTTAGAAACCTCAACAACCGTCGAGCTTGCACGCGAAGATGTACGAATGTAGATGAAGCGAGAGTTGTATGTCGGGACAAAAGAGTATGGCGCTCTATCCTGTCTGCCTGATGGCGCGATGGTAAGTTAGTTAGTTAGTAAAAATTTCAAATTAATCAGGCGCGACACTTTATGTTGAAAACAAGAAAAAAAAAACAACGAAATTGAACCCCCTTTAAGTTTATGACAAAATGGGTTTGCAGCATTTCACGTCTGAAGTGTCGATGGACGTTTATATGGAATCCAAAACGGCGGGACGTCCATTCCGCGGCGGGGACACCTCGCGACTTCATCTGTGAGCTCGGGCCGGTTGTGACAATAACTAATAACAACAACAATAACAAATAACCCGGGTTGTCGGCGTCGGGGGTTGGCGGTCTCGGTCCTAAAAAATTGTCTTTATTCGCCCACAATGCGGCTGCCGATTAGGGGTAATGTGACGTCGAGTGGCCCTTTCCAAATAGTGCGCAAGAGGTGGGCCTCGACCGTGGGCGACGCGGCGAGGGTGCTCCACGACATCCAGGACTTGCCAAGTCCTGCAGGACTGCCACTCGTGGGCACCACATTCTCGCTGCTGGCCGCCGCGTCTAATTCGAGGTATGTACACGAAAGGTGTAACTAATTGGTAACTAATTGTTGATCGACATGGCAGTCGCTTTGTGGAGCCACGTGATTATTTTTATTTATTTTAGTTTTGGGCAAATTTCGCAATTTTATTATTACAAGTATTCATTATGTTTCACAAACAAAAAAAATTATTCAATCAATTATCAACCTTCGATGTTTTAAAAATGAAGAAAATTGCTCCACTTTGTGGGCCTCGTGGGATGTCTTTTTTTTCAATAATATTACAATATGTTTTAAAAAACACTTTTTTTTTAAATATTTTATTTTTTTGACGTTTTTTCAACCCCTTATACACACGGTCGACAACTTTTTTACTTAATAGTCAAAATAATAGTTATTATTGTATTATTATTATTGTAAAATAATAACAAAAAATCAAAATCTTTGTCGATATTCCTGATTTTAGATATTTAGTACAATACAAAAATATATAAAACCTGCGTAAAAATTGATGTTTCTAGGATTTTATTTAAAGTATACAAAGTAAAGAATTAGATAAAATAAAAATGGCTTATAATTTATTAATCATTAATGCGTATAAAACAATTATCAAATAATAATTATTATGAAAAATATTGAAACTCTGTTGAAAAAATGACGCCTCAACGTCTATACGATATCTCCTTGAAATATTAATAAAGATCATTTTTTAAGATTGTAAAAAAAGATTACCATTATAGTTTGCCGAGCCAAATTTTTAATTAAAAAGAAAATATGAGCATTTTAAGATAAATAAAATGACTAAAACCGTGCAGAAATTTTATTTGACTTATGTATATTGAAGCGAATATTTTTTTTTAAATATTCGTATAAGTTATTTTCACAACAATCCAACGTTTTTCAGAAGATTGTTAGAAATATTAAAAAATATATAATATTTAAAGTAGCTTATCTCTCTATTGATATTAGTACATTGTTGCTTGAACATTTTCAACTCAAAATTTAGTTAGAAATCTACCTGTAAATAATTATGGACTAACTCTGTTATATTCTTGTGTACCTATTTTATTTCGATTTTTTCAAAATACCTGTATGTTGACGTGAGATTCATGATTTAATGTACTCACTGCACGTCCCTGATAAATGGAATATGCATACTGCAATTAGCCTCTACCAGTATTATACCTAATTATTTTAGAATTTTCAAAATTGTTTATATTTATATTTCATAACTCCCTCATCGTTTCATTTTTTTATGGTACCTATGCGCATACACTTTCTTCTAGGTTTTTTTCTTTCCTGTACAGGGTTATTTGGAAATTATAATAACCTCGCAGGACTAAATTCCTGCCTTGATTGTGAGTCGAAAATGTTCAAGCAGCCATGACATAATTATCAATAGTTATGGAGTTATGCAATATAAAATTTTGCATTGTTTTTCAATATTTCTGACTTTTTTTATATAAAACGTTTAGGTAATTATCATTACAGTAACTTATATCGATTAAGGTACTGATACACATGCTTATTAGTGGCACGTGAGCACGCGCAGTATTGACCTTCTTTAGCCCTTGCTTATTAGTGGCATGTGTGTACGCACATTGCTAGTAATAAGCATGCTCATTAGTGGCATGCTCAAAAATCAACCGCCGGTTGATTTATGAGCATACTAATGTCATTCACCATGCGAAGGGGTATCTTTTGAGCATGTGTGAACTTTGAAAATGTGTGAACAGGCTTGCTTATTATGAGCATGCTTATGTCATTCGCGGCTAGTATCGATTATCCATGCGATCTTCTCAGTCCGTGACAAATGAAACGAATGTGGCGCGTCGGGGAGACGATAAAACATTTGGTACTTTTCGTGACTTATAGGAATCACGAATGTCTGTGGAATACTCGGTCATCGCTATGTAAAAATAATATAGCAAGAAATAATGTTTATGAAACTTTATTAAAAGACATGGATGATTCAAATCTTACAATAAAAATTATAAAAACTAAAATCAAAAATATTTTGATTTATTGGTTCACTTGAATTTTCTATTTTAGTTTGCAGTTTCCATTTTGAACAAGATCGTCTCTATTCCTATGACAAGAGCTTGCCAGTAATAAGCATGCGTGTTTGATTAAACCCAGGAAGTATTTTGATTTATTGGTTCACTTGAATTTTCTATATCAGTTTGCAAAGTTTCCATTTTGTTCAAGTTCCTCTCTTTTCTATGACAAGAGCATGCCACTTTGTTAGCTTTGAGCATGCTTATTTATGAGCATGTTAGTTTTGAGCATGCTCAAAATAAGCATGTGTATTTGTGTACCTTTATTATCTTCTTCTGCTGCACATGTATAATCGTTTATGTAACTAATATGTAGGTATCTATATGTATACTTGCATGGCGGACCAGGTATTGCAACCTGGTTACGCTGGAATAAAAATTATTATTATTATTGTATGGTCTTGGTGACGCGATTGTGTATTCGAAGGCTGAAGATGGCATTAAGAAAGTCAATGATTAGACTTATGAAATGATGGGAAGTAAAATTAAAACAGTGGCGTAGAAGATTCAAGTGACAATGACAGCTGATTTCACGCTCTTTCTCTATTACGCGAGTCTCAAAACGAGTTTCGAGACAAATCTCACCCGAGTATGCGCATTATCACAGTGTACACCAAATTTGTACGGATCAGAACCCGTTCTTTTACCAAGGAACAGAGAACTTACTTCCGTCGGACCATATATGCTGGACCAGTATAAAAAACTGCAAGTTACAAGGTCGCATATCAAAGCAGCGACTTATATGTAGGTACATATATTTGGTAATCTTCCACCTGAGACCGTTGATTTTCAATCAGATTCAATAGGCATGACAGATTTTGAAATAACCTTCTGTAATGTAGGTAAACGTCTACTATTACCGAAAATAAAATTATTTCAGTAATAAACTAAGTTTTTAGGCAAATTATTGCATTTTCATCTACCTATTTTTTATTTCGCGCAAAAACTCCCGCGAGTGTCATGGCGTCTACGTGACGTCAAGCCTAAGTAAACATTGCATTGTGTCTGTTATATGTAAACTTGTATGACATCAGTTCAAGAGACACGGTGATGGTTATAGGTTTTTTCATATAAGCTTGCAATTGAGTTAGTGTGGATACGGTACGTTATACGCGCATTGTTTCGTTGTATTAAATTTAGGGATACGAGAGGGGCTTATCTGTAAATAAGCAATGCGCGTTTTACGCACTGTAGTGTCCGTTCACTTTATGAAAGCCACTTGCATTAGTGTGAGTGATACCCTATGTAACACGTAAATTGTGTAGTGTGGTATTCCTTTTCTAAAGCTATTCCATTGGCCAATTCAGTATCGTACTGGCAGTCACGCGGAGCGGTCGTTTCTTTGTTTAATATTAGGTCCTTACATATGAAATTGACGTTTTACCGTACTGGCAAATTTGATCTCAAATATCTTCTTTTTGGTTAGGAATTCCAAATCCAAATTTTTACAGCTATTTACTCATGTATTTGTGTTTTGAAAATTATGATTCATTTGTTTTTTCCTCAATTGTTTTTTTCTTTGCGAGACTCAGTTTACAAAATGAAAAACTTGAAATATCGCGTTATTTACGAGTACGAGTTCCACCGTGGCACCAGTGCTGCAGAAACGGCTCGAAGGATTAATGATGTGTATGGCGACGGTGCCGCAAAAGAAAACACAGTGCGTTTTTGGTTCCAACGTTTTCGTTCTGGAAATTTCGACCTGCAGAACAAGCCCCGTGGACGGCTGGAGACCAAAGTTGATAATGAAGAATTGAAGGCTATTGTGGAAGCGAATCCATCGCAAACCACATCCGAGTTAGCTGCAGGCTGCGGTGTTAGTGATAAAACTGTTTTATCCACTTGAAGCAAATTGGTAAGGTGAAAAAGCTTGAAAGGTGGGTACCTCACGAATTGAGTGAAGCAAATCAACAAACGCG